>CM076574.1:1172580778-1173175245 GCA_034641835.2 Pinus albicaulis | reverse complement strand
AGTTTGGGATGGGAAGCACTACAGAAGGCTCCGCATTCCAGGTTCTGGTGCTGCTCTTTTTCACTTGATAAATTATTTACATTGTTTTTTATTATTTATTAGTTTACACTTTATGAGCTATTGGCAATTTAAAAATTCTTCTTATATTTTTCTCTCCGGAAAATTGTCGCAACTTCATACATTTCACATATGCTTGATACATCATTGAAAACTAACTGTCCCAAAGGCAATAAAAGGCCATTTCAACCACTTCATCATAGAGTCCGAGGCTTAACAGCTCGCTTCATTAAAGAAACTGTTAAATTTGGACAACTAGGTCCAAACTCCATATTAAGATGCTCAGATTAAGAGGCTAATATTTTTGTTGGATTCCTCTTTCTGAGAGGTGTAAAATCCATAAAAAATATGTCTTAATCCGATGAGCAGAACTTATATTTTGAATTTATTATTTTTAATAAATTATATGTGCAAGGTCGGCCAGTTTTGTAATGTAGGCTCGGATGCCCAACAGATGTGTCACACACCCTCATGATGGATATATATACAGGAAAAGTTGGAGAGATTTTCATCATCATCACAACTCACATATTCCTCTCTCATCTTAGAGTACGAGCTACCAAGAAGGACGAGTTTCAGCCACACGTGTGAAGGACGAAGAGGACAAACTGTACGGTCAAGCTGAAGTACGGATTTGCTGCTGCTAGGGTTTCGCAGAAACTTTGACCAGCGTTGACTTTGGTCAACGCTTGGTCCAAACAAGCTGAAAATTGGTGGAAGGTTCGATTTATGAAGGCCGTACTACCTGGCACAAAATCGAGGTCAAAGGGTTGACCGTTTTGCTGCTGCGTTGACTTTTAGCTTGCTGCCCCTGCGTTGACTTTTCAGGACAGCGTTGACTTTTGCAGAGTTGACTTGGGTTGACTCATCTACTGATTGAAGGGTTGTTGTGACACATGCTGGGCTGGCTGACCAAAGGAGACTTTGCTGGTTGAAGCATCCTGTTGACCGCCGAAACGAATACACACATTTTTCTTGTTTCTGTTTTGTCTTCTGTAAGATCTACTTATATGTTCTATCTGCATTTTGCTTAACTACTTGTATGATTGCTGAAATAAAAGTGAAATTGCTACTAGCATAGAACATCTACAAAACTTTACATGGTATCGGAGCAGAGGTGAAGACAAACTCAATCTATAGCAATCATCATCGGAGGAAATGGGTTCCACTAGTCTTGAATTCAAGGAGAATGACAAGCTGACTGGAAGTGATGACTTCCATGCCTGGAAGATGATATTAGATCTCAAATTGGAAGATCATGATCTCTTGGATCATGTGACGGGGAAGATTCAAGAACCTCCATCCAATGCCTCTGCAGCTGTTAGAAACAAGTATAAGAAGGGAGAAATCAGAGCAAAGCTGCTGATCAGGGAATCCATAAATAAGAGTCTGGTTTCCTACATATCTGAACTAGGCACATCCAAGGAGATGTATGACAAATTGATACTTATGTTCCAAGTAAACAATGTGAACCAAGTGCTATTCCTCAAGAACAAGTTGAAGAATATGAAGAAGGGCCGAGATGAGTCTGTTCAAACTTTCTTTCTGAAGTTGACCGAAACCAGGAACAATCTGCTAGCTATTGGGAGACAATAGCTGATCGTGAGATGGTTCTCACCGCACTTGGAGGACTTCCATATGAATGGCAAGTATTCACAACTACCATTCTCAACAATAATACCATTCCTAACTTTGATGAGCTTCTGTCTAGATGTATGCAAGAAGAAACAAGGATGAAGGAATTCGATAATGACAGAAATGCTGCCTATGGTGCTCATACCCGAAAGAAGAACTCTTGTGGTTCTAAGGACAAAGGAAGAACAAGGACTCAAGAGAAGAAGGGAAAATGTTTCACCTGCCATAGGCCTGGTCACTATGCTAGAGAATGCCCCTTCAAGAAGGATTCTCCCGATAGTGATGATAACAACAACCGAAGGAATGGGAACCGAAGAAATGACAAATCCAAAGGAAAGAGGAAGGCTCACTTTGGAGAAAACAATCAACCTTCTAAAAGGTCCAAAAATACCAGGTATGAGGAGTCTAATGTTGTTGATAAAATAAATGAGTATATTCTTGTATCTACTCTCTCAGCTGCATCTCCGCCTGACACTATGGATGTCTGGCTAATCGATAGTGGTGCCTCAAGACACATCATCGGATTCAAGGAAGCACTTTCTGACATGGTTGAAAGGGATACTAATCTAGAAATTATCCTTGGGGATAATGCCACTTATCCTGTGAAAGGGACAGGGACTGTGATCCTCCACTTGTCTCAAGGACAAGTCCTACGTTTGCAAGATGTACTCTATGTACCTAAATTGAAGAAGAACCTTGTGTCTGTATCTGCCATGGAAGACAAAGGATTCAATGTAACTTTCTCTGATGGAAAGGTGCTCATGTGGAAGGAGAGCTTCAAGGAAGCGATCTCAATTGGTTTTAGAGTTGGTACACTCTACCAGGTTGGAGGGAGTCCGTTGGGAGCTATGACTTGTGATACTATCCGACAAACCGAACTATGGCATCGAAGATTTGGACACCTTCATTACAAGGCCCTTCCCGAAGCAAGGAAGGTGGTGACATGGATGCCTGACTTTGGAAATAATCATGAAGGTGTATGTAAGGGCTGTGCCGAAGGAAAACATACAAGGGGACCTTTCCTCTCAAGTGTCACAAAGACATCTGATATATTGCAATTGGTCCATTCTGATCTATCTGGTATGTTGCCCGTAACATCCCTGGGGGGATGTTCTTACTACATGACATTTACTGATGACTTCTCTCGCAAAACCTGGATATACTTCTTGAAGAAGAAGGATGAGGCTTTCATGTGGTTCCGTACCTTCAAAGCCTTGGTGGAAAATATGGCCGGAAAGAAGATCAATATTTTGAGGACTGACAATGGCACTGAATATGAGTCAAATGGGACAAATGCTTTTGGCTGGCATTAAGAGACTACCATGTCTCACGAAGCGAGAATGGTGTTCTTCAGATAGGAATAGGACTGTTATGGAAAGTTGCAGAATTGCCATGCTATGTGACCAGGGTCTACCAAAGTTTCTGTGGGGAGAAGCTGCAAATACTGCTGTGTACATTCAAAACCGATGCCCTCATTCGGCTTTGGACTCCAAAACTCCCGAAGAGGTTTTCTCTGGTAAGAAACCTGATGTCTCACATTTTAGAATTTTTGGATGTCCTGTCTATTTTCATGTGCCGAAAGAAAAGAGAAGTAAGCTGGATGCTACTGGGAAGAAAGGAATGTTTGTGGGCTACAGTGAGACTTCTAAGGCATATAGAGTCTGTGTACCTGGTCAAAGGGAAGTAGAGATAAGCCATGATGTCACTTTTGACGAAGATGCTTCCCTGAAGAAAGTAGTAGATCTTCCTAGATCTGGAGAAAATCATGAAGAAAGGCCTGGAAATCTGGAAGAACCCCAAGATGAGACTATGCCTGATATTGAAGGACCAATGGACCCTATTGATCCATCTCCTTCACTAGGAAAGAGACCATCATGGCTCAGGGACACCCTCGAAGATGCTGAGGGACATGCTGCCCCAAGGGGGACATTCCGAGAAAGCAAGAAGCCGTGTAGATACCAAGGGTATCTAGCTGCCATGAGTACTATTGTACAATCTGAACCTGGATCTTTTGAGGAAGCCATAAAGCATCAAGTTTGGAAGGATGCTATGCATGAAGAATATGAGTCTATTATGAAGAATGATGTCTGGGATGTGGTCCCGAGACCGAAGGACAAATCTGTTGTCACCGCTAAATGGCTCTACAAAATCAAACATGGATCTGATGGGAGTGCTGAAAAGTTTAAGGCAAGGTTTGTTGCCCGTGGCTTCTCTCAAAAGGAAGGAATTGACTATGACGATATATTTGCACCTGTGGCACGATATACCACCATCCGATCAATCATAGCCCTTGCCGCTACGCAAGGATGGAGTCTTCATCAGATGGATGTCAAGACCGCTTTTCTGCATGGTGCAATAAAGGAAGAGGTGTATGTAGAACAACCTCTGGGATTTGAAGTTCAAGATCGAGACACTTATGTCTGCGGGTTGAAGAAAGCCCTCTATGGGTTAAAGCAAGCACCCAGAGCTTGGTACGAGAGGATGGATAGTTACTTGATGAAGCTGGGCTTCACTCGAGTAATGCGTCCGACCTTTACTTCAGGTGTGCGGGAAAGCCTCTCATTAGTGCGTATGTGGACGAAACCTCTTCCTGACAGGTGCTGACCCTCTCAGTCATCAATGTAAGAGGGAGCTCGCTGCTGAGTTCGAGATGAAGGACCTAGGACTAATGCACTACTTCCTAGGCCTGGAGGTCTGGCAGAGACCTGGAGAGATTTTCCTTTCTCAAGGAAAATACATTGTGAAGCTTCTGGAGAGATTTGGGATGGTGGACTGTAAGTCCGTGTCGACACCGATGGAACTCAACTTTAAGAAGTTGAGTGGCAGCGCTGCTGGGCCTATCTTGGCCAATCCTAATGAGTATCGTCAACTCATAGGAACTTTGATGTTCTTAGTGAACACCCGACCGGATATATGTTTTGCAGTGAACACTTTGAGTCAACAAATGGTTGAGCCTCATCATTTTCACTGGGTTGGTGCCAAGAATCTTCTGAGATATCTTCGGGGCACGATAAACCATGGGTTGAGATACACTGCCGGGAGTGTGACACTCCGTGGATATACTGATGCCGATTGGGCTGGCAATGTGGTGGATCGTAAGAGCACATCGGGATGCTGCTTCAATCTTGGTTCTGCTTCGATCTCATGGATGAGCAGGAAGCAGAAGTCGATGGCTTTGAGCACCGCGGAGGCCGAATACATTGCTGCTAGTATGGCCTGTTGTGAAGCAGTTTGGTTGCGGAAGCTCTTTAGTGAGCTGTTTGGACATGTGCTAGATACCACCGTGATACTCTGTGATAACCAGAGTGGGATTCTTATGACTGAGAATCCTGTGTTCCACGACCGATCCAAGCATATTGATATCAGGTACCACTTTATCTAGGATATGGTACAGCGAGGCGCCGTAAGGCTCGATCATATAAGAACTGATGAGCAGGTCGTGGATATTCTCACTAAGCCCCTGGGGAAGGTCAAGTTCCTAACCTTCCGTGAGAGTCTTGGTATCGTGGAACGACCCTATGATGTGGGTCTTGTTGGACGATGAGCTCTGGGAGCTCTGGGGGGCTTTGGGGAGAGCTTCTTGGAGCTATGGGCAACCACAAGGCTAGGCTTGCCAACCTTGGTGGTGTGCTTGGACCCCACCGTTGTGATTTTGAGTTGGTTCACCTCTCATTTTCTATGCCTCGTATGCATCCTACCCATTGAGTTCAGGGCTCATGGGAAGTACCTTTCATTTGGCCAATGAGGTGGGAAAAGCTAGAGACTATTAGCAAAGACTGATGGACGCATCAGAGATTGCCGTACTCTCTATCTAGGATGGCACGGTCCAACCACTTGATCTGGGATCAAGTTTAGTGAGGTCTGGGACCTCTGCCTGACTTCGGGTCAGATGAACCAACTTTGGGTTGGTTGGATACTCTTCATGAGTTTGATAGAGGTTTTGAACCTCTCGACTGATTATGTCAGTCGGGGGATGATGTCTTTGTGACTGACCCACTTCTGTTCTGAAATAAAGAGGCCAGCAAAGCAAGTTACGGCGGGATGACGCACGATGTTTGATTGCACCGATGGATGGAGTTCTCCCTAGTTGAGAGGGAGTGTTAAATTTGGACAACTAGGTCCAAACTCCATGTTATGATGCTCAGATTAAGAGGCTAATATTTTTGTTGGAATCCTCTTTCGGAGAGGTGTAAAATCCATATATAATATATCTTAATCCGATGAGCAGAACATTTATTTTGAATTTATTATTCTTAATAAATTATATGTGCAGGTCGGCCTTAAGGTTGCACGCCCCCAGCAGATGTGTCACACGCCCCAATGATGGATATAAATACAGGCAAAGTTGGAGAGCATTTCATCACAACACAACTCACAACAACTTCTCTCATCTCATTTAGTACGAGCTCCTTGGAGGACGAGTTCAGCCACACGTGTGAAGGAGAAGAAGGACAAAAACAGTACGACTGAGTTGAAGGACGATTTTCTGCAGTTAGGGTTTTGCAGAAAGTTTGACCAGCGTTGAATTTGGTCAACGCATGGTCCAATTGGGCTGAAAACTTGTGGGAAGTTCGATTTTGGAAGGCCGTACTATTTGGCACAGAAATCGAGGTCAAAGGGTTGACCAATCTGCTGCTGTGTTGACTTTTAGCTTGTTGCCCTGCGTTGACTTTTTCAGGACAGCGTTGACTTTTTGGAGTTGACTTGGGTTGACTCGTTTACTGATTGGAGGACTGTTGTGACACATGCTGGGTTGGCTGACCAAGGAGACTTTGCTGGTTGAAGCATCCTGTTGACCGCCGTAACGAACCACCACATTTTTCCTGTTTCTGTTTTGTCTTCTGTAAGATCCACTTATATGTTCTATCTGCATTTTACTTAACTATTTGTATGATTGCTGTGAGAAAAGTAAAATTGCTCCTAGCATAGAACATCTACAAAAATTTACAGGTTGCCATTGGATCTGGGCACCATGAATACAAGCTTTCGTTGTAATCGAACTTGGAAGGATAGTAATATTCTTTAATTTTAACTTCAAGACATCTTAGCATTAAAAGGTATTATGTAGCGCTAGTCTCTCCTGAGCTTGTGAATATGCCCGACTCGACCCTGACCTATGTGCAATGTTCTGAACATGTCCATTGTTTCAACTCTTGAAATGTTCTTTTTACTGCGGGGCATCTTTTTGGCCCGTGCTTGAATAGCTTGGCCTTCCCCTTAAACATTCACGCCTCTACCCTGTGATTTTCTTATAGGGACCACTTTTCCATGTTATGTGCGATCACAGGCCAACATTGGCTCCATCTGGGGACAACGTGTTGTTCTCAGTGCGTTGAGAACTTGCATACCTAAATTTCTGTGCCTTAATGGGCTCATGGAGTCACAAATGCACACTGTAAGCCTGAATTGAAACTACAACTAAGGTGTGCACTTCCCACTATATAAAACAGAAATCACTGTCACATGTTGAAAATCTTAAATATGAACTATGCTAAAACTGGAAACTGAAACACATTTGAACTGAAAACTGCAAAGAAAATATGAAACTAAACTAGAAATATGCTCATAGTACTGAGCTTATTGGCACTCCTACCTACACCTAGTCTATAAAAAATTATCCCATCAAATAATAATAAGACTTCCAGTGTAACCAGTCAAGTGAATGAGTGCTAATTGGAATTGGCATCCCATTCCTGTAGGTGGAGAAATGGGTTCAAAACATGGCAACTTTTCTCTTCCACTGAATTTCATAGCTCCATTGATGAACTTGGAAATTTATTCCTTCACTGATGGCTACAACATACTAACCAAGGGATCATGTAAACATGCAACATGAGTTTTTCTGTAGGATTTGTAACAAGAAAACAAACCTCATTCCAAAATACTGCTTTTCTTCTATGTTGCTGTTGATTGTCTTCAAACAGTAAGGATGACTTTTGTTTATTCTCCTTTTCCATTATAATTAACTGCTTTGTGTGCTCTTCATCATTTCCTTTTTCATATGGAGGCTTGCAAGGGAGTTGCAAATTCTTAATCATCTCGGGTAAAGTATCATGACTAATAACGATATGCTGTGTTTCCTCCTTAACATCCCAAGAAGAAATTAATGATGAAGAACCTTTAAGGTATGCACACTCAGAAAGAATATTTGAGTGGTCTTCAATCGACAAACCTGATTGGTTTTCTTTTAGCAATCGTTCTTGGCTTTCATTGGGCACCCTTTATTGGTGTTCTATCTCTGAATACAACACTAATGGCTGAAGGTGCTCTTGTGGATCTAGACGATTAATCTCTTCTGCCTCTATTTCTAGATCACCAGAATACTGTTGATTTTTAGTGTTGTCCTCTGGGAAATACTCCAACTCTTCTCCTTCTTCATGGAGGGTAATCTCACCTCCCTCTTCTTCAACATAGTCTAGAAGATGATTCTCTACATTTAGTCCAAAAATCACCATGGGTTGTTCTTCTCAGAGATTGAAGGATGTGGGCCCTTTTTCTATAATGGCTTCTTCGAATTGCTCTTTAGGACGGTCGGGCAGTTTCAAGGGTATAGATGTGGGATTCTTATCCTTGGGAGGATCATCTCCTTGCTTTGTGGAAGTGGATGCAGTGGCCTTATGAGGGACTGAATCTTCTAACAACTTCTTCCCTTTACTAGCAGGACTAGGAGGGGTTTGTTCTCTTGATATTGAATCTTCATTTTGTTCTTGCCCTCGGGTTCTCTTTTGGGAGGACCTGAGGTCATACTTCCTATGGAGTTGAGCTTGCATGAAATCCATGAACTTCTTGCAATACTTATCAATATCTTGATCTGCTAAAGGAACTCCCCCCTCCTCTTTCTCCCCTTGCAAGGTAATTTCACCTTCCTCATCATCCGAGTAAGTGAGGAATTGATCTCCTTGTCTCTCTCTGGCTTCCTCAGCCTGTCCCTCCACTTCCCCCTCCAGGTATAGAGGAGGATGGATTTGATCTTGCTTCTCCTTCCTTTCTCATTGCAAAAACTGTAGAAGGGGTTTTCGGTACTGGGGATTAAACCCATGGTTTGGAATCATTTGGTTAGGAAGAGGAGGGGAATTCTTAGCCTCCAATTCAAGCTTAAATAGTTTATTTGAGAGGTTCTTGATCAAATTATTCATCTCTTCGATTCTATACTCATGTGATTCCCTCTCTTGATTAGAGGTAGAAGCCTCCTCCCTACTCCTTCTTCTGGCCTCATGCTCTATCTTCCCTTTGAATTTACCGGTAGAAGCAAAGTTTTCTTCTACCTGCAATGCATCAGTCTAGGTGTGATCCAAAGATGTAGTCTTTCTTTCTCTTAGGGTGAACCCAAAATCTGGTTCAAAAGCTCCTGCGAAAACCACCTTAATAGCGTCTTGGGGAGGCTTTATTTCAGTAGGAAAATTATTATAATGCTGATTGAATCTCTTTATAAGTTCTGTTACATCCTCATTGTGTCTCTTCTTGAGAGCATTGAACTCTGTGAGGACATATCCATGGTCCCTCTTTTCTCCCCATTTTAGTGTGAAGAAATTCTCCATTTATTCCCAAGTGGTGACTGTGTGATCAACAAGAGATTTGAATGACTTTCGAGCCTCTCCATCCAAGGATTGGACAAAAAGCCTCAACACCACATCTAGGTGCTCCACATTCACATTCTCAGCAAAGGCATAGAAGTAGTATCTTCCCCGGTGAACAAAGGCAACAAATTTAGATAATCTTGAGGCATGCCATTCAATACTGGAGGTAAAGCCAATGGAGCATATTTATTGAGGAGGAAGCCAGTTACATCCATGAGGGGTGGTGGTGGTAGATTTTGAGGATGAATTGGCTATGGTATAACAAGTGTGTGTTGAATAGAGGTTGCTATATTGGTCAGTAAATAGATTTGGAGTACTGCAACTTATTTAACTCCTTCGGCCTCACGAGTAGGGTGCAAGGGAGGTAAATAAATATTAGCGGATTCAGCTTCGTTTTTTACGATTGAACTGGCTAAAGCAGAGGCTTTTGGAGAATACTCAAGTATGCGAGCTATGGTACCAGGACCATATATGTTAGCTTTCTGAGAAGAGGAAGGCGAAGCTTCTAGAGTAAATGAGGTTAGGTCATCCTGGCTGGGCTACTTCTCCTTCCATATTCTCCTAAATATAATATTTTCAGGATCAGACACAGAATGGGTTCTCTGCTGGGAAGTATCTGATCGAGTATGAGGCCTTTTGTAAGCTATGATTACAACTGATTTGGACTATTTTACGGTGGAGTCGCCAAGGTGAGGAATATGCAACTCTCAACTCTTCGTGCTCACCTAATTGAAGGGTGTAGATAATGTCATATCCCAGGGAAAATATTTCTTCATTCGATCCTCGGAAACGATGCCAAAAAGATGTTGTAGCTCCTAGATACAACCTTGAGTTTCAAAAGACCAGTGCCTAGGACATCTTAAAATCAAAGGTTAAAAGTGGAAAATTTTATAAATGCCTCTGACAGAATATCGGTCAAGAGAATAATGGTTTTGGTGGTTCGATAATGGAGAAGACCATTGGAGCCTGATTCATGTGACATTAGGGGAATTTTGAGGCCTAAAATGGGCCTCCTAAGGAAATAATAAAATAATAGTTAAAACAATAAAATAATATCTATGAATTTGCAATTCACTTTTTGCACCACAATCCATGTAACCATAGTTAAATTAAATTTGAAAGTTGTACCAAAATAAAATTAATAAAAAATTTGTATTGATTTGATTATAAATAAGAATGAACTTTTCAAGAAAAAGTCATTATCATTGAACAACTAATGCATTTTTCCTTTGTACTTATAGATATTAACTTATAATAAATTTGAATTTGTAATATTAAATAAAATGAGATGAATATATAATTTAAAAATAAATATATGAAATTATATAAATATAATATTTATTGAAAAGTGTGTAAAGACATGAAGATTGTGTAGGGATATGCATTGTTTATTTCAAAAAATATGAAATGAAAATAATAATATTTTATTCAAAAAGTGTGAAATGAAATTTATTATGAGTACTTTACTTTTTGACTTTAAAAGTACTTAGAGCACTACCATGGTTAACCATGAGTTTTTATGCACCACTGAGAATGTGACAACTAATTACCTTTAACTCAAACAATGCCACCTCAACCATTAGGGATGATGTCATTCCATAAAATGTGATTGGTTCTCATAAAGTGAATTTTGATTGTACATTTTCCTTAGGAGGCCCATTTTAGACCTGAAAATTCTCCTAATGATTCCCAAAACAGTGAGAGGGCTCAGGAGGCTGTGAGGCTGATGGATTTTAGATGGGCCAAGTATAAAACAATGAGAAAAAGTTTTAAAAATATGTAGAGGTGTTGATAAAGAACGGAGAGGGAACCCACAAGAGACAAGCTTAAGAGATTTAAGAATCTGTGCCTCCGTGACCTCATAGGAAGTGGATATGAATGAGATATGGACAACAATAGAGGTTTGTGGAGCGTGAATCAAGGGAGTGTAGAAATATTAATACATGAGTGTTAACACCTGAGCGTTATTCAAACACGAATTCATGAATAAAATTGCAGACTACCAGCAACAACATTACACAGACCATCAAAGGAGCATAGCATGAAAGATGATTACACACAACAAAGGAGATTACAGATAACATATGGAAATATATACATACTAATCATTGCTCCATCTGGAATAAAAATAACAACTCTATATCATATTAAGTTTAAATAGCTCTCCCAAATATGTATCTCAGAGCACATGGAGCACAATCATACAAAACTACAACAAAATTATTCAAAATTTCAGAAACCTGCTTTCATCTTAGAACTCACTACATATAGAGTTCTCCTTGAGGGTTTACGATCGAATATTATATCATGATGGACCCACACAGGTGAAAACCAAAATATCCTAACAAAATATCAGAGCGTGCATTAAGAAATCACTCCTGACACAGAAAAATCAAAATATAATTGGATAAAATCGAGATTTTACCAGCAAAACATCACTATCTAACAGTAAAAAGAAATAAAATAGTTGGCTAGGGAGGAAAAATTCCAGAATCTCAAAAGAGTGGCGAGAAGTGGCTGAGAACAAGGGAGCAATCCAGCCTTTTGTTGTACTATACAACAACCCTCCTCATTTCTAAATTTTTAAAATAAATTTCATTAGAAATAGGTCCCCTTTTTTATCTTTCTTTTTAGATAGAAATAAAAGATTTAAAAGAAATCTGATCATTTTTGAATTAGAAATAAGGGTTCACTGTTAGAAAGACATATTGCATATCTTTATTAACAAGTGTGTATAAACAAATGCAACATTGAAAGAAATTCCGATCTGATGTAATATAAAGACTTTATCACATAAAAGTATTTAAATGGAAAAAGTCCGACGTACAGTAATCACAATCACAAAATTAGAGATATCTTAAGTTGTATATTTGTTTTTCAAAAAAATTCGATGTGATTGAACCAATCGCAATCGCAAATCGCAAAAGGTTTTAAACTTTCACATTTGTTTCGATGCGATACAATTGATCGCAATCGCATTTCGGAAGAGCAGTATAGAATGCACTTGTTTTATAAATCTCTGATGCGATGGGCCCTACCGCCATCGCAAATCGAAAATCGCAAATTGCAAATGCAATCTCTTTATTTGATCAATGACGCAACTCCAATGCGATGCGATCAATCACAATCACATTTCAGATAAACAAACGATATTCACTCATGATATTATAATCTCCGATCCGATGGACCCCACTGTAATCACAATCGAAAAATTGGTTAACATCGTTTGTAACTCATTTCTTTTGAAAAGAGCCGATGCGATATATATCATCGCAATTGGAAATTGGATAAAATCACGAAATCTTATTTGTTATCCATTTTGAAAATTTCCGATGTGATTAATACTTAAGCTTCATATTTTACATTTTTCATATGCTATTTATTCACCGCAATCGCATGATTCAAAGGGAAAGTTTTATGTTTTCAATTCAAAAAATGCCGATCTTCGATTGTACGTTTGTTATTAATAGAAAATCAAACAAATAATGATTATTTATTCTATTTCAAATGCGTTGAGTGTGACTTCTAAAGAGAGCATTTAAGTTTAATACAGAGATTAATAAATAGAAATCAATGAATAGATCTTTCATATATCTGTCTTCATTATTCTCTTTCTATCGCTTCTGAAAGCTTTTCCTCCATTTCAGAACCAAAGAACACCCAACCCTTTCATTCGCAGAGCGAGGGAAACGTTACCGGATACTGAAATGTTGAAGAGATCGAGGAAAGAAAAAGTTGTTGTCGTTGCAAAAGCCCCTGTTTTCACCATGGTACCTAAAGAGAAACCAGCTAAAATTAAGCTGGTTACTGATACGTCGTGCCAAGGTCTTGGTAAATTATCCTGGGAAGAGGTATATAACCTCATTGAAAGGGAAAAGCCTAAGGTTACTGTGGCGAAGGCAACAGTTCCTGACGAGAATGATTCAGAGTCTGAATTAGAAACTTCTCTTCAAGCACTTGCGAATTCGTTCCTGCACCGAATTGCAGCTCGAGAAAACATTTTCCCATACTATGATGTGATTTGGTGGGTAATTGACAATGTGACCATCCAGAACAGGAAGTTTGTTTCAGATTCTGGAGCAACATTCGGGTCATTTAAAGCAGAGGACATTAAAGCAATGTACCACCTTCCGGACCCGTATAAAATCTACAAAAAATCCTTCATCAAGGAATTTGCTGCAAATAATTAAAATTAGTCAGAGCCAATTAGAGAATGGAGAAGGGCTCCCGAAAAGCACAAAAACGAGGCATCAGGTATGTACTCAGTGGAATCTCTTTCGCCTCCATATTGTTATGCCACAGCAATGATGTGCAGATTATTCAGAAATGACAATTCATCTAGGTTCTCTATACAAATGGTACCTTTAATCCATTCTACTGTAAATTCTGAAATAATCGACTGGGCTGTCATTCTTTCTGATAAGATAGCCAATAGGATTCTTGAGTATAGGAAGGACAAAAACACAGGAAATACTACTCATTTTTACTTTTGTGCCCATATTCTAGACGCTCTATGCTTCAATTCTGAATTTCCCATGCTAGGATGGAAATGGACCCCTAAATACCCTGCTCCTATTCATATATATCACAAGTTCTTGTGGAAGGGGCATTTTAAAAACCATGTTTACAGAGTTTTTCACGATTTCGTCATCCCGGTTTATCAAACTATTTTTGGCCGATTTCCTCCCAAAATTTTTAAAAAGGCTAAAGTTGATTTATCCTCGATTGGGGATTAGTTCGGAGAATAAATATTCACGTATATCAGAGTTTTCAGGAGTATTGTAGAACCCCACATTCTTCCTCTATATGTTCCAGATAAACTGTTAGCACAGGAAATTTCATATCAACTAACAGTAGAAGGCATGTCCAGGTCTTTGAAGAATAAAAAGAAGCTAATGTGGCCTACTTTTCCTTTTAAATGTGAAGATTATACTCTCAATAATTTTGTTCATGCTGAGAAAGAAGTTAGCAAGATAACCAATCTCAAGATTTCAATAGTCCTGGGGAGGCAATATGATCCAAAGAAAGTGGCTTTTTATTTTACAACTTCAGTTTCAATTGTTCGATTTGAACACGAACCAGATGAGTTCGATGATTTGTTTGTTTTTGTAGATAATTTTTCACAAGTTTATAATTTGGCCAAGTCCAAATTCCAAACTAAAAAGATGAGTAAGTTTATGTTATTTAGAAGCCAGAGATTACTCAAAGCTCCTCTGGATCAATTAAGAGTTGCTATGCAAGAGGCTGAGTCACAGTAGAAAGGAAAAGATGATACATCTGGCAAAGCAATAACAGAAACATATACCAGCAAGGTCATTATACAGACACAGAAAGAAGTAACAGGAACTAATCGTGTTATACAGAAAGAAGACATTAGCAGCAAAGCTGATACTGAGAAGAAAGAAACAGCTGCTAAGCTTGATGTACATACTAATCAGCAGTCTACAACTCATACAGAAAAAGAAAAGCACAGGTACTGAGACCAATGTGAATACTGAAAAGGAGGACATAGGCAATGAAGCTATTGTACAAGCAATAATAGGAGATATGAACAATAATCTAGATTTAAAACTTGGAAGAGAGAAAACTACTGATAAAGTAGTAGAATCTTCTGAACTTATCGCTTCTTCCCATTTGTTGAGCCAATATAATCGATTTTCCCAACAAATAGGATTGAAAAATAATCCCCAAGTTAAATATCTAGAAGATCAGGATATAAAAGTCATTCCAAAAAATCATACAAGTGAAATTATGTTGAAAGTAGAGGAAATTCATCCTCTAGACATATTCTACAGTCCCAAACATAGGGCTGTCGTGAGAAAGCAGAAGAAGAGGAGAAGAACTGATCAGGATACACTTTCAACATCACAGGTGGAGTTTATGAATATTGTTTATAAATATGCTGAGGTGAATCCATCTGAGGATCTCACTAAATTATCTCAATACGCAGGTGCCTATAGTGTTGCAACTATAGACAAAGCTTCTGAAGTCTCCAGTTGATGAAACAAAAAGACTTACAGATAGCTATGTTGGAAGAACAGGCTACAGAGCATCAACAAAAGCTTGTTAAGCTGGAAAAATAAGTGCAAGATCAGTAGCTTAGATCTAAACAACTAGAAGAGCAGCTTCACATTGAAAAGAAGAAGATTGATGAACAAGCCTTGAAAAAACATCAGCAGTTGAGTCAAGAGGTAGAAAAGCTACAAAATCTTCTGCAAAGTGAGAAAAATACAAAGATTGAACAAGAGAAAACATTCCGATCAGCATTGGACAAGTTCAAGGATTATCCTCAATTAGAGCAATTCAAAAATGAAGCCCTTGAAACAAACAAACTGCTATCTCAACAGTTGAATGAGTTTTGTCTGAAATTGACACAAGCTGAGCCTTTGTGCGAAATAACATCATTTTTGATAGATGAAGCAGTCACTCTCAGGCAAGAAATTGATGATGCTGATGATAAAATTTCAGAGTTCCTTTCATGATAGGATACAAAGCAGGGAAGAAAATCTAGTCTTCCCAGAATTGAAGAGTTACACAAGGAAATTTTATATGCGGAATGGGAAAAAAAGTTGATGAAATAAAAAAGAGCCATATCAAGAGCTAAAAGTATGATGAATAACATTACACAACTGGTTAATGATAGCTTGTATGCCATTAATTTGATCTCAGATTGTAACCCAGGCAAATTACAAAAAGTAAAAGAAGTTGATTCCATGTGGAAAGAAGAGATAATCAATAAAAATCAACAGATTAGCAAGCTTCAAGGAATTTCATGGAATATTATGTGGACTTATCTGATCAAGCCACACATTAAAAAAACGGCTATCAAATTTATTTCAAATGTTATTCAGTGTATCATTCCTGAATTCTCTGATGCTACGTATACTGGGTAGCTACATTCAAGGTTAAGTCATCCAACATAAGTGAAAGATATGCTCAAAATCTGCCATCTGGGCACATTAAACGCAGGAGATAATCAATGAATCAGTTTCTCTTCAAGATTGCAATTATGTTTCTAAATTTACGATTAGATAGATTGTAGGAATAGTTTTAGTTATTTTGTTTTATTAAGTACCTATTTAAACCCCTTTCATGCATTTAGAAAAGGGTCCTGAATTTGTAATATTTTGACTTGGAGATTACATTTCTGTACTCCATTGACTCTTATATTTTTATAAAGGATCACATCCGGTGGTTCTATGGAAAATTGCTTTTAAGAATTTCATTTCTGTATCTTGGAGTCTGTTTTACATTGAAGTTGCTGGATTTGGATATTGAATTGCATCGGAAAGTATCAAGATGGATATGGTATTTATATCTATTCACTATTAATTTTCTTATGTTATGAGATATTCTCTTTAAAATTTGCTATCATTTATATGTACTTGTTTTACAATATTTCTTTATACATATCATTTTTGAGTGTGTAGAAATATTTATCTTTTACAGTATATGCAAATGATATATAAAATGATGAATGCAATGTGTTATTATAACTCTGTTTAATTTCTTAAACAGAGTTATCATTATTTGATACTGTATATTTCAGTTAAATTATAATACATTTTCATGCTTATATATTTGATTGAAACAATCTTTAAGTTGTATTCACATTTGATACCTGGGTTAGTTTTAGAATTATTTATCAGTTATAGATTTGATTAGATAGTTTTATTTTAGTCATTTTAGTCCCATTTTCCATTCATCCAATCATTCCATCACTAACCCATTTAAGTTATTAGGAAACTGGTCCTATCAATCCAGTCGAAGCCACCATACCAAACAGAAAAGGAGCTGTTCTAAGGTCCCAACCGGGTGGTTATCCCCCAATGTTTGAAGCAATGATTTTCGAGGCTTCAACATTTTTTGGCGCTAGAAGGAGGGAATAAGCTCTAAATGGCAGATAAATCCAAATCTACAGGCCATTCTAAGAGCAACATACCCTCACCACCTTCTTCAATTTCTTCCACATGTCAAATCATCAGAGAAGAAATTGATAAGAGTATTCAAACACCCACTACCAAAGTCTCAATTCAATCAGATAATCAACCTCCTGAGTCTCCTGAAGTCGAAGCTTTAGTTCACAAAATTCAAGGGTTCTCATTATCATTAGAAGAGTCTAAAATATCTGAAGGTAGTGTTACCTCACAATTTGTTTCTTCCAGACCTCTCACTAGGTCGCAGAGTGAAAAACTTGGTATTCATCCAAAGGAATTTCCTTTACCTAGTAGAGTTAAAACAAGAACCCCATCGAAAATAAAGAGTGATATTAGTTCTTCATCGCAAATTCAATCATCTGTTTCCGAAGCCCCAGATCATAAAAGTGCAGTTGTCTCATCATCATCATCTGCTCAAACAACATCTGTCCAAACACCAATTGTCTCTTCTAGTACTTCAACCGTTACTACTCATACACCAGTTGTCACTTCTAGTTCTTCGATCATCATCACAATAGTGGCACAGAGACCATGGACTAGACCGGGAGCTGTAAATATGGCTACAACTTTACATAATTTACCTGATCATCCTGAAAAATGGCTGCCAAAATTTAGTCTAGATATTGGTATACAAGCAGAAGAACACATCAATAACTTTATGCTTGCTATAAATTTGAATGCAGAAGAGCATGAAGATGTTGTAGTTACGTTATTCCCCTATACTTTGCAAGGAACAACAGGATCCTATTACTTTTCCTTACCTTCAGATTCTATTACAAGTTGGGATATGTTCGAAGAGAAATTTTTAACTAAATATGGAGATGATAGATCAATAGCTACCCTAATCAATGATCTCTCCAATTTAAAGACACAACCCAAAGAACCCATCAAAGATTTTAATTGTCGATTCAATAAAATCTTGAATAAGATCCCTACAACATCTAAACCTAGTGAGCAGGTTAGAAGTGAATGGTATATTAATGCTTTGCCCTCAAACATAGCAATTTTTGTAGATAGAGCTGCAAAACCTACTTTAGCTGAGAATATGAAAGAAGCTATTTCAGTTGAAAAACAAATGATTGCTCTAGATAGGAAAAATTATATTGAGGAAAGAAAATCAAAGAAAGTCACTTTTAATGATGATTGAAAGAAAAAGACACCAAGAGATCCATATGACATGGAAGGCTTACATAAAGTTCTTAAAACCATGTCTAATGAGATAATTGAGATTAAAAATCAAGTAGCAGAGACTTTTACAAAGAGACCATTTAGAAATTTCAAGAGAAATCAAGCTGAATCTAAACCTCCCAGTTCAATCTCAAATGCAGAATCAGAAGAGGAAGAAGAAGAAGATACTTCTCTAGTATCAGATGAAGAAGAAGAAAGAGAAGAAATAGCTAAATTACATGGAGTGTGGGATTTCATTCTCCCTAATTCGGACAGTGAAATGGAACAAGAAGCTATGCCTGTGAGTACAAGGAGAAAATCTACATCGGAACCTGTTCAATCTGTTCCTAAGAAGAAAAGTACAACTCCAAGTACCAAAGACATATCTCCTGCAAAGAAAAATTCTCCCTTACCCACTCAGAATCAGCCATAATATTCTAATCCTCCTACATCAACATATAAGACTTTGGTGGTATCAGATCCTATGGATTATAACATTGTTGAAGACATGAAAAATACTAGAGAGAACATTTCTTTACATGAAATCAACAAACTTAAATATCAACAAAAGCTGCTATTAAAAGAATTAAATGCTACACCTATTGCTCCTCTACCAAGTGGTGTAGTTGCCAAAGTAGCTAAAGGGACTAGTAAGCCACCAGAAAAAGTAGATGCCACATATACTATTCTTATTGGAGAAAGATCAAATTATCAGACACCTCCTTTTTTGTTGACTTATGAAATCTACAACAAGAATTTGCATGATTGTTTGATAGATTCCGGAGAATCCTCTAATATAATGCCTACTTCAATCTGTGCAAAATTGAATATTGAACCACAAAACTCTGCAGTTCACATTGTACAATTAGATTGCTCTAAAGTTCAAGTTGTAGGAGAAATCAATTCAATTACCATTAGACTAGCTTCAGATCCTAAGATTGTCCAAAGAATTGATATTCTAATTGCAGATATTCCTGAATTCTATGGATTATTCCAAAGCAGGGATTGGTCTGCAAAGCTTAATGGTTATATCACAACTGATTATTCACATATGTGGCTTCCCTACAAAGGGAAACCAAATCAAATCAAAATCGAGCGAGAAAAACACATGACACACACTGTAACTGAATTTGAACAACCAAATGAACATGTAGCTTTCAACAACAATATTCTTGGAGGTTATTCTGCTGAGTCATTCCTTGGGAATTTCACTGCACCACAATCACCCTTTTTTGTAAATACCTTTGTTTCGCAAATTGAAAACTTTTCGCAATCTGATTCTTCTAGAATAGTTAATGTTTTTGATACATCTGTAGATAAAACTGTAGATAAGTATTTATTTTGGTCATTATATTTTGATGGATCAAAATCTAGTGATGGAGCAGGAGCAGGACGCATCCTAATTGATCCAGAAGGAGAGAAAACCATGCTATCATGTAGATTAGAATTTGAGTGCACAAACAATACTGCAGAATATGAAGCCTTGATTCAAGGGCTTTATAAAGCTATAGGGTTAAATGTAAAATACTTGAAAGTATATGGAGATTCTGAAATTGTCATAAGACAAATAAGGAATACTATCCATTTTCTCTCAGGACATCTCAAACATGATCAAACCCTAGTACAAGACCTTACCACTCAATTTCTAGCATTTAATATCTCTTCTATTCCTAGAAATCAAAACACATCAGCTGATTTATTAGCTAATGTTGCATCCAAACTCCTCCCTGCTGAAGATTGCAGTCCTGATAGATTTTCAGTAGAATTAATTTTTCGCCCATTTGTTCCTGATAATATCACAAACTGGAGAGTATTCTACCATGATCAAGATATATTGAATTTCTTGACTTCAGAGAAATCCTATGATGAATAAATTATTGATGAAGACGATCATGATCTGCAAATTATTTCAAAAAGTAATGAAAATTCTATTCCTAAATCTGTTGTTAAACTTGAGGATCTATATGATATTAAAGACATTCGAGAAAGTTACTAATGCTAAACTTCAAAGTTCAACTTTGAAATTTGAATTAGTAAATATTGGCTCTGATTATAAACCTCAAAACGTTAATCTAGGACTCAATCTAACTCCAGAGGAAAGAAATTCCTTCATCAAACTTCTGAATAGGTATAAAAATGTTTTTGCTTAGAATTATGAAGACTTAAAAACTTAAGATACTTCAGTTATTCAACACACAATTCCATTACTGTCTGATGTTAAGCCTATTCAACAGAAGTTAAGAAAGATTCATCCAAATCTTGAAAGTCAAATCAAAACAGAACTCAACAAACTTTTGAAAGCCAAAATCATTTTTTCTGTAAGGCATTCTAATTGGGTTTCCAACATGGTACCTATCAGGAAGAAGAATGGTGATATTAGAATCTGTATTGATTTCAGAAATTTAAACAAGGCATGCCAAAAGGATAATTTTCCATTGCCAACCATGGAGAAAATACTCCAAAAGGTTGCTGGTTCTGAACTCATGTCCTTCCTTGATGGATTTTCAGGCTATAATCAAATTTTAGTACATCTAGATGATAGGTTGAAAACCACTTTCAGAACCAAATGGGGAACCTATGCTTATCAGAAAATGTCTTTTGGTTTAATAAATGCAGGAGCTACTTTCCAGAGAGCCATGGACATAGCATTTAAGGGTATGATTAATAGATCAATTGTTATTTATCTTGATGACATAAAAATATATTAAAAAAAGAGATCCAATCATCTATATGATCTAAAACAAATATTTGAAAGATGCAGAAGGTTTGGTATTTCTTTAAACCCAAGGAAATCTTTCTTTGCTCTCAATGAAGGAAAACTCTTGGGGTTTGTTGTGTCAAAAGATGGTATATATATTGATCCAGACAGAGTTAAAGAAATTTCCGATATTTCTTTACCTCATAACAAAAAATCCATGCAATAATTTTTAGAGCAGATTAATTTTGAAAAAAGATTCATTCTCGATTTTTCTCAAATTGTTTTACCTATGCAGAATATGATTAAGAAAAATTTAGTATTCAAATGGGGGTATAAAGAGAAATAAGCCTTTGATGCAATCAAACAGGCAATGCATCTACATTGAATACTCCTGATTTTTCTAAAGATTTATTCTGTATACTTTTTCCACTGAAACATCCTATGCTGTTGTTTTAACACAGCGCAATGATCAACAATTAGAAGCACCAATTTCTTTTTTTAGCTTGAATCTGCAAGGAGCCGAGCTGAATTATTCCGATGTAGAAAAACAATTCTTCGCTGTGTTTAAGTCAATCAAATATTTTATACCTTTTCTCCTAAAAACACATACAAAAATTATTGTCCCATTCTCTACAGTGAGACAATTACTAATTCAAAAGGAAGTAGGAGAAAAAAGGGCTAATTGGGTGACAGCTTTGCAAGAATATGATATTGATATTAAGCCAGCCAAGATTGTTAGAGGTCAAGTTTTTTGTAGATTATTAGTAGGAGCTCACAACATACCAGAAATTCAAGATCTAGACAATGTTGTTCAAGTAAGTCAGATAAGTGTTACAGATTTTGAATCTCAGTATGCTGATTTGATCTTTTACTTGAAAAATGGGTATGCTCATTCTAATCTCAGCTATAAAAAAAAATGTGCTTTAAGATTGAAAGCTACTAAATATGAAATCATTGATGATGTGTTATTCAGAAAGAATTATGATTCAATCCTATTAAGATGTCTTGAAAAGACTGAAGCAAAAAAGGTATTGCAGGAATTACATGATGGACTAGCAGGCGGTCATTTTGGAGGTGATACCATAGCTCACAAAATCATCCATGCTGGATACTATTGGCCTACCCTTTTCAAAGATACACATGATTATGTGAGGAAGTGCAAAATTTGTCAAACTACTAGTGGAAGATAAAGGAAGCCAACTTTTCCTTTGCAACCAGTAAACATTGAGCAACCATTTGAGCAATGGGGGCTTGAAATCATTGGTTAGATAGTACCTCACTCTTCAAAACAACACAAATACATCCTCACAGCAACAAATTACTTCACAAAGTGGGTAGAAGCAATTCCTCTAAAGGTAGCCAATTCTGATGCAATTATTGATTTCATCGATCAATTTATCATTACCAGGTTTGGTGTACTTAACGCTCTTGTCTTCGAGAATGCATCTTATTTTTCTGGAAATAGTATAATGGAATTTGCAATCAAAAGAGGTTTCAAATTGAAATATTCAGAAAATTATTATCCACAAGGTAATGGTTTAGATGAATCCACTAACAAAAATCTCATCAAAATCATTAAAAGGACCATTGATCAAAATCAAAAGAATTGGCACAAGTCTTTAATTTTTGCACTATGGGCTGATCGTATTACTCTTAAAGCTTCAATAGGAACTTCACCTTTCAATTTAGTTTATGGAAAAGAAGCTGTGATACCATCAAATCTAGCTCTCCCATCATTAGCTCTAGTGCAATTTATTGAAGAAAATCATTCCTCATCCATTCAGTTGAGATTTGATCAAATCCTTAAATTAGAAGAATATAGAGAGAAAGCAAAAAGTATTCATGAAAAATATCAACAACTTGTAAAATATTCTTTTGACTCAAGTTCCACCGGCTCAAAAATTTTGTCAATTGGTGATCTTGTTCTGAAATGGGATAAAGCACATGAAGAAAAGAGTAAGCATACCAAATTTCAGAAAATGTGGCTTGGACCATTTCAGATTGCTGAAAAGATAGGCTCATATGCATTCATACTCCAAGATTTAACAGGAAAGAGAGAATCTCTTCCTTTAAATGGGCTTGTCTTAAAGAAATTCTTTTCATAAGGAGGTAACCCCTTCTTACCTGTGCATATTCCTTTCTGCAATTTTTGTTTGTTTTGTAAATAAAGGTTGTTAATAGTCTCTAATTGACTTCTTACTATTAGAAAATTTCTTAGGAAGAATATTATAAATACTTATTTTGTGTAAATAAGAATTTTTAGGGAAATGATTAAAGTTTTGGATAGTTTAAAATAAAATGTTAAACTTTGAAATTTTGTTCAAAACATTTGCATGATCTTTTGAAAATTTGGAGAAAATGTAAATCATTATAAGTTTATTGAGCAGAGAATGGTGATCCTTAAAAAGTAAAGGCTTTTTCAAGCTTTAGCAAACAAAAAACTCTGAAAATTTTCATCCATTGATTCTTAAGGATACAACTATTTCACCCCATCCATTTAGGTTGTGATTTTTTAGAATGTAATTCTAAGAAATTATATGGAAAAATTTAAGAGATAAGAGGTCTCATCACGAGCTTACTTACCATGATCATAAGAAGTAATAAAACTGACATTACCAACACTGCATACCAAAACAGGGTAATGGCTTATAAAAGTAAGATAAGGGGTCTCATCACGAGCCAGTTTGTTCAGTTTAATTACAACTAATGAATGACATTGTTACTAACTGGCTACCAAACCAGAACAATGGCTCTTAGACTAAAAAAAAAGTAAAAGACAAAAAACATAAGATAATATGTCTTATGAATTTATTTTTGAAGAGTCACAATCTTAGTTGGATGGGACAATGAAATGGTTAATGGTTAAAATGTAACCTTGTCGAGACTATGAACGTTTGCTGGCAGCAGTGGTAATGCCTATGACAATAGAGTATATTACAAAAGGTAAATTTGGAAAATCCCCCTACTTCATTATTATCAACCAATCAAGGCTTGAGAAAACCAAAAAATTGTTTTTATATTTGAGGAATTAGAAAGAAATTGTAAGTGATTTTTATTCTTTTTTAGAGTTAGAGTTTATTTAAAATTTCTTTAAGATAGTTTTCATTATCTTTAAATTTTTTTTTCTTACTAGAAATATAGTGTTCATTTGATTTTTCAGAGATAACTGTTTCTTCCAGTGAATTGCCAATTGTTGTACTATACAACAACCCTCCCCATTTCTAAATTTTTAGAATAAATTTCATTTAGAAATAGGTCCCCTTTTTTATCTTTATTTTTAGATAGAAATAAAAGATTTAGAAGCAATTCGATCATTTTTGAATTAGAAATAAGGGTACATTGTTAGAAAGAAATATTGCATATCTTTATTAACAAGTGTGTATAAACAAATGCAACATTGAAAGAAATTCCGATTCGATGTAATATAAAGACTTTATCACATAAAAGTATTTAAATGGAAAAAGTCCGATGTACAGTAATCGCAATCGCAAAATCGAAGATATCTTAAGTTGTATATTTGTTTTTCAAAAAACTCCGATGCGATTGAACCAATCGCAATCGCAAATCGCAAAACGTTTTAAACTTTCACATTTGTTTCGATGCGATTCGATTGATCGCATTCGCATTTCGGAAGAGCAGTATAGAATGCACTTGTTTTATAAATCTCTGATGCAATGGGCCCCACCGCCATTGCAAGTCGCAAATCGAAAATTGCAAATGCAATCTCTTTATTTGGTCAATGGCGCAACTCCAATGCGATGAGATCAATCGCAATCGCCTTTTGGAGAAACAAGTGATATTCACTCATGATATTATAATCTCCGATGCGATGGACCCCACTTTAATCGCAATCGAAAAATTGGTTAACATCATTTGTAACTCATTTCTTTTGAAAAGAGCCGATGCGATATATATCATCGCAATCGGAAATCGGAGAAAATCACGAAATCTTATTTGTTATCCCTTTTTAAATTTCCGATGCGATTAATACTTAAGCTTCATATTTTACATTTCGCATATGCTATTTATTCACTGCAATCACATGATTCAAAGGGAAAGTTTTATGTTTTCAATTCATCAAACGCCGATCTCTGATTTTACGTTTGTTATTAATAGAAAATCAAATAAATAATGATTATTGATTCTATTTCAAATGGGTTGAGTGTGACTTCTAAAGAGAGAATTTAAGTTTAATACGAAGATTAATAAATAGAAATCAATGAATAGATCTTTCATATAGTTGTCTTCAATATTCTCTTTCTATCGCTTCTGAAAGCTTTTCCTCCATTGCAGAACCAAATAACACCCAACCCTTTCATTCGCAGAGCGAGGGAAACGTTACTGGATACTGAAATGTCGAAGAGATCCAGGAAATAAAAAGCTACTATCGTTGCAAAAGCCCCTATTTTCACCATGGTACCTAAAGAGAAACTAGCTAAAATAAGCTAGTTACTGACACATCGTGCCAAGGTCTTGGTAAATTATCATAGGAAGAGGTATATAACCTCATTGAAAGGGAAAAGCCTAAGGTTACTATGGCAAAGGCAACAGTTCTTGACGAGAATGATTCAAAGTCTGATTCAGAAACTTCTCTTCAAGCACTTGCGAATTCGTTCTTGCACCGAATTGCAGCTCGAGCAAACATTTTCCCATACTATGATGTGATTCAGTGGGTAATTGACAATGTGACCATCCAGAACAAGATGTTTGTTTCAGCTTCTGGAGCAACATTCAGGTCATTTAAAGCAATGGACATTAAAGCAATGTACCACCTTCCGGACCCGCAGAAAATCTACAACAAATCCTTCATCAAGGAATTTGTTGCAAATAATGAAAATCAGTCAGAGCCGATTAGAGAATGGAGAAGGGCTCCCGAAAAGCACAAAAACAAGGCATCAGGTATGTACTCAGTGGAATCCCTTTCGCCTCTATACTGTTACGCCGCAACAATGATGTGCAGATTATTTGGAAATGAAAATTCATCTAGGTTCTCTATACAAATGGTACCTTTAATCGATTCTGCTGTAAATTATGAAATAATGAACATGGCTGTCATTCTTTCTGATAAGATAGCCAATAGGATTCTTGAGTATAGGAAGGACAAAAACACAGGAAATACTACTCCTTTTTACTTTTGTGCCCATATTCTAGACGCCCTATGCTTCAATTCTGAATTTCCCATGCTAGGATGGAAATGGACCCCTAAAGACCCTGCTCCTATTCATATATATCACAAGTTCTTGTGGAAGGGGCATTTTAAAAACCATGTTTACAGAGTTTGTCACAATTTCCTCATCCCGGTTTATCAAACTATTTTTGGCCGATTTCGTCCCAGACTTTCTGAAAAGGCTAAAGTTGATTTATCCTTGATTGGGGATTGGTTTGGAGAAGAAATATTCACGTATATCAGAGTTTTCAGGAGTATTGTAGAACCTCACATTCTTCCTCTGTATGTTCCAGATAAACTATTAGCACAGGAAATTTCCTATCAGCTAACAATAGAAGGCATGTCCAGGTCTTTGAAGAATAACAAGAAGCTAATGTGGCCTACTTTTCCTTTTAAATGTGGAGATTATACTCTCAATAATTTTGTTCATGCTGAGAAAGAAGTTAGCAAGATAACCAATCTCAAGCTTTCAAGAGTCTCGGGGAGGCAATATGATCCAAAGAAAGTGGCTTTTGATTTTACCACTTCAGTTTCAATTGCTCGATTTGAATACGAACCAGATGAGTTCGATGATTTGTTTGTTTTTGTAGATAATTTTTCACAAGTTTATAATTTGGCCAAGTCCAAATTCTAGACTGAAGAGATGAGTAAGTTTATGTTATTTAGAAGCCAGAGATTACTCAAAGCTCCTCTGGATCAATTAAGAGTTCCTATGCAAGAGGCTGAGTCCCAACAGAAAGGAAGAGAGGATACATCTGGCAAAGCAGTAACAGAAACATCTACCAGCAAGGTCATTATACAGACACAGAAAGAAGTAACAGGAACTAATCCTATCATACAGAAAGAAGACATTAGCAGCAAAGATGATACTGAGAAGAAAGAAACAACTGCTAAACTTGATGTACATACTAATCAACAGTCTACAACTCTTACAGAAAAGAAAAGCACATGTACTGAGACCAATGTGAATACTGAAAAGGAGGACATAAGAAATGAATCTATTGTACAAGCAATAACAGGAGATATGAACAATAATCAAGATTTACAACTTGGAAGATAGAAAACTACTGATAAAGTAGTAGAATCTGCTGAACTTAGTGTTTCTTCCCATTTGTTGAGCCAATATAATCAATTTTCCGAAAAAATAGGATTGCAAAATAATCCCCAAGTTAAATATCTGGAAGATCAAGATATAGAAGTCATTCCCAAAAATCCTATAGGTGAAATTATGTTGAAAGTAGAGGAAATTCCTCCTCTAGACATATTCTGCAGTCCCAAACATAGGGTTGTTGTGAGAAAGTAGAAGAAGAGGAGAAGAAATGATCAGTATACACTTTCAACATCACAGGTGGAGTTTATGAATATTGTTTATAAATATGCTGAGGTGAATCCATCTAAGGATCTCTCTAAATTATCTCAATACACAGGTGCCTATAGTGCTGCAACTATAGACAAAGCTTCTGAAGTCTCCCAGTTGATGAAACAAAAAGACTTACAGATAGTTATATTGGAAGAACAAGCCACAAAGCATCAGCAAAATCTTGTTAAGCTGGAAAAACAATTGCAAGATCAGGAGCTCAAATCTAAACAACTAGAAGAGCAACTTAGCATTGAAAAGAAGAAGATTGATGAACAAGCCTTGAACAAACATCAGCAGTTGAGTCAAGAGGTGAAAAAGCTACAAAGTCTTCTGCAAAGTGAGAAGAATACAAATATTGAACAAGAGAAAACATTCCAATCAACATTCGACAGGTTCAAGGATTATTCTAAATTAGAGCAATTAAAAAATGAAGCCCTTGAAACAAACAAACTGCTATCTCAGCAGTTGAATGAGTTTTGTCTGAAATTGACACAAGCTGAGCCTTTGTGCGAAATAACATCATCTTTGATAGATGAAGCAGTCACTCTCAGGCAAGATATTGATGATGCTGATGATAAAATTTCCGAGTTCCTTTCATAGCAGGATACAAAGCAGGGAAGAAAAGCTAGTATTCCCAGAATTGAGGAGAGACACAAGGAAATTTTATTTGCGAAATGGGAACAACAGTTGATGAAATCAGAAAGAGCCATATCAAGAGCTAAAAATATGATGAATAATATTACACAATTGGTTAATGATAGCTTGTATGCCATTAATTTTATCTCATATTGTAACCCAGGAAAATTACCGAAAGTAAAAGAAGTTGATTCCATGTGGAAAGAAGAGATAATCAATAAAAATCAACAGATTAGCAAGCTTCAAGGAATTTCATGGAATATTATGTGGAATTATCTGATCAAGCCACACAGTCAACAAATGGCTAGCAAATTTCTTTCAAATGCCATTTAGTGTATCATTTCTGAATTCTCTGATACTACGTATACTGGGCAGCTACATTCAAGGTTAAGTCATCCAACAGAAGTGAAAGATATGCTCAAAATTTTCCATCTAGGCACATTAAACGCAAGAGATAATCAATGAATCAATTTCGCTTCAAGATTGCAATTCTGTTTCTAGATTTCTGATTAGATAGATTGTAGGAATAGTTTTAGTTATTTTGTTTTATTAAGTACCTATTTAAACCCCTTTCATGCATTTAGAAAAGGGTCCTGAATTTGTAATATTTTGACTTGGAGATTACATTTATGTACTCCATTGACTCTTATATTTTTATAAAGTCACATCCAGTGGTTCTATGGAAAATTTCCTTTAAGAATTGCATTTCTGTATCTTGGAGTCTGTTTTACATTGAAGTTGTTGGATTTGGATATCGAATTGCATCGGAAAGTATCAAGATGGATATGGTATTTCTATCTATTCACTGTTAATTTTCTTATGTTATGAGATATTCTCTTTAAAATCTGCTATCATTTATATGTACTTGTTTTACAATATTTCTTAATACATATCATTTCTGAGTGTGTAGAAATATTTATCTTTTACAGTATATGCAAATGATATATAAAATGATGAATGCAATGTGTTATTATAACTCTGTTTAATTTCTTAAACAGAGTTATCATTATTTGATACTGTATATTTCAGTTAAATTATAATACATTTTCATGGTTATATATTTGATTAAAACAATCTTTAAGTTGTATTCACATTTGATACCCGGGTTAGTTTTAGAATTATTTATCAGTTATAGATTTGATTAGATAGTTTTATTTTAGTCATTTTAGTCCCATTTTCCATTCATCCAATCATTCCATCACTAACCCATTTAAGTTATTAGGAAACTAGTCCTATCAATCCAGTCGGAGCCACCATACCAAACGGAAAAGGAGTTGTCCTAAGGTCCCGACTGGGTGGTTATCCCCCAATGTTTGAAGCAGCGATTTTCGAGGCTTCAACACCTTCATCATATGATTCCACCTGCTGTTCGAAAACCTTGACTCTCTAATTCTCATGATTTCCACTTCCTGTTGTGGAATAGCCAGTTGTTCTGTGCATGTTGAACTCTTTAGCGAAGGTTATCTTGAGCAAAATGAATAAACCATACTGCATGTTCCACCCAAAATCCCGTGCTGTGTTTTAAATTGCAAACAAGAACCGGATTTCGAATGGGGCATGAATGGTTTGTGGTATTGGCTAGGGTGGTTCGAAATCACTACAAGTTTCCACGTAGCATCGGAGGCAGTAGTAAACCCCCCCCCCCCCCAAAACATTAACCTTCGAAAGGTGGAAGGGGTGCGAAATATATTATGAGCCGTCAAATGCATTGATGGAGAGCGGAGCTGGAGGCAGGATGGCGGAAGTGGAAGTGTGTTTAGCAAGACTCATTAACATTGAAATGGGCGAAAAAGGCCATAGGAGGGCTATTGATGAGGAAAAAAGGTGGTTGGGCCAAAACTCTATCTGCACATCGCAAGTCGCAAGATTTATGTGTAAGTAGTGAGGAGTAAAAGGTAAAAAGTGCGATGTGCGAGGTGTGGGGGCTGGGAAGGTGATGTGGCACAAAGGTGGGACCGTGCCCTCAAATCGCATATCGTAAGTTTTATATGGGCACATCGGGAGGTAAAGGTTAAATCTTGTGGGGAGCAATATGCGATGGGCGGGAGTGACATGACAGTGAAGGTGGGACCACTTGCACATCGAAAATTGCAAGACTTATGCGTGAACAACGAATTGTAAGTGATAAAAAATGAAATGTGTGATATGCGTGAACTTAAACATCAGGAAGTGCGAAAAGGCGAAAAGGTAAGGGAAAGGAAGAAACAAAGGTTTGCATGCGATTTGGTAATGTGGTAAGGTTGGATGGGTCGCACCAAATCACATCGGCGGAAATATAAGTTTTGACTAAGTCTTAAGAGGTAAAGGTTAGAATTTTCGATTTAATCTCCATCTTCCATCTCTCCACTTCAATTCTGTGCTTTGATCATGCCCGCCTATTTTCCCTTTTGCACCTCCTCCAAAACCCTTAAGTTCTTTTAAGGAAAATACACCATTTCTCTACTTTCTCTGATTTAAAAGTAAAGGGCGTGGGCTCTAGCTATCACCACATAATGTCCTTTATCGAAACTTGAAACTGCTCGTGGGGGCACTTAAGATATTTTTTGGAATTTGAAGAGGGTGCTCCCGCAGTTAATGTCAACCGTCGATTTGCAGATGAGCGGATTTAACAAGACTGCTTGCGGGGGCATTACTTGGTATAAATCTTGTGCAATTTGTGCTCCCGGGTTGCCGTTGGATCTGCGCACCATGAATATGAGATTTTGCTGTACTCAAACTTGGAAGGATGATAATCTTGTTTAATTTTAACTTCAATACATCTTAGCATTAAAAGGTATTTTGTAGCACTAGTCTCTCCTGAGATTGCGAATAAGCCCGACTCGACCTTGACCTGTATGCAATGTTCTGAATGTGTCCATTGGTTCGACTCTTGAACTGTTCTTTTGACTGTGGGGCGTCCTTCTGGCCTGTGTTTGAATAGCTTGGCCTTCCCCTTAAACATTCACACTTCTACCCAGTGATTTCCTTATAGGGACCACTTTTCCATGTTATGTGCAGTCACAGGCCAACAATATGTATGAAGCACCTTGATCCTTTTTCCTGTCATATTCTCCACAAGAGCCTTAAACTCATGGAAGCGACTCAAGACTTCATCCTTCATCTTCAAAAAAGATCTAGATGTTCCTAGAGTATTCATGTATGAAGGTGATAAAGTACTCATACCCTCTAAGAGATCTAGTGGACATCGAGTGACAAATATTTGAAAGTACAAGTTGCAACACACCATATTCTCTATTGTTACTTCTTAGGAATGTTGCCTTACTAAACTTTCCAAGCATGCACCCCCTTCACACATTATTGTGTTCCATGCTCAATTTTGGAACACCAATCATTGTCTCCTTAAGCATATTAAGTGCTCCATGGTGTAAATGTCTCATTCTCTCGTGCCACAACTCTCCTAAGTCTCTACCACTACTACCGCTACTACTAGCTAGTGCCTTTGGAGAATCAAGTTGTAACCTATAAATCTAGTTGCTTCGAACCCTAATTTGCTTCACCTTCTTCCAACTCTAGTGTTTAATGAACACCTTATGCCCTACGAAGTAGACATCACATCCCTTATATTGTAGTGCAGAAACTAAAATTAGGTTCATGCCCAAACCTAGCACATGCAACACATATATAACACTAGTGTTTTTTCCTGAGTACCTCAGAATACTAATGGTACCTATACCAACTGGAGTACACTTTGTTTTGTTTCCCAGATGAATCTGGAAGTCCATCTCCTCCTCCTTGTAGCTAGAGAAGTAATCTCTAAGCCCCGTCATATGTGTCGACACTCCACTATTTATATACTAGACACCTGTAGAATGTAGGTAGAGAGGCAAGCTATGAGATCGAATTCATCTTCCAACTTGGAAAAAAAATCCATATTATTATGATCTTTGAATCCTTCTACAACCATCTCTGTAAAATTTGCAAACTCAAATACACTAGAGAAATTAATAAACTAGGTTATAAAACCTTGTGTACTTTCTCTTCCAGGCCTTTTGCTGATTTACTCCTGCAAAACATTTTGCGGCAAACCCTTTGTGCTAGTTATTTAGTGCACTGATTTTTCTGATCAGCACCAACCTCGCTTTGATACCATGTGAAATTTCCACAAATGCAGTAACCATATATTTATCTCCTAACTTATGCAGTTTATTTGTCTTCAAAAAATTAATTTGGAAAATAACTATAAATTCACTACTCCAATTCTTCGCAAAATTAAATACTAGAACTGAGAAAATAATGCATACACATAAAATTGGACACCAATATTTTTGGACAATCGCCCCTGGAAAACCCCAATGTGGGGGAAACCGATGTAGTAAATGAGGGTTTATTTTATTATTAGTCTTCAACAATTCAAGAGTACAATGATATTCTTTCCTAATGATGGAAAGCTTCAAAAAATACTAATCTCCACTAGAAAAATCACTGGGAGATAAAAATTATCTTTTGCAAACTAACTCAACCTCCTCCTAGCCAACTCACACTTCTCCTAGCACTCGCACTCCTACCCAGAATTGTGCATAGGTGGCTCTGGAAAAATTGCACAACCTCTAGAATCACTTCCCTACAAGTCGATCTGCCTCTCTCTACCTCCTGAAGCTACTCACACCTCCTCTGAAAATTCTTCTAGCAATTGGACGTCGAACTACTTCTCCCAGTACATGCTCTAGGAGAACCAGCTACTCACACTAGCTGAATCAACATCCTCCTGCAGATAAAATAAGCCTCCTTTCTTGTCATCGAGATATTGGAAAATCTATGGAAATCCTCTCTGGAATTATCCTGTCAAATCTCTACTGAAACACGATGTCTCCCTCTACTTCAATTGTGCCCTTGTTGAATCACTGCAACTGGGTAAGTCAAACTGCTTGATATTTCTTAAATCTTTTCCAAACCCCATCAATTTTCTCTTATAATATTTTTTTGGACTCTCAACGGCCATGATCACATCTCGATTGATGGCTAATATCATCTTGACTCTGTCAAATTAATTTTCCGTAAGTCCTTAGAGAAAAATCGATTTTCCTCAATCAATCTAATTTAATTAACCATTTTTCCTAAGTTTGACTTGGGAAATATTAATTATTGGTCAATTAATCTAATTGAGGCATTTCTTACGAAACCTTTTATGGGATTTGGAGATCTTGTGTCCCTTAGCCTCATAGACACCATAGAGTCTATAACACATGTCCACTGCCACCAAAATATAAGACACAATGAATAGAAGACATCCTTTTCTGTGGCTTTGCTTATCTTGCATAGCTATGATCATTCTCACTAAAGTGGGTTTTTTCTTTCCATACAATATTCTATATTGTCCAACTTCATCCAAGATTTGGTGGTCATTTTAAAGCAGTCAACCTTGGCTTGATGCACCTAGAAAAAATCCATGCCTAACAATACGTTATCCCAATGACAACACGTTGAGGTTTGCTATTGTTGGCATCCCATTTAATTCGATTGGGCAACCCTTCAACCAATGCTCAACTCTTCTTTTCGTTCTTCTGGCTAGTTGAACTAGCCAATACTCATCATGTGATTCCTTCTTTAGTGTGCATTCGTCAACAAAAACAAGACTTATGTAACTGAAATTTAAACTAGGGTCAATCAAAATTGAAATATTTTGGTCATGGAGCATTCCTTCCATCTCTGTGGTTGTTGCCTGATGATCAACTTGTTGATTATCCACTATTGCATAAATTATGGGTATACTTTGAGATACGTCCTTGAATGTCTCTACCTCTTGTGCGTTATACAATCTTGGGCCAACATGCATGTGTTGTGGAAAATACTTCCTTAGTTGATTTTCTCCACAAGTATAGATTTATATGGACTCTTCCCATAACTTTTGGCTTCATCATGGGTAGAACTATCTCTACTAGTGAGCTTGGACTTCTGCTGGTTTTCTTGGTTAACAGGGATCACACTCACTCCCTTGGTTGCATTTTTCCTTTTTCCTTCAAACTTAGCATTATTCTCGAATTTCCAGTTTGGTTTATATTCAGGCATGCGACTAGAATACTCATAGCAATGCTTCAATTTTAGAATTGTGTCCTCTAATGTCTTGGACTCATCAAATTCAATTCTATCCTTGAAATATTGTGGTAGCCCACTAACATGCCTCAGAATCTTTTCTTTCTCTTCCTTAAGGTAGGGAATAGACCTTAACAAATCTAAGAATTTGGTGGTGTACTTATCATTTGTCACTTATCCCAATCTGAGCTCATAGAACTCCTTTGCGTTGGTATCAAAGTATCTCTCAGATATATATTTGATCTTGAAATATTCCTCAAACTCCTTCCAAGACAATTCTTCTTCCCTTATTCCCTTTACGTTTCTCAGATATTCCCACCATATATTAGCCTTTCCTCTTAAGTTGAAAGTGGCTACCTTTTATTTCATGTTCTCTGAATAATCATGGATTCAGAAGAAATTATTCATTCCCAAAAGCCAAACTTCAACATTTTCTGATTTCCTCATTTCACCATCAAAGGTAGGAGGCTTGGCCTTTTTAAACTCCTCTGGTATATACTCTCTTTCCCTTCTTCTCTCAAGATGATGATGATAATAATGGAAATGTGGATTTCTAGGAGTGTTTAACAGAGTGCCTCCTTTCACAGTGTCTTCACTGGACAATCGATGCCTCTTTCTAAATTAGCTCTCATTTCCCCATTGGTTCTTTCCTCTAGCCCTAGCGGGCTTCACATGTATCTATGGTTGATCCCCAACTCATGTTGCCTTTGCCTTTTCAGGTTCAATAGGCTTTGCAATATGACTAAATTGACTTTAGCTTTCTTTTCTTGCTCTCTAACAAACATCTCATTTTCAGCTTTACAACCCCTTATTTATGATCTCAGGCTTCTCAATGTGCCCATCCAATCAAGAGAGTCTACCACTCCTTGTTGTTCAACAGATATTTCCTCTTCGTGTCCATGTTTTGATTGGTCGAAGCTATACTGCACCATTTTACTATTGTTTCCTTTGTCTATCGGTTTTATATTGTACCACCCTTTGTTGTTCACATGGTCTTTAAACGTCATGTGTTGTCATGCCCACACACACAACCGTTAGATTCAAACAAATATCAATGCATAAATAATCTTATCACCTTAGCTTGCTGATGGGAATCCACTGGTGCATAGCTAGTTGCAACATTACACCTTGATTAACATATTAATATCAGTAAAATAAAATACTTTGTTAATGCCATATCACAAATATACCAAGGCACACGAAACCATACACATATTCCATTCACAATGACATACATGTTTCTAACCCCTATCATGAGGCTTTAAGACCTTATTAGATTCCCAAAGGCTCAATGTCAAACCTTCGTCTATATTCCTTCTCTGAGAGAGCCCATCCAGTCCAAGTGTTGAACCTGGAAGCTCTGATACCACTCTGTAACAAACCCCCTACTAATCTTGGCCCTAATTGAGGTTAGAAGGAGGCGGTTACCATAATGACCCAACTCCCATTGTCATGTTATGGAAATGGGATCTAAATTCTCGATCTTTTCAACTAGATCAAAATCCATTTGGATAACATCGATATGTTCATCTCGTTGAGACTATTCCAATGAGATAAATTTTTCTCTGATCTAACTCGCAGATCCAGAGATATGGCCATCCAAAGATTAGTCATCTAAGTAGCACATCCTCACCAACTTGCCACATGGCATTCCTAGTCGACCTTGCTTTTCTACCTGGAAGTGTTACCATCGTTTCAGACCAGTTCATGCTCGTCATGTGATACACACTATGCCACGGGGTTGACCTAGCCAGTGTTATAGGAACCGAACCAGTTCCGGAAAACTAGCCAGTCAAACTGGTTTGGAGGCAAAACTGGTCCGAACTGGCCCTCCGAACCGAAAATAACCAGTTTGGTACCGAACTAGCCGGTTTCTCCATCGAACTGGCCGATTCAATACCAAACCGGTCCAGACCGGTTCTGCCGATTCACAAGCCTGGGCATTAAAAAAAAAAATTTATTTGTTTTTTAATTATTATTTTTCCTAGTTACTAACGCTACCTTAGCCCCCCCCAAATCTACTTAAACACCCTCACCCCCTCTATTTCATTCACACTATTCATTCGAGTCTCTTGTAATTCTTGACCTGAGTTCAAGGAGTAAAATTTCGAGAGTTTTTTGTAGGGTTGTTCTGAGGGAGAATTTTGCAGATTTGAAGAGCTGATTGGAGTCTTGGAGAGTTGTTGGGTTGGCATATTTTTGAGCTACTTCAAAGATTTTTTTTCCCCCATAGATCTTTGGGTTTTCTTTAGTGGTTTTTGCAATTGGTGGAAGATTTTTTTTTTTTTGGGGTGCTGCTACGTAGTTGATTTTAGAGGATTTTGGAGCTGATTTTCTCCACAAATTTAGAGGGTAAATCAATGGCCAGGGGAATCAACCATAATCCCATGGCAGACTTGGATGCCACTCATTCTTCAGATGAGGATGAGGAGGATGATCAGGATGATGATTCTGATGATGATTAATGATTGATGATTGATGATTGATCATTTGATCATTGATTTGTTGTAGTTGTAGCTTGTAGTATTGTATGCTGCAGTATATTGTATAATACTATGATCTATGATGTTATTTTGGACTATAAAAGGCATTTTAAAGCCCGCTTCTTGATGTTTGTAACATTTTTGGTTCAACGATTTTTTGCATTGAGTGCTATTTTGGTTATATGCACTATTACTTGCTATATTAATGAGAACTGTTGCATATTTGTGTATAAATGGTTTGGATTCATATGGATGCACATGAATATATCTGTTTTTTCTTTAAAATATGAAAATTTTGTGTGTTTTTGGTAAACTGGTTCCAGTCCGGTTCCGACCAGTGCTCGGTCCACAAGATTTTCCAGTTCGATGATCGTTTCAGTTTTGATAACATAAGCACTATAAGAAAAGTATTATGGGTGTGGAACCCTCGAAGGCCACGCCACCTTGGAACCACTTCCCCAAAATTATTTCTTACCGCCCCTCGTCATTCCTTTTAGGGGTGATCCTTCTAGCCTTACATGGAGCTATGCATACCCCACCACCTACATGGCCCAATACCGATGTCCCTGCTACATGCTCAATTCCACATCACCCTGGAATTTGAATCCTGACATGTCTCGACAATGCTCCCCTCTAAAAATTCTAGGGACAACCTTCTGGGCTATGTGTCATTAGGTGTCTTGCATGGAAGTTTTCCATCCCCTTTGACCCATACACTATTGTCTTTTCACCACCCAATTCCTATCCCTTGAATGGGCCCACATGCCACGTCATCTTGGAACCTTAACCCCGGAGGATTCTACCAAGTGCTTCGTCTAAAATTTTAAGGGAATGGAGGTTTGGGGTGATGTTATCCTAAATGTATTGATCTGATGGTCAAGATTATGCCCACCAGATCTATGGTATGTGGGGGCTCAACCCTGTCTTGGTTATTAAGGGTGACCGAGGGAGGTCCTGCGATTAGATCCTCGTCGTCCAATGGAATTTGCAATCCGTCAGTTGATTCGCTTAACACCCATGCGCTCTGACACTGAGCCATATTGCCACATGACCTACACCCCTGATTTGTACACTACAAAGGTTAATCCCCATTCCATCAAGGGCTCTACCACTTAACTTTGCATGATCATTGTGAACAATGACTTAGAGTTGGTGGATTTCAAGGGACCCTTCCCTCATGCCTGTTATATATATATATATATATATATATACAGGCTAGGAATGTAATCCAGGCCTTGGTTGCGATGGTTTTATTCCCAATTGGCGTGGCATATGTATAATTTTATAAGGCCCATTATCTTATAGACTGTAGAGCAAACATATACATACATACATACATACATAAATACACACACACACACACACACACAACCAACGTTGTCCCTCCTAAGCTTATGAGTAAAAGTCGACCCAATAACCAAGACATTTTTAAAGAAAATATACATATGACTAAAAAATATCAACCTTTCTCTGCATACACTGGCCACTCAACCAATTACAAACGCGGATAATTACTACAGTTAAAGAAATTCCTAAGAAAATATTCAAGGAACACTCTCGCACAGGAATTCACATTCCTTATTGTGAGCATGAACAATTTATTAGCATGGTGACTAGACATTCGAACATGTTAATGCTAGTAGTCAATCATTAATAGAGATTCCCATCTCTTCATGTTGAGATAGCCTTGGTTATCTTGAGCTCAAAATATTCACAGGATATAAGCCATTCCGTAGAACCTTTATGCAATGTATTGATATTTCCCCATTCATGTTAGAAAACAGTGCTCCTTAGCATTAACATAGCATTATTTCAACACAGTAAACAAAGACATAAAAGGCACAAACACATAACATGGTTATATACTTCTCTTACCAAAGATCTGACAACTAAGAGTGGGACCCTAACTCTCCACCCAACCATAGACAAGATACAACCACAATTAGTTGCAGCTGTTACCCCCAAGAGGAAGAGTTCTTCTTAAGAGGAATTTCAAGCAATATTGACAGCTGAAACATGATGTCACAAGGCCTCTCTACCTTCATCCCATAGCCACACGAGCTTCCACTCGGTCTCTTTCTTTAGACCACACCAACATCCATGCTAGGATATCACCCTACAAAGAGTTTCAACTCACTTTCAGGAGAAGAGAGTCCACATTGAGGAAGGCTCATCAGTGGACAAGCTACCAATGAGTAAGAAATCACCTTTCTAGTGGTTCATCAACCTTCACAAGTACGTAAGTAACTCTTTGTAATCCAGTAGGCTCATCAATCCACAAGCTTCCAGTGGGTTCTTCAACCTTACAGGCAAGCCACTGTTCTCAATATTGCTTTCACCTAGCCAACCTCTGTGAGGGTTCTTCAGCTGGGTTCTTCACCCCTTCTTCAACTTGATTATTGTGAATTCTAATCGCTGCCCTCTCTCCGTGTTTCACCCCCGCCCTTAGAGGAACTTTTCTTGCAGTGCACTTCATTATGCATTCTCCTTCATTGTCTTTGCACAAGAGAGTGAGTGCGCCCTTTTTTTGCGTAAGAGTGCCCTCCTACTTCTACATGCTCCCCCCTCTTCCAAGTGACCCTCGTTAGTCATTTTCTATGGTTGCATGTAGTCCATTGTCTAGACAATGCAACCCATGCTTGACTTCAATATTTTGTCCTCTTCTTGCTTTTTGTTAGAGCTAAAGGACATTTGGGCTTGTCTTTGTATTTTTCAATTAAAATCTAATGCATGGTCAACCCATTTAAATCCACTCAGCCAACTAGGATTGTTATTTAAAACAACCCATTTCTCAAGCAATCTCAATCCTCGAGCAATTGGAATCCATGTCCCTTCTCTCAGCATTTAATTAATTAAAATTTATTTACAAAGGGAAAATATTAACTAGGGGATGTCACAATAGGCTTGTGTTAGTTTCCATATCCAATGTGTGTAAACTTGTGAAGTTTAGATATGCATCTACGAGCTTCATACTAAAGATGTGCATCATAGTAGAGACATGCATCCTTCAACTTCAAAACCTCAAGGTACACATCATAGGCTGGTTTAGATGGGCATGTATTAGTGTCCATATTCAAGTTATTCAAGTTTCATGGTAGAGATATGCATCCTTCAACTTCACAACCTCAAGGTACACATCATATGCGGGTTTAGGCGGGCTTGTGTTAGTTTCCATATTCAATGTATTAAGGTACACATCATATGCTGGTTTAGATGGGCTGGTGTTAGTTTCCATATTCAATGTATCGAATGCACTGTCAAGATTCAATATACTATTACACGTGGAGACACACATAGGTAGAATTGATGGATCACACAATAAGATTTCAGTATAACAATCCAAATTGACCCTAATTTTTGTCCTTGGACTACACTGCATCTCTAGCCCATGGTTTTTCATGTCATAAGAAGGACGAACAACAAAAATAATAAAAGCACAGCGCATATTGGACTGTGTTATTTAACATATTGGACAGCACATAATCTCGGAAAGCACATACTATTCACATGAAAGAGAGACATATTCGTCATAAGCAAGAGGGACATGGAAGGACCTCACACTAGGTACTAGAAAGATAGCCTTACTAAGAACCTCCTCCATAGAAGCATATAGTATTCGAATACCCTGTTGCGTGAAGAGGTCTCATTAACTATCCTCCATGGATATATATTTTTGGCTTCCCATAATCTCCTAGTATAACAGTTCCTGAAACTAATGGTTACCATAGCTGTTCAACAGTGGTCAAGTATATAAAAACAAATAAGGAAATCCAAACTTCTTAAGCATTGCCTAATACTGTGATCTCAAACCTAATACTGTGATCTCAAACCTTATTATACTTATTCTTTTAAAACTGTGTTTATTAGTCCGTCCGATTGCAACTTTATGGATCATGACTCATTACAATGCTCTTGCTGATTAATTCTAACTGGCCAAAGGTTGGTGATCTTCTCCTTTCAGCTGGAATAGATGCCCGACATATTACAGGAAATTGAAACACAATTTCCTCCAGATATTTACATTGAGTAGAAGTTACACATTTTTGTGATGTCCAATTCATTCGACACATTTGACTCCAGTTAATCATACACATAAGATGGAACAGATTCTCAATAAATCCTGAACTCAAACTCAACAACATACAATTAAAATGCATCAATATGACTGAAGGCAGTGTGGGAAATTTTCAGACTGACATAGCTACTGCTTGCAGAAAAGAGGCATTTCGTCATTCTTAAATGTAGACACATCTTACTAAAACTGCGAATCCACCAACAGTGTAAGATAAATGTAAATATCAAGAAATTTCTTGTTGCACAAAGATAAGTACAGGCATGCAGTAAAACAAAAAAAACAATCTTATGTTAGTGGAAGCACCAAGAAGATTTTAACCATTAACTGATATTCTTTTCCATATTTCCACATTCCAAAAATTATGACACACACCGAAGAAAAGAAGAGGGAATTTGAAGAGAAATCAAGTATTTCTGTAGATTAAAGTCTGGCTGGATGGTCAATGTTGTCAGCATTTTGAACTTTTTTTGCTGCTGCATTGACGATGCAATAATGCAAAAACAATCTAGACAAATTTATGCATGAGGAAACATAATACTGTACTACATGCAGTAACAATAAAAGGAGAAAAACATATCAATCAGGCTTAGTCTCCAAAAGACCAGATTCATTTTCATATTCCTCTATGCATGGATGATATTATATGCAAAATAAATAATGCTATTAGAAAGAATTACTTCAGACCCCAAAAGTGGCATAACTTACAGTTCATCATTCTCTACTAGTTTTAGGCCCCAAGACACATCTTCACAGTGCCTCACATATGGAAGGACTTCTCCAGTGTCTATACCTTGTTGAGCTTGACAATCATAAAATGGAGGTGCATGATAGCATGGCTCCATTGACATGACTTCACGACATGGTGGATCTGGAGCAGTATCATTCTCAGGTTTAAACAACATCCAAGATTTTATGCCTCCAAGACCTTGGGATACATATCCAAATGTCGACCCTGGACTAGTTATAAGTACATCGCATAAAGATAGAAGATACATTTCTGCCAAGGCTTTCATATCGTGAGATTGATTCTCAGTCTGCTGCCATTCTTCATGGCTAGGCTGGTAGACACTCACATGCTGTCCATCCACAGTTGGGTGCTCCCAATACAAATTTTTAAGTTTTTCGTAGTGACCAGAATGTAGAGAGGTCACTAATACCACATAAGGCTTTTTCATGTCGCCAATCACATAAGTATCTTCCGGCTCCTCATCATTGAGCAATACATCAGGTAGTATTCCAATTTTCTGACTGCAAGCCAAAGCCTGCTCTGATATATATGAGAAAAAAACAGGATCCAATGTCCTGATCTGTAAGCCTATTCTTTGCTTTGCATATGCCATATAAGATTGATAAAAACGGGTAATCAAACCCCAAACTCGATTGGAGGGGTGGAATAGGTATCGTCCCAAATGATGGAAAACAGATTCTTTATCAGGGAACAAATGATGCAATTCTTTGTTAAACATAGGCAACAAGTAGAGAGACGGGACAAAATAGTTATTGGATTTTAAGAGCAACCATGGTATGTGCTCAAGGAAATATTGTTCTCTCTCACAAAAGAATAATTTATCATAGAAATTGTAGTTGTGAGTAAGATGAAGATAAATATAATGTGGCAGACTGCTAAGACTTTCATTCTCATACATCTCAATAATGCTATTGCTAAGCAGAGTCCCATATCTCTGGATTGATCTTTCATTGCAATCTTCTAACAACTCCAACGGGAAATCCGCAGGTAGAAACCAAGAACTGTTGGGGAATGGCTCACAAAACAGATCAGTCATGTCCTCACCTCTGTCAATCAGGAGTACCCTATTGTTTAACAAAGCATAAAGAAATGTAGCAGTTATTGTCAATATCCTGTTACCTAATCCACTGTAAGTAGTCCATACAATATATTGGCAATCTCCTTCTCTAGTTAACTTCTCGGACTTTAGTTGATCTAAACTTTTATTGAATATTTCAGTGTTTGGGCCGCATCTTCTGTGCAGATCTTCATATTTCCGAAGCCTTTCAACCAAATAAGCTGATGGCTTATATTTGGACGCTTTTCTATAGCGGTATACTTCATGCCGACTCCGGCAACAGCCTCTGCAAAAGCCTTCAGCAAGTAAGTCATCTAGTGATGGATCTCCATTATCTGCATTCTCAAGAGAACTACCTGCAAGCACGAAATTGTACTGTCAGTCACTTCCACAGGCATGCTACAGGACATGTAAATGTCTATCTATGGGCAAAAGATCCGATAGCAATATCGAATCTGCCTCCATGTAAATTAAAGCACAGCAGCCCGAAGCCATAACTCAAAACTTCCCTTACATTGTTTTGCTTAGCCTTTGCGATATGACCTAATTGGTACCAAGTACTTGGAAGTGAAGAGTTTCATGGAATCTGAGATTATTAACGGGATAAACACCAGCAGGACTGCAGCCCAATGTATAGATTTTAATTTCGTTACAAGAGCACATGTTCATATGTGAACATGTAGTTTGATATAAAGTTTAAACAATATTGTTTGATTACGAGGCCCTCAACAAAATAAAGAGAATGAGAGATACGGATGGTTGGCAGCAGTGCACAAAGAAGAAAATGCTTCAACGGCAGCTGGGGAATATAGTCAATCCGGCACCGACAGTCAAGTAGGGTAATCCCTCAAACTCCCTTCCATCCTCCAGCTGAACTCAGAGTAGTGTATTGAAACCAAGATGGAGCACATGACAAAAGAATGTAAAGCAGAACATTCAACCAGGAAAAATGAAAGCGATGGAAGAAACCATGGTGAATTTCAGCATGTAATCTTGTTTCTGTGATTAGTTTCCCAGCTTAATAGGTTCTCAGCTGAACTTTTGGAATTTAATTTTGTGGGAACAGAGGAATCAGAACAGAGTAAAAACTCTGGTTTTGGTTATAGTGGCCCTCAAAGCCCAAATTGTTTGATCATCGATACTAGGAAAACTCTGGGAAAAAAAATAAAAATGATCTAATATGATTTCAAGACTTATTGTTTTATTGTAAACATTCCATCTATCAATCTTGAAAATTATTTTTTTCGTTGATTTGATTTGATTGATAAAGATTTGAATATTGAATTTCATTATTTACATCACCTAATATAACTATTCCCAATTTAAAATTGAAAGAAGATAATAACAACATCAAAGATAAAAGAAAAAGCTAAAACTCATCTGCAGGATCCCCAAACATTAAGTAGTGCACAGAGGTCAAATATCTAAAATGATTACCTTGCTTCATTGATGAGATAATTTGATTTTCCTGGTCCAAAGCTCTTCCATTTGTAAACCTGTCGACATCTGGCACCTGAATATTTGTTTGATCTTCAAACTCCCTGTTTTCTTCATTACGAGTTCCAGCAATGTCCTTTTTCTGAACAATGTGAGCTGGATTCTGCTGCAACTGTGAGATCCGACTCTCTCCACTCGTTGAATCCAGTGAAAAGGCGTTGTAGCTCAAAGAAATAAGAGCCGGTAACACAAGAAAGCACACAAGGGAAATGCACAGCAATCTAAGTGTAGTAAAGCCGTGTTTTTTCACCAAAAAGTGAGTATCAGAGTCCTCCCCATCTTTAAACGCGACCGGAGAAAAGTGGCGCCTGGACCTAGCGACATCCATAACTACTTCAATTCCAATTTAATTTTGCTCACATAATAATTCACTGTGATTCCCAGCTCTGCAGCTTGAATAATTATTTGATCTTTATCCAATTTTGCTCAAATTTCACCTCAAGAGGCTCGCTTCTGCGGAGGACCTGAACATTTACGGTGTTATCTAAACAGTAAGATGTGCTGGAGCTTGTTTTCGCCAAAAATGGCGGCAACGGTCATCATATTCATGACGCATGGACTTTGCAGGATTCCGCAATTAGGCTGTGGAGAAGCCTAAACATTCGATTTTGATGAATAATTTCCGGACAAGCCTAAATATTCGACTGTTAAGTCTAGATATTTTAACTGTTTCGAGTTTCAAGAAAAGTGTCCACCTGTTTACCGTGTACTCATGAATCGTATCGCAGAGACAGTTATGAGATGAGATATGGGGCTCCTTATATGCCTTCAATTGTGCAGTGCCATATTTATGAATTCAGGAACAGTGTATGTAAATGTAAAAAAATAATCATTCCCGTTGAATTTAATTCGAATTTCTATTTTTGATATATTTTGGAATGAGATGGACAGTCTTGTTGACGTTAAAATATCATTTAATCTTTTCTGTTTAAATTTTTCCAGGTAGAATTTGAGTCGAGAGAGTTTTTAGTTGTTGAATTTGGTTTTTCAGTTGAATTTGGTTTTTCATGAGGAAGTTTTAATAGTTTAAGTTTACTGCAAATTTAAGTTTTCATATTTTATTATTTGATAAAAGAGAGGTGCTATTTCCATTTTGTTTTACAGCTAGTTTTCATTTTGGTTCTTTGGAAGGAGGTTTATGTTTTGGTCTTAGAGTGATTGCTACCCATTCTCTTCATTGTGGCGACTTTGAATTTTGTCTCTTCTTTTTGATATTTTATTTTTTAGTGTCGAGGTGAGGTTCAATAAGTGAACTGGTGTTTTTTTGTGTCACTTTAGAATGGATTATCAATATGTGGGACAGATTAGGAGGACTTTGAGGAACTATGAAAAAACTATCTAAACCAACATGGTGCCAATCTCACGCCAATCTTCATAACAAATATAGAGATTCATGAGAATGAGTAGCATGCAAATACTCTAATTTGAGTTGGGAGACCTTTTAGTAGTTGAGTTTGTTTTTTCATTAGGAAGTTTTAATAGTTTAATTTTGCTTCAAATTTTGAGTTTTCTTATTCTATTATTTTATAAAAGAGAAGTGCTATTTCCATTTTGATTCATAGCTAGTTTTCATTTTGGTTTTTTGGAAGGAGGTTTATGTTTTGGTCCTAGAGTGATTGCTACCCATTCTCTTCATTGTGGTGACTTTGAATTTTGTCTCTTGTTTTTAACACTTTATTCTTTGTTGTGTCTTGGTGAGGTTCATTTTATGGTATTCAATAGGTGAATTGGTGTTCTCTTATGGATTATCAATATGTGAGATAAATTAGGATGACTTTGAGGAACAATGAAAAAACTATATAAACCAACATGGTGCCAATCTCACGCCAATCTTCGTAACAAATACAAAGATTCATGAGAATGAGTAGCATGCAAATACTCAATTTGCAACAATTATGGACACACTTATACATAAGCATCAAATGATAGTCTTGGAAATGGAGTGTTATATGCTTTTGATCATGGCGATCTAATATGCTTTGGATTATGGTGATTAATATAAGTGAGGGAGACCACTTGGTGTCATACTAGGTCCAATCTTTGAATTAAAAGTGTAACAAGTTGAATGAAGAAGAAATAATGCATCAGATTGATGATGTAATGGAAATTGAATAACCAACTTTAGAAATAGAAATGCAGCATTGGAAAAAGTGGGGAATTGTCAGGTTATGTATTAGGTTTTCTCGTAAGATTATTACAAATTTTATTTATTTTGTAAAACTTACATCTCTTAAAAATATTGGATTATTTTAACTTTAATGTAACGTCCACCTCCCTCACACCTACCCAAGTAACTGGCCAACCGGGGTAAACATGAGATGAGGCAAAATAAAGATAGACTCAACCTCCTTGGTGAATTTAAGGAAGTGGAATCGAAGCAGAAAACCATAACACATACCTATACCACCTAATATAGGACCCCCAGAGGCTATCCCAGTGATCCACCTGACCTGTCCCTGGGTCCCACTGAAATTTTATGAAGAAAATATCTTCGATGCTACCACAAGCCTTCATGTATGCACTTGGGAGGCTCTAGACACACACACAAGGTTGCATGCCTGCGTTCAGGGACTAAATTGTTCAGAAATGTGCCTACGTCCGCGGGATTTAATGAACTTTTCAAGTCCAGAATTTCGGTCACTGCCCAAAACTTCCTATAACTTATGAAATCCATTAAACACATAATGACAACACTAATCAACCAAAAATTGACTCTACGACTAGGCTTGACCATCCCCAACTAGGACTAAAATTCTGTCAAACACTTGGCATGAATGTAAGCTACAGGTCTAGGATACAAGACAGAGCAGAATGACTGAAAACTATTATGAGACATTACAAGAAGGTTCGCCACCCTCTTCCTTAACCAGATATGACATCAATTAGGTCTTGCATCCATCATTTTAACAATTACAATTAAATAAATGAAATAACCATAACATGAACCAATAATTTAAACATGCTTGTAACCAGCATAAAACCATGGAAATAACAGTGAGAATACAACCATTAAATCCATGGCCATTACTATTATTTGGAGAGAATGATGAGAGAGCTCCAAAATTGAACTGACAAAAGGTTGAACCAACAAAAACTTGTCAACTAATCCCTAGAAGCCTTTTGGTCAATGAGACCTATATTTTCTTCATTTTCCATTATTTTCCTTCATTTTCCTCCTCACATGCGACCTGTGACCCTTTACCTTCTTTTTCTCTCAATTTCCTTTATTTTCATAAATAAATGTGCCAAAATTATTTTTTGCCTCTTCAATGTCTTTTGCTTTGCTATTGCCATTTTTCCTTAGCCATCATCACATATCCAATGGTGCCCACTAAGATATTTTTCCCAACATTCAGCTTGGAATAAGTGTCCCTTGCCTGTGATCTTGTTTTTTTCCTTTATTAACTTTTATTACATGAACTTTTAGCCCGGGTCTATTACATTTAAACATTATTTAACTATAATTGAATTTAGGCTTTTGTGAGCCATATCATAAAAAGCAAGAAAACTTTCAGTAAAAATCACATCATCAAAGTTTTGTCGACGTGTTTCGAAGAATAAGAGGAACAACCAGCTTCATGAACCACTAGGATTTGCTTCTCTAATCAACATAAATCAATCTATACCTTGGCATTATACTCTCTCTCTAATTTAGATATGCTCAGTAACTATATTTCACTCATACAAGAATTTGTAAGAATCTTTAAGTTAAATGTAATTGGAAAATTAGGAATCTATGATCTATATGTAAAAGTTGGAAAAGAAGGATGAAAGATTTTTTTGTCTCTTACCCCTCATCGTTTCAACCTCTATGTACTCGAGAGTTCTTCCCCTCTTTTTCTAGAATAAATATACTATATTTGATCTTGTTAAATATATATATATATATATATACATTTATAATGAATTTGATTTATATTTATATTATTGATAAAAGAATTTAAATATATAAAATAAAATTTCTAAATTATGTTTTTATATTTAATTATTAATATATTAAAATATATTTTAAATTTATTATTATAAAAAATAATATATTTTAGTAAGTGATTATTATTAATAATTTAAAAGAGATAAATATATTTTTTATATAAATATAATAAGTATAAAGATATAATAACAATTTTTTTTTTTTTTTTTTTTGTACAAATACCATGCACAAAATATGTATATGAGGAAAATCAACGTGAGAAAGCTCTAACAAAATGAAAGTACAAAGAAAATACATGGATTTTAAAGTCGTTGTGAAGATATGAGACAATATTATATCATCTCCTAGAAAATCAATGTGGGAAAGGTCTAGCAAAATGAAAGTATAAGGTGAGATACATTTATTTTAAAGTTGTTGTAAAGATATGAGATAATATGATTTATTATACTCTATAAAATTGTTATTTATCCTTTGTTGTGTTATATCTTTACTCTTTTTCGTGGTTGTTTTATTACAAACGATTAAATCATTAAAATTGTTATTTATCTTTTGTTGTGTTATATCTTTACTCTTTTTGGTGGTTGTTTTATTACAAACAATTAAATCATTAGGATAAAAGTTGAACCATTTTCTTTTTTAATTAGGGGTTTAATGTCAGTTCTTAGTTGTTAAAGTTAAGATTTGAGAAAATCACATTGCTTAACGAAATATTTTTTGAATTTCTATGTATTATTATTTCCATATGAATGAATCATTGGTATTTGATGTGGTTTTCATTTTACAAGGAATAATTGGATAATTATTTGGTTAAGGTAGTAACTTTTACATATAGACATTACTTGAAGTAAATTATCCAATATTAGAAAGGCATCAACTATCCATATGCATAGTGAGCACTTTACGAAATTTTCCTTGAGGTTAAAGTCACTAGAATTCTACATTTTGAACTTTTTTTTTTTATGACTAGCAGAATTGGTAATGCGTCGGCCCTTGTACTCGCGTGACACAGGGTCGATCCTCGACGATTGCCACTATAACCTCCAGGTGTAACTGCACTGTCCCCAAGCATAATGCATGGGTCAGACAAGGTTTGAACCTGCATAGCAGAACGAACGCCTTAGTAGTACATTTGATGGAAAACTAGTTGCACCCCTGTGAGTTATTTTTATAATTGGAGGAATTGGTAACGCATCGACTCTCGTACTTGTGTGACATGGGGTTGATCCTCGACGACTGCCACTATAACCTCCTGGTGCAACCGAATCGCCCCCAAGCATGGCACATGGGTAAGTCGAGGTTTGAACCTGTGACCTACACAATGACACAAACGCCTTAATAGTGTGTTCACTGGCCAACAAGTCGCACCCCTGGGTGTTACTTTTTGAATTTGATCCAAAGGATTTTTCATTTCTAATATGTTAGGTTGTCAAGATATGACCCAAACCCCTCCCTATATGTTCCAACTTACCTCTTTTTCATTTTAGAAGATTAATAAAGTAACACAATTTTTCGTGTACTTTCATTTTATGTAGATATAATCAAAATTATGCAGAATGGGTACTCATTGGATGGGGATTTTAATACAACTTGAATGGGACTAATGGTTAAGAGCATGTGTTTCCTCCTAAGAGGTCATAAGTTCAAAACTAGAGTGGGGTAGAGTATGTATGCCTTCGTAGACTTAGCAGTCAAATCACTACGTGGAGGTGGGTCCCTTGTCCCACAAACAAGGGGGTCTCATATACCAATTTGGTGTCTGGCTTATATGTGACCTTAAAATTGGATAATAATAATATTAATTCTACATCCAACCAACTCCCACACTTGAACTTTGAGTAAATCTATAAATAGATAAGTAAAAAATACAATTAAAAAGTAGGTTTTTTTTTTTTAATTCATAACTCTTGTTTTATTATTTTTCTGAGGAGGCCCATTTTAAACCTCAAAATTCCCCTAATGAAAGTCATCATTTTTTAACCGATATCCTTTACATCTTGGTTCCCGCTCCAAGCGTCCATTTACATATTTGAAGTATTCATCACCTTGTAGGACATTCATAATTCTTTCTTCTATATTTGATTCACATATACTAGTTGATGCCACATATATTGTTTGCATGCTTCAAATGAGTGCATCTACTAATCAATTTTATTTTTCTTTAATGTATCAGAGCATTTATTATTTTTCTCAAGAGACCAATTTTAAACCTCATAATTCCCCTAATGAAAGTCATCATTTACTAAGTAATATCCTTTACATCTTGGTTCCTTATGCTCTTTCTCCAAGCATCCTTTTACATATTTGAAGTATTCATCACCTTGTAGGAAATTTATAATTCTTTCTTCTATTTTCGATTCACATATACTAGTTGATGTCACATATATTATTTAATTCATGCTTCAACTGAGTGCATCTGCTACTTGGTTTTATTTTTCTTTAACATGTCAGATCTTAAATTAAAATTCACTAATAAGAGCCATCCACCCAAATTTCTTGGCATTCAGTCAGGGAAGATTAAACAAGTATTTGAGCTTGTTGTGATTTTTCATTAGTATAAATTTTTTTCCAAGCAATCAAGGCCTCCACATTTTTAAAACATGCACAATGGTTGCAAGCTCTAAGTCATGTGTCACATCGTGGTTTTCATGCTCACAATTTTTTTTGGATTTATAGCTAATCATATGGCCCTCTTGCATGGACTCCACCAAGTCCTTCCTTGCAAGCATTAGTACAAACTATAAAGTATTTGTTTGGATATGAAATCTTCAATATATGGGCATTAGTCAAAATATGTTTCGACTACTAGAAGCTTGCTCGACATTTTGTTGACCACACAAATATTACTCCTTTTATTTGTACAAAATTGATTGGATGACCAGTATTTGAAAACCCTTGAATAAACATCACATAATATCTTACCAATCCCATGAAGGATCTTACTTCGAACACATTTCGAGGTACAAGGAAATCCTAGATTTCCCTGATCTTCTTGGAGTTTATTACAACTCATTTTTCTGAAATGATGACCCAAATAATGTACTTGTTTTTTAAAGAAATCACATTTACTGAGCTTAGCATATAGTTGGTGCTCTGTTAGCACTTGTGTTACAATCTTGAGGTGTTCTTCATGCTTCTCCTTAGTCTTTGAATATACTAACATGTCATCAATGAATACCAACACAATATTATCCAAATACTTATTGTGGATAACATTCATTAAGCACGTAAATATCGGTAAGTCCAAATGGAACCACTACAAACCTGTAGTGAACATAGCCATTAATTTAACAAAACTTATGCCCCTAAAATAGAAAAATTTGCCACAAAAATATATGTTTTGGGTTAAAATCACCAAAATCAACTCCCATTTCAAAAGGTGGTGATAGGCGATAGCATAACATTTTGAAATGTGGGTTAAAATAATGATTTATTTGAAATCACAGCTTCGAAAACTATTATTGTTGTGGAAAATTAACCAAAATTGAACCTTAAATAAAAATATTGTGATATCATAACTTTGAATAGTAATATTGTTATGGAAAATAATATAAAAATTAACCTTCGAATAAAAAAAAGTAGTAAATGTTGGAAATACTGAGAGGGGGGTGAATCAGTATTTATTTTCAATTGTTAATTATTGCCAGTTAGATTCTTCACAATTAAAGACAGAGAGGTGTATAATAATAATATTAAGGATTAATAAGAACTTCAATCTCTCTTTTTTTTTAAATAATAGTATACAATAGATGAGTGAGGGCACCAACCCTTTTAATGAAACAGGCACCAACCTGTTGCCAAGCACCAACTTGGACTTAAGTGAGGCTCCAAACTCTAGGGATTCGACCCTATACTTCTCAAGGCTCCAACCTTGTGTTTAGAGGCACCAACACCTAGGACACCAATCCTTCAATCTTATTTTGATAAAAAATGTGTGATGTACTTACTTGAATGTCCTTGACATATTCCTTACTGTACAATTACTTCCAAAACTTCTTCATTGTGCTTCATTGTCAAGTTGTCTTAATCACTGGCCTTCAATTAATCCATCAGTTCCGTTGTCTTCACTATCCAAGAGGGAAAATGTCACTACTCGAATCTACAAGAGATTTCACCACAGGTACACTAGCAAATGCAATTGATTTCACAGTTGTCCCAGTGAATGTTCACCACTGAAAACAAATGTCAAATAGCCAAAGTCTGAATAGGAATAGTATCCACAGTCCAATGAAGATAGTACCCACAGTTAGCAAAAATATAGTCCAACAAAAATGATGATACACAGTCACCACATTGATTCAAAACCCTTTTTTTTTAACCACAGGAAGGAACTTTGACACATATATTATTTCTGATGTATACTCATAAGAAAAGGGCACAAGAGATTTTGCTTTCAACTTGTGCAAGAGAATGCTTTCATTTATGGGCAGAAAAAAACTTTGAAATAATCTTGTGAACCCTTCAAAAGAAAATACTTTTCATAGAAGCATCTACACACAGTGCTTCCAAAATTATGTTCATAGTGCTCCCTTATAAGTGAATCAATTCAGTGGTGAATGAACAACCTGTCTTTCGATAATAAGGAGATTCTTATCTTCATGCCACACATTCAGCCAATATAACAACAACCATCCACCCACTAAATATTGCACTCGGTCACACAGGAAAGCTGCTTTAGATCTACTGTAATTTTGGATAAATATGAGTGACAAGTTGAAAGCGTCCATAGGATTTACAATGTGGTTTAAATTATCTTTCAAGCCCAAACAAAATTGTTCTCTTCTTTAACCTTTAGGTTCACGAGATGTGAACTTAATCTTTTATGTTCTGTGGATGTGTGACCGAAAATGATGCCCATAAATGAATTTCGGACTGTGTATATATAGCCTTCTTTGAAATAACAAATGAAAAGACACATCCCTTTTTGGAGGCCGACTTGTGTCCTTGAGCATAGGTCAGCTCAATATCAGAAATATATTTTTATAAATTGAAAATTCACGTTCTCCCTCACCGTTTGGAGTTTTTGTCCAAGTAAGAGCTTGTTGGAAAGCTAAAATTATGCTCTTAATGATTGTAAATGTTTCATAGAGAAATTCTGCCTTCAATATATAGAAAAATAATTCTTAATGTGACTGGTCATTTATTTGTGTAGAAGGTGAATAGGACAACATGCCTTTTCCACTGCTAGGCTTCTCCTTTGTTTGGCTTATCAATTATAGGATCATAGTGTCGTCATGTAGGACATCTATGTCATCATGATAGTACCCAAAAAAGTCATGAAGGTATAGCATCATGTATTCAATAATAGTGCAGTAATATGTCATAGTGCATCATCATTAGGAGAACTTCAAATGATATGTTATCATCTAGTCTTTCAACCTTCATCAAGTGTGTTCATTCATTCAACCTATTTCCATCAATGACAACTTGGATTAGCAATCTCCCCCTTTGTCATTGGATGGCAATATTTTTCTTCTCTCCCCCTTTGATATCAATGGAAATGGGGTGCCAATGTGCTCCCCCTATCATGCTACTCCCCCTAACATACTGTACCCCTGCCATGTTGCTTGATTTAATGTGATGCAAGAGCAATGACCCCCATATTTTGGCGAAGATACTCAAATGGTTCTCGTGGAAGGGTTTTTGTAAAGATATCCACAATTTTTTCTTTTGTATTGACGTATTCCAACCTGATATTATGTTTAGCAACTTGTTCACAGAGAAAGTGGTATTTGATTGGAATATTTTTGGTCCTTGAGTGCATCACCGGATTCTTTGACAAACTGATGGCACTAATATTGTCACAAAAAATAGTAATTGGTTGCTTAGTTTCTATGTTGACATCCTTCAGGGCTTCCTTCATTCAAAGAATTTGTGTACAACAATCAGCAGCAGCTATATATTCGGATTTAGTTGTAGAAAGAGATATAGATAATTGCTTTTTGCTAAGCCAAGATACAAGAAAATCTCCCATAAAGAATTCATTTCCACTGGTACTTTTTCAATCATCCACGCTTCCGGCCCAATCAGCATCAGAGTAAGCTGTAATAATAAGAGTTGAACTCTTAGGATACCAAAGACCGAAATCAGTCGTTCCTTTCAAATATTGAGAATTATCTTCACAACTGCTAGATGGGATTGTTTAGGACTTGACTGAAATCTTGCTACCATTCCTACTGCTTGCATAATATGTGGTCTTGTAGCAGTTAAGTATAGGAGAGATCCAATTATTGACCTGTAAAGAGTTGCATCTATAAGAGGGGTATCATCATCTTTACTTAATTTACAATCTGTGGTCATTGGTGTGCTCATAGGAGCACAATCTTCCATCCCATATCTTTTGATCATGTCTTTAAGATATTTTTCTTGAGATAAAAACATGCCTGTAGAGGTTTGAGATATTTGTAGCCCAAGAAAGTAAGACAACTCACCAATCATTGACATCTCAAATTTTTGGGACATATTTAGAGAAAATTCATGGCTCATTTCTTCATCATTGCTAGCAAAGATTAGATCATCAATGTAAACAAGAGTGATCAGAAGCTTTTCCTTGTCCATATTCATGTAGATATTGCTACCTGTCACTCCATTTTTGAAACCTTCTTGTTGCAGATAGTGATCCAACTTTGCATACCATTCTCTAGGGGCTTGTTTTAATCCATACAAGGCCTTTTTTAGTTTGCATACAAAGTATTTTCCTTTAGCAAGATCAAATCCTTTTGGTTGCTCCATGTAAAATTCTTCTTTGAGATCTCCATTTAGGAATGTTGATTTTACATCCACTTGATAAACCTTGAATCCTTTTGACCAAGTAAATGCTAAAAACATTCTTATGGCTTCCAATCGAGCTACTGGTGCAAATGTTTCTTCCAAGTCAATTCCTTCAATTTGCGAGTATCCTTTGCAAAAAAGTTTGGATTTATTTCTGATGATTTTTCCATCTTCATTCATCTTGTTTTTGAATACACATTTTGTTCCAGTTATATTTTTATATTTTGGGCGCGGTACCAGTTCCCAAGTCTCATTTTTTTTGATTTGAGACATTTCTTCTTCCATGGCCTTTATCCAATAAGGATCTTTGTTTGCTTGAGAAAAATTTTCAGGTTCTATTAAAGATAATAGAGCCACATCATATTTTCTTGGGGTGCTCATCATCCTTCTTCGAGTTTGAATTCCTTCATCTATATTTCCAATGACCTTTTCTTCTGGATGATGTCTTTGAATAAAATTGATCTTAGAGGGAGTTTGTGAAGATTCACTTTGAGGTTCTTCATTCTCCTCTTATTTTTCAGGTTCTTGTTCTTCACTTTGTTCAAAGAAAGGCTCAACTTCATGATCTTCAATTCTCTTTTCTGGAAGGCCTTCATCAATCTTCACATCAATGATTTCCACTATTCTTCGTAGACGATTGTTGTAACATTTGTAAGCTTTGCTCCTAGTGGAGTATCCAAGAAATATTCCTTCGTCAACTCTAGAATCAAATTTACTTGGTGAGTCGTCATTTATTTTTATGAAGCATTTGCTTCCAAAAACCCTGAAATAATTTACTGAAGTAGGTATTTCTTTCCATAATTCATAAGGAGTTTTTACATTATTTAGTATTAGTTGAGTTCGATTTAAGGTATAAATTATGGTTCCAACTGCTTCTCTCCAAAATTTTGGTTGCAAATCAGTTGCTAGTAGCATTTTCCTTGCCATTTCTTGAATGGTTCGGTTCCTTCTTTCAACTACTCCATTTAAATGAGGTGTCCTAGCAGTAGAGAGTTCTCTTTCGATTCCATGCTCTTTACAGAATTCATCAAATTATTTTGAGGTGAATTCTCCTCCTCTATCTGTTCTAAGATATTTAATCTTAGAATATTTCTCATTCTCAATGAAAGCCTTAAGATTCTTAAAACATTCAAATGCTTTGGATTTATATTTTATGAAATATATCCACATCATTCTAGTATAGTCATCAACAAATAGAGCAAAGTACCTTTCACCTTGAAGAGTTGGAGTTCTAGTTGGCCCACACAAATCTGCATGAATTATTTCCAAAGGTTTTGATGTTGAGAACTCCTTAGTTTTGTGGCTAGTTCTAGTTTTCTTTCCATGTTGGCATGGGCCACATACAACTTGATTTGGCTTGCACATTTTAGGAATCTCCCTTACTACTTTAATTTTGTTGATGTTGAATAGGTTATCAAAACTTGTATGCCCCAATCGCTTGTGCCATAACCAAGTTTCATCTATTTGACTTAAGTAACATTTATATTATTGGATTCTACTGAGAATGTAAACATTATCTGGTGTTCTTACTCCTTTCGCCACAAGTTCTCCTGAGGATGAGTCTCTTATTTCACAATTTTTTGTACTAAAGACAACATTGTGTCCTTGGTCACAAATCTGGCTAACACTTAAGAGATTGTGTTTGACCCCTTCTACCAGCAAGGTATTTTGAGCCTTTCCTTGTCCATTGACAAGGGTAGCAGTTCCTTTTCCAGTGATTTTAGCGGATCCACTTCCGAAGGATACGTTTCCCATTTTCTTTTTCAATGAGATAAACTTCTTTTGGTCACTTGTCATATGTCTTGAGCATCCACTATCCATGAACCAATGATTTTCTTCGCTATGAGCACACAGAGCTATGCCACATTTATCAATTTTGAGATTTATGCTTTTAGTTTTTTCCTTTTTGAGAGGGAAATATTTTTCATTATGATCATAATTATCATATAATGAGCAAGACATATCAAACTTAGCCAAAGGATCAAAGGAATTGTAATTTTTGATTTGTCCTTTCTCTTTAGGACCATGTAGTTGGTTTGTTTGATCGTTCAATCTTGGTGCTTCATTCTTGTGAGCCTTGCAATGCTTAGCTTGATGCCCAAAGTTTTTACAATAGTAACAATACCCAAGAAAAATATTTTGATACCTGTTGTAGTATCCATAGCTTGAACCAACATTCTTCCTTGGAGTTGCTCTTTCTTCAATTCTTGGTTTTGAAATGGGAATTTGTTCCTGACGAGATGACTTTTCTTCTCTTGGATGGCAAGAGAGTACGTCAACATAACTTCTAGCATTATTATTTGTACTTGATGATTCTCCTTTGAAACCAATTCCAGACTTATCATGTTGAGGTTTTTGAGTATTAAGAATGTTGTCAAAAGCTAGAGAGCTTTGCCAACTCCTTTTGACTTGCTCTAATTCCTTTCTTAGAGATATTATTTCAGCTTCACGTTTTTCACAGATATCATCCTTCTCTTTTAGCTTAATGTTCAAGAAGTCTTCCCTTATTTTTGCTTCCTCTCTTTCTATTTTGAGAGAAATTATCTTCTTTTGTAGATTCTCATTTTCTTCAATGGCACTCATTATAAAACTATCCATGTTTCTTTCATCTTCCAGTTCTGAGTCATCATCATTTGTAAATGCCATGAATAATGTTTCTTTGCTTCCAACATAATTACTTTCCTCATCTAATTCATCATCACTTTCTTTGTGATGACGCATATTTCTAGTTGATTTTTTTTTTATGACTACAAATTCATCTTCATCAGACTCATCTTGTTTGGAGAAGAAGTTCTTCTTATTAAACCCCTTTTGTTTGTACATCATCATTTTAGAGTCCTTTTCATCATCACTATCATGTTTATGACATTTTGCAGCATAATGACCTATTCTTCCACAATTGAAACAAATAAGAGAGTACTTACCTTTTAGCTTAGATCCCCTTTTTAGTCTTCATACAAATTGAGCTAACTTGTTTTCAGTATCATATTCATCGTTGTTGTATTTCCATCCTTTTCCTTCTTTTGTAGATCTTGAGGCTTTGAAAGCTGCTTCTTTGAAATTTGGAATCCCTTTCCTCATCTCATAGGCAATAAGAATTCCATGAAGTTCATCCATCTTGAGAGTATCTAGGTCCTTCATTTCTTCTATGGCACTTACTTTTGAGATAAATCTGTCAGGAAGCGATCTTAGGATTTTTTGAACAATGGTGCTTTCTTCAATATTTTATCCTAGTCCTTTAAGAGAGTTAACCACTTCAGCTACTCAAAGGAAGTATGATGCAATATCTTCTTCATAATCCATTTTCAAACTCTCGAATTGTCTTCTATAGGTTTGAAGCTTTGCCTTCTTAACTTTGGAGTCCCCATCATATAGAGAAACGAACTTATTCCATACTTCTTTGGCTGAGTCACAATTCATGGCTTTCGTAAATTCAGAATCGGTAATTCCACTAGTGATGGAATTTAAAGCTTTGGCATTAGAAATGTAGGCTCTTCTTTCATTTGGATCAGTTGGAATACCGAAGGGAGCTTTGTACCCATCCAAAATAAAGTGCTATAATTCAGGTCCAAGAGACATTAGATAGTAGGACATCCTATTTTTCCAAAAATTAAAATTTGTTCCATCAAAGATAGGCAGTTTCCCTGTTGCTTCCATGTTCTTCATTGTGCCTAAGAATCTTTCTTCCAGCTGTTAGGTTGATAATGAAGAAGCTGGCTCTGATACCAATTGTTGGAAATACTAAGAGGGGGGTGAATCAATATTTATTTTCAATTGTTAATTATTGCTAGTTATATTCTTCATAATTAAAGACAGAGAGGTGTATAATAATAATATTAAGGATTAATAACAACTTCAATCCTTTTTTTTTTAATAATAATATACAATAGATGAGTGAGGGCACCAACCCTTTTAATGAAACATGCACCAACATGTTGCCAAGCACCAACTTGGACTTAAGTGAGGCTCCAACCTTTAGGGCTTCAACCCTATACTTCTCAAGGCTCCAACCTTGTGTTTAGAGGCACCAACCCCTAGGACACCAATCCTTCAATCTTATTTTGATAGAAAATGTGTGATATACTTACTTGAATGTCCTTGACATATTCCTTACTGTACAATTTCTTCCAAAAATTATTCATTATGCTTCACTATCAAGTTGTCTTCATCACTGGCCTTCAATTAATCCATCAATGTCGTTGTCTTCACTCTCCAAGAAGGAAAATGTCACTACTTGAATCTACAAGATATTTCACCATAGGTACACCATCAAATTTAATTGATTTCACAACTGTCCCAGTGAATGTCCACCACTGAAAACAAATGTGAAAGAGCCAAAGTCTAAATAGGAATAGTATCCACAGTCCAATGAAGACAGTACCCACAGTCAGAAAAAATATATTCCAACGAAAATGATGATACACAGTCACTACACTGATTCAAGACCCCTTTTGTTTTTAACCACAGGAAGGAACTTTGACAAAGATATTATTTCTGGTGTATACTCATAAGAAAAGGGCACAAGAGATAGTGCTTTCAACTTGTGCAAGAGAATGCTTTCATTTCTGGGCAGAAAACAACTTTGAAATAATCTTGTGAACCCTTCAAAATAAAATACTTTTCATAGCAGCATCTACACACAGTGCTTCCAAAATTATGTTCAAAGTGCTCCCTTATAAGTGAACTTCAATTCAGTGGTGAATGAAAAACCTGTCTTTCGATAATAAGGAGATTCTTATCTTCATGCCACACATTCTGTTGGGGATCTGTAATTTTAGCAGATTGGTAAGAATAAAACTACAGAAGCAACATTGTTTCAACCAACTTTGGGATTCTAGGATCTAGCCCTCTTGAATCCGGAGAGGGATCTCTCCAATATGTACAAAGATGGATTTGTCTTTGAAGTTTGGGGTTATGATATTAGGCTAGTTATGAAGGCCAAGGGTTTGTTTGTTTTTTGGATGGTTGAGCATGATTACTGTTCAAGGTGGAAAGTTCTGAGTGCAAAAAGTTTCAAAGGTGAGAAGTTGCAGGCAATCAAGGTAAGCTTCAGTCAAAAAGATAGAAAATTGCAAGTTTTAGTCCATTGGGCTATGGAGTCATAATAGGATTTAATTGGAATAGCAAGAGGCAAGAGTGGTCCATGGGGCAAGTCATCTATGTCTAAGGATCTCTTTGAAGATTGATTTATGGAATGGAATGATACAATAAGAAGGAGAAATAAACAGATTTTGAAACAACAACAGCCTAGGATCTGGTAAGTACTTTGAAACTAGCCAACCTTTGACATGGACTCAAGAAAAACATAAAAGTAAACTAGGATCTCGTAAGTACTTTGAAACTAGCCAGCCTTTGATACACTTTCAATAGAAAACATCTCAAAACAAAGGGAAACTTGAAGGCAACTTTTGGAGTAGAAACTAGCGGCTGGGCTCACCATAAATCCTCTCCTAGCTCTTCTTTACTTGGTTACTTTCAAGACAAACACAAAGATAACAACATAATGGCCTAAGATCTGGTAAGTACTTTGAAACTAGCCAACTTTTGACACATTCAAAGGGAAACAATCAGATAGTCTGTGGGATCATACTGGGACCAGGGCTCACCATATCTTCCTCAATTCATCTTCACAAAACATATACTGAAAATAAAATTTAAAAATAACATTCAACTAAGACAATAAGACGAGGGAACACCAACATTCCTATGCTTAAACTGAATTAAATCATTCCTAAATAACACAGATGGAAGAAAACATTCAGATAAAGATTTTCAGTCAGAGAAGGTTACTGATGTACAGTAGGTCCTAAGTCTATGCATGTTGTTCTTTATAAGAGAATATGAAACACAGATGAAAACATAAACAAAATAACAGGTTACAATAAGGAAAACATCACCGTCAACATAGACCAGGATCCCATAAATCAGCTTGTATTGATGCACCAAACCAGTTACAGCTTTAAGTCCAGTGCTTTAGGTTAGCAACCATCTATACATCTCAGCCTAACCTATCTATCACCAACAGAGCTCCAAGAGCCAGTGAATACTATGTACAATCAGAAGTTTTTGCTCATATGTATATCAAAGTTCTACAACCAACCCCTCACTCATCTTCTGCTGTAGTATATATAGAAGAATGAGGAGGGGAGATCTGATAAAAGATCTCAATTACGATTAATACAGAGTTCATGTATTCTTGGCCCTTGGGGGGCTCAATGAAGAAACTGTACAGGTGTTTCACTGTATTAATTGATTTACACCTATGAATTAAGCTCGGTGGGAGCTTTTGTTGACCTTTGAGGCTCTGTGTGGCATTGAAGTAACTCTGCATATGTTCTTTGCATTAATTTCCTTGGCAGGGTTTCTTATTTGGCTACGTTGAGGCAAAATATCTGATCCAGACCAATAAATTCGGCCTCTAATTAAGTACTTTTGTGGCACAGGTGGCTTTGTGGTAGCTGAGAGGAATCGATTTGCCTTAGATTGTGGCGGTGGAAGCATTCCTGCTTGATAAAACACTTTAGGTTTTCTGTAAACTGTGTTTTATTTGGGGATTATGCTTTTGATAAGCATCTTAGACGTAATCCCCACAAATCTGTCCTTTAATCCTCTGTTCTAGTTAATTCTGGTCTTTGTCTCTGATACTCTTTTCCTGTGCCAAATCCATGGCTTTTTCTGATGTGTAGGGTCACGCAGGGTCATCTGGCATCAGTGCTTGGATAAACATCGATGAAAACGTGAAATTAGGCACCTGTGAATGATATTCCCTCGATGAATCGAAAGCGGGAGGGTCATCACCCTCTACTTTTGAATTTCTTCAATTTATAGCGGAAAAAACACTTAAAACCCTGCAAAATACAAAAAATGTTATGAAATCCTGCGTAAAATAGGTTGACTGCTTCAAAGGACTAGTGGAGGAAGTGTGGCCATTGGATGGCATCATCCAACGGTCGGGATCAATCGGGAGAGATCGTGGAATGGGTGAAAGAAGATTGAATCTGAGCCGTCGATCGCGCAGAGATCGATGGTTGGGAGCGGAGTTTGAAAGTCAAACGGAGGAATCGGGTGATGGAATATGGACCGCCGATCTGCAGATCAGATCGACGGTAGAGATTGATTTTCGGCCGCGCCATAGCCTGATTATCGCGTGGGCACCTTCGTTAATTGTCAGGAATCTTCGGTGAGCGATCACAGTTGGATGGCCCGCCCCAGATCGGGCGGTGGACAGCGATATCGCTGGGCGTCCCGGTCTGAACGTTAATGCGCGATGGACAGAAGTTTTGCAAATAGTATACGAGACGCGTGGCGACAGGTGTATGGAATCGTTGGCCATCGGGGGAAAACAACCTTTTGCCCGAAGGCGGTGCGATGGATACCGCCGGTTTTGGGCAACCAGATTTCGGGCAGTGGAGACCACGGAAAGACGCACTCCGCACCGTCCGATCTCTAGATCATATCGATGGTGCGGAATGGTTCAAAAATGAAGCTGGTGGAATAAATGAAAAAATAAATAAAAACCCAAGGTTTAAATTTAAACAAAGGTTTTGAGAGGGGCGAGGCGAAAAATATAAAATAAAAAAGGTCTGGTGCCCGACTGCGGGGCCGCGGGCGCATGGGAAGTGATGTGCCCGAGGGTTAATGGGTAAAGGGGTTTAAAACTTAGCCCGAGGGGGCTTAAGACTAAACAATGTATTTTTATGATTTTTCAACATTTTTCAAAGGAAATGAGGGTTCCGATAAGGCTAAGAAGGGGTCTTAGAACCTTATTACGGATTTTCATGAAGTAGAAGGGGGAGAAACATGAAAATGAGGTTAGTTTTGGAAGAAGAGGTAGGGGAAAATGGGGTTTGCAGCAGCATTTGGGCTTTGGATTTTAGCAGGATCTCAGAGGTTTTTAGGATGTAAACAACAGTATAGGATCTGGACAGAGGCATGAGGCCTTCAAAAAGTCTTCAAGAGCCAACAATTTTTAGTGAGAAAAGTTGTTCCTTGAAGGCTCAAAAATAGATTTAGCCACCTTTTGGGATAATCAAATTTTACAGGTGGCTAACACATTCAACCAATATAACAGCAACCATCCACCCACTAAAGATTGCACTTGGTCACACAGGAAAGCTGCTTCAGATCTAATGTAATTTCGGATAAATATGAGTGGCAAGTTGAAAGCCTCCATAGGATTTACAATGTGGTTTAAATTATCTTGCAAGCCCAAACAAAATTATTCTCTTCTTTAACCTTTAGGTTCACGAGATGTGAACTTAATCTTTTATGTTCTGTGGATGTGTGACCGAAAATGATGCCCATAAATGAATTTTGGACTATGTATATATAGCCTTCTTTGAAATAAAAAATGAAAAGACACATCCCTATTTGGAGGCCGAATTGTGTCCTTGAGCACAGGTCGGCTCAATATCAGAACTATATTTTTATAACTTGAAAATTCACGTTCTCCCTCATCATTTGGAGTTTTTGGCCAAGTAAGGGCTTGTTGGAAAGCTAAAATTATGCTCTTAAGGATGGTAAATGTTTCATAGAGAAATTTTACCTCCGAGATAGAGAAAAATAATTCTTAATGTGACTGGGGATTTATTTGTGCAGAAGGTGAATAGGACAACATGCCTTTTCCACTGCTAGGCTTCTCCTTTGTTTGGCTTATCAATTATAGGATCATAGTGTCATCATGTAGGACATCTATGTCATCATGGTAGTACCTAGAGAAGTCATGAAGGTATAGCACCATGTATTCAATAATAGTGTAGTAATATGTCATAGTGCATCATCATTAGGAGAACTTCGAATGATATGTTATCATCTAGTCTTTCAACCTTCATCAAGTGTGTTCATTCATTCAACCTGTTGCCAACAATGACAACTTGGATTAACAGTAAAATCACAGCTTTTAAAACCAATGTAACGGAAAATTAGCCAAAATTGACACTTGAATAAAAAAGTAAAGCTACCAACAACACCACTTTTATTTTCGGAGTTAAAATTATTAATTACTTAAATCCCTCGCTTTGTTTTCTGAAGAAAAAATCATAATTTTCATTATAAAATGGAAAAAAAAAAGTTTATGCACCATTGTGCATTCAAAAATTGGTTAATAGCCATTTCAAAATTCAAAAAGTGGGCCTGAGACATGCCCATATCATGTCCAAAAATAAGTCCACCAACAAAAGTATACATAGAAAAACAACATTATATACATAATCTCCCAATCATCTAGGGATTTTATCAGAGTAAAGAAATAAATATTGTTCACATAACCAGTCTTGTTTATGCTCTTGCTGTAGGAAATCTGTAAAAGGCCTATGATAATATTTCCAAACATTTTCACCTATATTCTTAGATATTTTCCAAGTTCCCAGAGCCTGCAAAATTCCTGCTTCAAATAAGGAATCTACAATGGAGTTTCTTTCCTTGTAGATATGGCGAGATGAGACTCGATCAAAAGAAATTGTTAATTGAAAAATATCTTCAAGGATAGGGAATAGTGTGTGCACGTGAAATCTCTAAATCTCATTAAACCAATTTATAACAAACATAAAGTCACCAAAGATATGTAAATGATAACATTCTTTCTTAATTGCAAATAAAAGGAGAGATTTAAGGTTGATTAACTCTACATTAAATTTTGAACCTCTTCCTAGACCAATCTAAAGCTTGAAAAATGACTTTCATACAAGTATAGAATTGCCCCCCACCACATTCACTATAAGCTAAAGAAGCCCCATCAAAATAAGCCCAAGTGTAAGAGTAGTAAAATTCTATTACGTGGAATATGAATAGGCTCTAAAGCAGGGGGGAGAGAGAAAGTTGCAATGACCTGTTATGTCACTATGTTCGAAGTTGTAGACTTGTCTTGAAATATATCATTGTTCCTAGAGAGAGAAGTTCCCCAACAAATGAGTAGTGGTAAATTTATGCATTTTTTTTTTAATTTTACTAATCCCACCACAGTTTTCAGGCATCATTGATAGTCTCTCCCTACAAATTTGTGATGAAACCTTGATCCATGTAGCTCTAGAAAAGCTCAAAAATTGAAGTATCTGGATCTCATCAAAACCAAGACCAGATCAAAGAGCTCATCATGCTAATTCCAATGGCACAGATGATGTCTTGGTCTGAATTTGTATGTGAAAGTCATGGTCAGAGAATTTTTCAGTCAAAATAGGCCTCATGACAGGGTTTAGCAAAGCACCAAGTAAATTTGGAGCATAGCTAACTTTGGCATTCTGGTTAAATTCAACAACATTCCACTAAATTTGGTACTAACAAACCACACAATAAATTCAACGTTCACAACGGTAGGTTATGTTCAATTTATCGCATTGTTAATTTTTTCGGTGAACCTTAGTGGAATATGGTAGGATGGTTGAGATTCCTTATATTAAAAATCAATAAAAATATAAATTTGTTAGCGGGCCCCGCAAACCCGCCCAACCCCCAACTATATATTACAATATATAATGTACACGGTTGGGGCCTGTGGGTTTGACCTCATTACCCTGCCCAATGGCCACATCTATTTTGAATAGGTCTGCAGGAGTTGAACCCATCAGCAAGGAGTACCCACAGACCGACGACCCAAAAAAAAAGGTTTTGAATAAGCGTTATAAAGGCCACCAAAAAATACAAACGTCAACCACATTGTTGTATATGCATAAAAGATTGCTAGCGATTTTTAACTTGTAACCCCAGGCGGGGTCAATTCTCTGCACACCATAGTATAACCAACCCACCAACCTATGGGACTTTGTTAATTCTATCAATGCGGTGTTATTTAAACCCAATTCATTTTTGCAACCAGAAGAAGAGAGAAGGTTGAGAGCATTGGAAAAATGACAGATTAGAATCTGGAGCGGTGAGCATAAATATGCACTTGTGGAATCATGAACATGCAGAAGCATGACCAGTGGAATCTTGATGCAAAGAATCTTTTGATGCTGTGAGGAATCTAAAAGATTCCCTAGAAGCCCAGATTTGACAGTGTCAGAATGGGGTTAATTTTATACTCATTTGAACTAATTTTTCACAAGGACCGTGATGGTGCAGTTTATTTTGGGATTTGAGTAGTTGATTTTCAAGCCATCATCATATTAGGATGTATGATGATGCATTATAGCCATTTACTTTTTTTTCTTTTAGTGAAATTATGGATGTAGATTTGTAGGTTCTGGTGATCATTTTATGCACAACAGGGCATCAAGATTTAAATTTTTGCAGGAAATTCATCATTTTATCCTTTGCATGAAATTTGAGATGGTGCAATGCTGAAACAGAGCCATGTTGACAATTTTTCAAAAAGTAGTCATGTTTATAGCCATTGGTCTTAGAATTGTGAGACGATTATGATGATGATCAGTATGTGTTGAATTTGATCAAAGGATTCAAGGGGACCTATTGCCACTTATGTGAGAGTGTCCATTTTATGCCACTTTTGTGAGAATTCATTTATTTTTCTTGTTAAAGGAAAATTCTTTATGAGTTAGAGTTCTTTGTAGGAGATCGTCTCTTTGGAGAGACATTTCCACTTGAGATGAGAGATTCATCCTTGTGTTGAAAAAGATCTGCCATGTAATAATTATCTTTTTCTGAGACTAATGAAGGGCCTCCTCACTATTGACCTAGGGCCCGAAGACGTTGTCCACAATGGACAAACTTTGATATCATGTCTTGTGCTATTTTTGCTTCTTTTTTATGTTCACGGATTAGTGGAGAATTGCTTAAATTATGTGCTTGCTCATAATTCACATGCAAATGTAAGTGTTAGTGAAATGTCCTGCAATGAAGATTTGTGTTTAAGAAAGTATTCACAAAATTTTCTGAATCAAACCCAGGCAGTTTGTTACTGATTTCCACACTCTCAACGAGACTTGCCATGCATCTTTTTTTTAATTTTCCCTAGTGGAGGCATTATTTTTCAAGATGCACAACTAAAATAATCACGCTTTTGTTGGGAAGCAGAGTTTCCATAATTTCTTCCACTACTAGGTCATTTATTATGGTTTCCTATCATTAATTATAAACATACAACCCGATTTTGGTGTATAATCCCCTTAATGTGGAATGAACCTGGGATAGGGAGTCTTTCATGTCTTTGAGACGAACATGGGAGATGTTCAAAGTAACAATGCAATTTTTCCATTATTCAAAAAATTCATTTGGTAGATTAATATTATGGGAGTTAGCCCAATGCTAGGCCTAGATAGATGAGCGATCGTTATTAACCACCTGGTTCAATTTTTCCCTATCATTAGTGTTTAACAAATTTACAAGCTCACGAGGCAATACAATTTTTTCTCCACATCCCACCCAATGATCAATGTCGATCCTCACTTTTTCACCCTTCCCAAGTTTCCATTCTAGTCCTTCTTCGACCACTAAACAAGAGGATAAGACAGCTTTCCAAATTACAAAAATATTTCAGCTCTTCTTGTCCAAAGATTGAATCCATTCTTCAAGTGTACAAGGGTGGATAAAATTCCTAAAGACAACAGTTGTCCACATGCTATCAGCTGATATAAGTATCCATCCAACTTTCATAGCCAATGACTTAGCAAAGAAATGGAGGTTTTTTAAACCCCATCCATCCCATACACTAGGAAAAGATAGTTTATCCCATATCACCCATGGGAATATCATACCATATTTTGATCCTAATGATAAGAGCTAGAAATGTGTATTTTTTAAGGGGATATATTTTCGGTTCTTATGGTTAGGATCAAAATATGGTCGGGTATTTTGACAACATATCTTGCAGACTGAATTTATAATTCCTTTAGGGATCCATGATAATGACATTCAAAATATAGGAATTCCTTCCAAGATAAATTTTATGAGAACTAGCTTGCTAGCTCTAGACAACCACCTGAACACCATACCTTCAATCTCTTTTAAATATTTGAAATTAGCCATTCCAATTGGCATTTTTGTAGTCATTGGATTTCAAATAGAACCATAAATAATTTAAACCATCATCAAAATTGTTATAGTGGAAAATGAAAAGGTTATGAGCATTTCTAAATTCATCCCTGGATAGGCCAAGAGGGGAAAGAGGATATTTGTGAACATTAACTTGCATACTTGTAGTCTTCTGAAAGAGTGGCAATGCGTCTTTGATGGCTGCTAGATCATGCCTAGATCCATCACAAAATAATAATACATCATCCACAAACAACATATATGTGATAGTAAAATCATCAACCACAACAACACATTTTAAATATCCCTTCATTTTTTCTTTAGATAACAACCTAATAAGGCCCTCAGTCACTAGCAGGAACAATAGAGGTGATAGAGGAAATCCTTTTGAGATTTATCGTTGTAGGTGGAAATTTTTTGAAGCCAATCCATTGATGAGGACCACAAATGAAACTATGGATATGTAGCTCATAACCCAATTTATGAAAGGAACTTCAAAGCCCAGATGGGTAAGGAATAGTTTGATATAGATCCATATAACTCTATCATATGCTTTAGCAAGATCAATTTTTATCACCAATCCTTTAATTTTCATAGTTTTTAAGTTGTGGATCCCTTCCTGAGCAACCCCAATTGCTTAATGAATATTTTGACCTTCCAGAAAGGAAAATTGTTCCTTTGATACATTTTTGGATAAAATTAGCTTTAGCCTCTTTGTTATGATTTTTTCTATTACTTTGTATATGCATTTGCATAGTGATATATGACTGAATTCATCAAAGGACTATGAGGCATATGATTTGGGAATGAGGGAAGTAAAGTTCGAGTTAAAATATTCTAACATTTGCCTAGATTAATGAGAGTCCTAAACTACCCTTAAGAGATATTCCCCTAGAATATCATAAACCCCCAAAAAAAATCCATTGACCAACCATCAGGGCTAGGAATTTTAACCTTCTAAAAACTATGAAGAATCTTTTGTAATTTGGTATTTGCCACAGGTTCCATTAAAAATTATTTTTCTTCAATGCCTAAGAACTGAGGAAAATACTAAGCCAAAAGGATTACTTCAACAATGGAAACCTCTGGGGGGGTGGGGGGGCTTATATAGGTCATTAAATTGATTTTTCCCATCTTGGCAAGCTCCTTAAATAATGAAGCTTTTCCCCCATTTGGGTCATCGAGAGCCCATGTAGCGTTATGAACCATCCGTCCCTTTGAAAAATTCTAAACAGACTTCATGGTTTCATCACCACTATTCAACCATATGGATCTTCTTTTTTGTCTCCACATCTCCTCCTCTTCTTTTAGAATTCTCCTTTTGACAACTTCTAGATGAGTGATGCTCTATTTAGATTCCCTAGTCAAATAACCCTGTCACCACCCCCCCCCACCCCAAACATCAGAAGCCTCCAGGTGCCCCAAATCTTCCTCCACTGCTTTAATATCTTCCTCCTCCCTCTATATTTTGAGGGTGTACCACTTGATCGTAGTATTTTTCACCCTTTTGAGATTTTCAGCAAAATAAACTGTAATGGGAACATCCCCGACAAGATTACAAGGAATCCATTTTTTAGAGACCATATTATGAAAAGACTCGTCTCTTAACCATGAAGCTTTGAATTTGAAGGGGCTTCATAGTTTGTTAAAACCCCCTTTCACTTCAAGGAATATGGGGTGATGATCAGATTCACCACCCACCCCCATCCATTGTCAAAACAAATGGGTCCTTTCTAGCATATACTTTTCCAATATGAACCAATTTATCTTCCTAACAACCATTGGTTCCCCAGTTATCCTATTTCTCCAAGTATAATTATACTTAGTTAGTTCCACATCACAAATTTCATGATCCTCTAGGAGGTGACTGAAATAGTTAGAAAGGGAGTCCACATGAGTGCAAGGACCCCAGATTTCAAAAGCTCTGACTAAAAAGTTCAAATCCCCACCAACCACTAAATTATCATCTTTCATAATGATCTAGCCATCAACAGATCCTAAAATTCCATCCTTTCTTGGAAAGGCCCATAAATATTGATCACTTTGAGGTCCTTCCCTTGTTGAACAAAAACTATATTTGCTCCAAGAAACATATCGGTTTCCCAAGTGCTATAATCTTAATTTATTTTTGGTTAACACTAGCAACCAATGCCCCTAATCTACCTTTTGCATCAAAATCTTCAAAGCTCCATTCGGGAAGCAACTCCAAAACCCCAACAACATTATCCCTACCCCACAAAGTTTCTTGTAAGAAAATAATGTCTAAAAGATTAGAATAGACAAGTCTCCTCAAAGCTAATTCTTTGGACACGCTAGCTAGGCCCCGACAATTGAAAGAAGGAAACATAATTTGGGAAAATGACTAGGGGCTTGCGCTTCTATACGTTCCAAAATAATAGACCTTTTTATACCAACCAAAACATCCATATTGGCCTTTATTTTTCACCTTGTGATGAGAGATTTTCTTCCCTATAGGCTCCCTTCACGGAGAAGAAGGGCCAAGGCCTCCCACAAAAGAGTTGGAATCTCCCTTTTTATTTTTATATCGGGAGATTACATCAACCGATATATTGGGAATATGTCTCTATAGCTAAGTAAGAGATAGATTTTAGAGAGGGGAAGCAAGGGAGGGTGGGGGATAGAATAATAAAAAATAACCAACTTGGGCGATGAAAGAGAAACAAATGATAAAGACTATCAATGTGAGAGATAACTCGACACCATATCTAGGAAGCTAAATGAGCTAATTAATTATGTAACAGGTATGGATTCCCAAGGAGGAGTGACCACTTTCGTGAGTATCGGGTTTCCCTAATTTTGTTGGCGTCTCTCCCACTTCCTCTAAGCCCTCATCCATTGGTTGAGGCTCTATAGTATCATTTTGTTTCACCTGGGGAAGAATCCCCTCTACATAACAACCTTTATCTTCATTCTTCCCCCCACTATTCTCCCTCGAAAGCAAACCCCTCATACCTTTCTTGCTTGGAAAATGAAGTGAGAAAAATGTTGGGCCACTAATTTGTATTATTATTATCACTTCTTAACATCCATTTCATCCATTTCTAATGTTCTTTTATCACATTATTTATCATAATTTATTATATAATTCCATTTCATAATTATTTATGCTCTTTTGGAAAAGTAATACTTGTTCTCCTTTACTTTAATAAATTAATGATTATTATGCATATTTTTCCAATGATGGTTTATTAATGAATTTGTTATAACATCACTTGTGATTTTAGCCTCCAATATCTCTTCCAAATTGTAGATTTGATCTTCAGCTGATAATTAATTCCAACTCAGAAATTCGTTGGGATAACAAGAGACAATTTTGCGTTGAACTTTTCGGGCGAACAAAGAAGAATCCTGAAAATCCAAAACATGGGTTTTGTGAAGAATAGACCAAATTATTTTTTCAGTATGCAGTTTTCCCAAATTCAGTCTTTATTGAGAGAAAATCAAGGTTCTTTGAAGGACATATTCACAGATTTTCTGTTGTGGTTGTTTTCCAGCTTGCCCCAATTGTAATTACCAAATTAGACTTGTGCCAGCTGAATCATGATGGAAATATCTTTTAGATATCATCTTGCTTATTGATATTTTGTAATCAGTTTATTTCCCTTTGTTGTTTGTATATTTAAAACGACACAAATCAAAGAGAAGGGGGATATAATGCATATAGGGTTGGCTACTAAGAGAATGGAGAATATTTAACAAGAATTTTTGTTTAATTTAATGCAAGTTATCTTTTTGTCCTTCTTGTGAGTTCGTGAATACATTGCAGCCCTGATCAGGGAGTTGGGCCCACTCTCCTGACCAGGTGTTGCGTGCTTTCTGTGTGTGGGTTAATTTCGTTTCTCGTTTTGTATATTTCTTAATTGTTGTGACAGTAGATGTAATTGTTGAAGTCATTATTTGTTGTTAATGTATTGCAAGTTTTAAAATTCATTGTTGTTATTATTTCATTGTTGCTACAATGATTTGTTGCTTTACTTAGTTCATCAAATCCACGATTAATACAGAATTCTATTATTTTCATCTGCATATATTTTGCACGTTAGCCTTGCAATAACCAACGCTCTCAGATTGATAATTAATGTGGGAAAGGGTTTGAATAATCATTCACACTTGGACACCAACATTTTGACGTCGTTTCCGGGGAGGCTATCAAAGGTGTAAGAACACAATTCGTATTGATCTAAGGATCAATATCTCATCCTGGGGAGGGAAATTCTACCTTGCTCTAGGTCTTGAGTGTAGTTGTTTTGTTTTTTTTCTTTTTGGTTGATTTCCCAGGGACCAATCTCTCGTCCTGGGGGTGTGAAATGCTACCTTGCTCCAGGTCCTGAGTGTTAGTTGTTTTTGTCTCTTTTCGTTTGGTTGATTTCTTAGGAACCAATCTCTCGTCCTAGGGAGGGAAGTGTTACCCTGCTCCAATTCCTGAGCATTAGCTATTTTTTTTTGCTTTTCTTTTCTTAGGGACCAATCTCTCGTCGTGGGGAGGGAAGTTTCACCCTGATCTAGGTCCTGAGTTTTAATAATTGTTTGAATGTTTTCCTTCTTCTCGTTGTATGAACAGAGATCTAAGCAAAAAGGCAGAGGAAGAACCCCAAAACTCACAGGATGAGGTCAAGGAAGAAATCATCAACACAATCTGGAACCCAGTCAAGGAACTTCACGATGTGAATGGGAAATCAAAACTATATTGAAGGTTGGTTTCACTATGTTTTTTATTTGCAACATCACTCCACACTTTAGCAACTCTTGGCACCATCCTTAGCAAGGAAGTTGGTTTCTCATACTCGTATATTTATTAACATACATTTTTCAAATATGGGTATGTGCATGCTTGGGGCCTTATTTCAAAAATGGTTTCACTGGAAGTACTCTTATACGTAAGTATATTTTATTTTTAAAAGTAGAGTAGTGTAGTGTAGAAAATAGAATAAATAAAGAGATAAATAAACAAATTTCTTTATATGTAAAAATAGTTGATTTTGTTGCAACACGCTGTGAAAATTAACATCGATGATCAATATTCGAATTTATTTATTTATGTTGATGTATTGAAAATAAAATTTCTACAAACAATCATATTCATTTTGATCACCTTCTTGGAAATTCCTTGATTATCATATCTTATGGCTTGCGGGCTTGATGAAAATTCTAGAAAAACAGTCGAGACAGTCATGTTTTGAGGGACCAAATGGGCATATTTTTAAAACCTGTTTCTATCGTACATAGCCCTTTATGTCTACAATTTGAATCACTTTATTTTGATTTGAAACAAAAAAGTTATGACCAAAACATTGATAGGATGTATAGTAGGAAGCTTAGGAACATAGTTGGGACAATCCATTTTTGGAGGCCTAAATGACTAGATTTTGGAAATATATTTCTATGGTATATTCCCATATGAATCTATTTTGCAAATAAATTTGAATCACTTTATTTAGATATTTTATGAGAAATTTATGACCATAATATTGAATCTATATCATAAATCAACATCCTTAAAACTTTGTTTTTCTGGTTGTTCGCTAGCGTATTTGACCCATCAATTCTTCTTTCCTTCAAAACCTATTACTATTGGGGATAGATACATGAATATAATTAAATATCTAATTTGAATAAGTTCAATCCGTCATTAAATGAAAAAATTGTGCTTAAAATATCAATTGTTGGTCTAAGTTGGGAAATCGAAAATGGCTTTGTTATGCAGGTTGTTCTAAGTAAATTTGACATATCATATCATGAAATTTTTTAAATCTCTTTCTATTGGTGATATATCTTTGAATTAGCTTTTATTTGGATTTGGAATCACTCAAATTGGACTAAAAAAAAATATTTATGATTAAAAAACTGTTGGTTAGTATGGTTGACCACTGCTCTCCCACAAGTGACAAATAAATTTTGTTTTATTTATCCTTTTGTGGATTTGTTTTATAGTGTAACTACTTGTTATTTTTTTGCAGATGTCTTGGATTAGGAGAGCCCGATCACCTCTCTTCTCCCATGATTTCATGTTTTATTTCAGGTAGATGCTCGCTTTTTTTGCAGGTCCCAGGAGAATAAAAGAGGTCAATTTATGAATAAGTGATTCTTGAAGACAATGATAATGAAATAAGAAAATTTTCAAAGAAGTTTCCTCACATGGAGAAAAAAACATAAATACTTTTCATCACTTAACGGATTTATAACATGATAAATGGGGAATTGATTTCCATTTGAAGATCCAAGTCATTTCTGAAAAAACATTTTTCGATTTATTCACCATTGACAGGTTGATGATTCCCTAAGGAAAAAAAATTGTAGCAACCAAAATCACAACCATCGTAACTTAATTTATTAATTAATTTATTTATTCATTTTCAATAAAGAGTTGTTTTTTATTTATTTCTCTTATGTTTTTATGCTTCAAGTATTGTTTACTTCAAAGTCACATTCTTTTTGTTTTGTTCTCAAAATAAAAGAAGTGATTTCTTAAGTATCCGATGTTATTAATCCTTCGGTGTTGTTACTCCTCCAGTGTTGTTACTCCGAAATTTTTTCTAAGTATCTGGTGTTGTTACTCCAGAAAATTTTCTAAGTGTTTGGTGTTGTTACTCCTTCGGTGTTGTTACTCCGTGAAATTTTCTATGTATTTGGTGTTGTTACTCCATGAAATTTTGTAAGTATCTAGTTATGTTACTCCTTAGGTGTTGTTACTCCTCCAGTGTTGTTACTCTGAAAATTTTTCTAAGTTTCCAGTGTTGTTACTCCTCTGATGCTATTACTCAGGGAAATTTTCTAAGTGTCTGGTGTTGTTACTCCTCCAATGTTGTTACTCCATGGTGATATTTTTCCAAGTAATTGATGTTGTTACTCCTCCAATGTTGTTAATCCGTCAAGGTAATTCGCCAGGTACATCCTCGATCGACTCCATGGATTTAATTCATATTTTACTTATGACATGACCAACCATGACCGATGATAGTCATACTTTAGTTGTGGGGAGGTCTTGTATTTAATAATAAGGATGATTATTATGGTAAGTCTTGTCAGGAATTATTCACTCTTAATTCCTCATTATTTTGTAAAGTGACTAATCCTCCTTCATGTCACCTTCCTAATGTCATTCTTTTTCCCCTTTCCTTGTTATTACCTACGTCATGTTTGTTGTTACCTCGTCACAACTATTGTTGTTGGCCAATTTTCATGTTGGATTCAACATGTGTAGGTCATTCTGATTTTTTTTTCTCTTTGGTGAATGGGAAATACTTTAATGGTATAGGCCCTCTTTGACATAATCATTAGGTAGTCAATTTATCTTTGTTTATCTAAAAACATAATCTTATTTTTAAGGAATAATTACGCAAAGATGATTTCGTCATGCCAACTTTCAACTTTCTTAATTGGTCAAGTCCCTAATCTTGTAAAATTTATGATAATGACCACATAATTGTACTTAAATATTTCCATCACTATCTAATGAACTGTTCCTCAACCCTAATCTTAGCAATGAAAAATATATTTATCAACAGTCATTTGAAGGTTATTAGTTTTTGAGAAGAAAAACTATCAAAGTTGAAAATAGTTACTACACAACCTTTTACGCCATCCCTAGCTCTTAAGAAGATGACCTGCCACCCCACCTATTAAGTAATCTTTTATTGATTAACAATAACCATAGTTGAATTTTAAACATAAATAGTCAACTAGAGGATAGGAGGTCTCATCACGAGCCGACCTACCATGATCAGAGGTCCTAATAAAGTGACATTACCACTACTGGTCACCAAGCCACAGTAATGGCCTTTGGTCATAAAACTGAAGGACAAGAGGTCTCATCACGAGCCGAATTTTTCACTTTTGTTAACTCTCGTGAATGGCATTGTTATTAACTGGTTAGCACGCCAAAACAATGATCTTCAATTGACGTCTAAGTAAATTGAAAGGTTCTTGTAACTATGTACTTATTTCTAATAGATGGGACACTGGCATCTCAATGGGTTAAAAAGGCATCCCTGTCGAGGCTATGGACGCCTACTGGCAGTAGTGGCTATGCCTATGGTATAGAAGTTAATTTAATACTATAATCTACTTGGTTACCTTATTTTCTCAAAGCTAATTTCCGATAAAGTCGACTGTTGCATATACAAGTTTTTCGAGAACTCATGGTTCATAGGGTAATATTTAACTAGTTCTTACATGATGGTGGTTATGATTTATATTTATTATTGAGTTATACATATTTACTTTACATGTCAGGGATTAAACTTTTAAGATATTTGATATTTGACATTTTGTATCATCTAATCTATCATTCCTCTATTCTACAAGTATCATATATTTAACCAAAGATAGTTGCTTTTCCCAATCAGTCACCATTTATTCATAGCTTAACAACACCACTACTAATTTGAGGTAGAATAAAGAGGCCTAATTCTTATTTTGAATCCCAGGTAATTAGACAGATCTTGAGAAGAAAAGACTGAGATAACTAATTCTCATAATTTTTGTGCTCATAACAACCAAAGCTTAGGGGTATAGGGAATGCATATTTTCCCTTCTTATCCATTATTATCCCATGCCATTCACAATATGATTATGTCACTTTTATATGTAAAGAGGTAATTGAGGTGATGAATTACTGATTAAGGATACTCATGAGATGTTTTATAGATGAAAGGAAAACTAATCAGTTTGGTGGAAGGAAACCTTGCTACATTTTATGATTACTTTTTTCAGCCTGCATGGCTTCCACCTTCTGCATCACTTTCAACATCGGCTCAGCCTACATTAGCTTCAACAAATGTCAATCCATAAATGTCATTCCACATTTTTACGGAGGTAAAACTTGAGGTAAAATAGCATAAGTTTTTTATTTATTAAAAGTTTAGGAGAATGTCATGAAAAATCATTGAGCATTATTCACTCATATTTTTCAACCATTATTTCCCCTTCTTTACCACTTCCCATTTTTCAGAGACCAAAATATTTTAGTTTGGGGAGTGTTACTTTCATTATCATGAACATGCCATTAATATTCTTTATCATCCATCGATCTCATTCATTCTCAAAATCTCCCTTATTCCATGTTTTTATAAACCAAACAAAGATTTCAATCATGATTATAGTAACCACATCAATTTATTTTCTAGTGTAGCATGAGGGCATGCTAATTCTGTAGTTTGGGGGAAGGGTTGATATGCATGATGAATGATTTCTCATTTCTTCCTCATTTAAGGTATACAATCCTAAAATTGATTTGTGTACATCCTTAAAACTATCAACTGGATTCTTGTGCTTTTTTGACAACAAAGAGGTATCATTAAACAACTGGATTCTTGTGATTTTTGGACAGTAAAGAGGTATCATTAAACCTAGAAATTTTCAAGCTAAACTTATTTTTAAAGTCCAAAAAATCAGACATTATTACCTACAACCATTTTTTTCCTACATCTTGAGATCTGTGCATCAGATAGATTTTATTCTCGGATTGGAGAAGCATTGATATAGTATAAATTTTCTTGCAAAATTTCAACAAAATCTGGTTTGTAATGAAGTTTGTTTATACTTGTATCATACTTTGTTGCAACTTCATATACATATGGTTAAAAGTATACATGAAAATTGTTTTAAGAAATAATTTGGGGAAGAAGCCTTATCTTCCATCAATATCATGCGCTGGGGTGAGAATTTTGATTATTATATTACAACTTAGTTAATACAGAGGCATTGAGTTGCATGAGGACATGCAACATGTTCAATTTGGGGGAGATGTTGGGCCACTAATTGTATTATTATTGTCACTTATTAACATCCATTTTATAATTACTTATGCTCTTTTGGATAAGTAATACTTGTTCTCCTTTACTTTAATAAATTAATGATTATTATGCATGATTTTTCCAATGATTGTTTATTAATGAATTGTTTATAACACCACTCACGATTTTAGCCTCCAAGATCTCTTCCATATTTCAAACTTGATCTTCAGCTGATAATTAATTCCAACTTAGAAATTCGCTGGGATAATAAGAGACAGTTTTGCGTTGAACGTTTCAAGCAAACGAAGAAGAATACTGAAAATACGAAACATGGGTTTTGTCAAGAATAGACTAAATTAGTTTTCCATTGAGCAATTTTCCAAAATTCTTTCTTGATTGAGAAAAATTCAAGGTTCTTCGAAGGACATATTCACATATTTTCTGTTGTGGCTGTTTTCCAAATTTCCCCAATTGTAATAACCAGATTTGACTTGTGCCAACTGAATCATGATGGAACGATATTTTAGATCTCATCTTGCTTATTGAGATTTTGTAATTAGTTTATTTCCCTTTGTTGTTTGTATATTTAAAAGGACACAAATCAGAGAGATGGGGGATATAATGCATATAGGGTTGGCTACTAAGAGAATGAAGAATTTGTAACAAGACTTTTTGTTTAAGTTAGTGCAAGTTATATTTTTGTCCTTCTTGTGAGTTCGTGAATACATCGCAACCCTGATCAGGGAGTTGGGCCCACTCTCCTAACTAGGTGTTGCGTTCTTTCTCTGTGTGTGTTTTAATTCCATTTCATGTTTTGTATATTTCTTAATTGCTATGACAACAGATGTAATTGCTGAAATCCTTAATTGTTGTGAATGTTTTGCAAGTTTTACAATTCATTGTTTTTATTATTTCATTGTTGTTACAATGATTTTTTGCTTTACTTAGTCCATCGAATCTGCAATTAATAAATAATTGTGTTATTGTCATCTGCATATATTTTTCCCATTAGCCTTGCAATAACCAACACACCCAGATTGATAATTAATGTGGGAAAGGGTTTGAATAATCATTCACACTTGGAAACCAACATAAATCATCATGATGTGTTTGTATTTGTGACATCTAAGACACTTGGAAGGTATTCCTTTATAGTCCAAAACATGTCTATGAGTGAAACCCTGATAACTTAGATCCAGTTCTCCAAATAGTCCTTCTCATGAGTCTAAGTTTACTAGTATCCTCACCACAACCATCTTCCCACTTGTTCCATAAGACATGTCAGCCTCCAGAAATGACCCTAATTTGTTCCCAATAACCCTGAAGACATCCATAAACCAGATTTGTGGTGAAAACCCAAGGATTCTTACCCACATGGGGGCATTATCCAGTTTCTCACAACAACATCAAATAATGGGTTCCACCATTTCATCATCATCATCATCAGAGAAGAATCTATGCTCCGTGTTTTTCTAAGGACCCAACTAGAAGCATTCTTCGAATTGAATTTGAACATGAACCAGTGCGAGAAAGGGTACTTACCTTAGGAGATTTATTCAAAACTTTCCCACATTCCTTTTCAATCCAATCATACAGGAACTCCATTGAAAACAACCTACCTCTGACCCAACCCACCACCACCTTTTCCGACATCTCCACAACTTCACCCACTTTAACATCGACCTCAAGCACCAAGTTATGGTTATCGCATTTGATTTTTACATACTTTCCTTTCTTTCACTTTTTCCTGAGAAGATGATGGCCTTCAAAATTTCTAGAGCCCTTAGGGTTTCCACTTGTTGATCATAGCCATCGCTAATACCCTGATGCCTGGTATTTCCCCGTACGGGAATAGACAAACAATTATTCCCCTCCCCCAAGAAATTCCTCAAATCTCTTAGGAAGGAATGATTAACAATTATTTCCCTGGCCTTTGCTCTAGACCATTATCAAACTCTCCACTAAAATTTCCTTCAAGAGGACCTTCCACCTGAGAAAATCCAATGCCTTCCAATTCCATTCTAAGTCTTTGACTACTTGAAACCAAGAAATACACCATAGAAAATACTAAGAGGCTAAACATATTGTTCACCACAGAATGATGAGACTGAGGCGCTAAGCCCCAACAAGTTTTGGTACCCAAACATTGATGTTGAACTTCAACCCTATTTAGAAGAGAAGTTGAGAGAGGTGGAAAAAAGGTTGTCAAACATTACCGTCTCCCAAAGCTGAAATGTTGCATTTTCTCCTAGGTCCAAAGGGCTAGTTTGTACCCCATGCTTCCACCTCATGCGTCTGAGGTGGCATCTCTGACCAAATAGGGGAAAAATCATTGGGATCAAACAAATGGTCCACCATTTCCTCTATCATACCAATACCCTCAACCCATATAAAACCATATCCTAAATTAAAAAGCGATATCATTTGAAAATTATTCAAAAAAAGAGTTAAAAAGAGTATCAAAAACATTAATTAAAAAACAATAATTATAATAAAATAGAAAATTGTAAAATTATTTTAATTAAAAAATCAAAATTTTAATGTTTTTCTTGAAATCAAATTAAACTTTATAAAAGTACATTTATTTAGATAAAATGAAAAGAAAAGATGAAAAACAAAATTTTAAGATAATTTAGAAGAAGATTTCTAAGTAAAATAAAATAAAGGAAAAAATATTAAAATGTTTTTTTTGTTGGTTTGACCAATAGAGGATTTAAACCTTGAATCTCATGGTTTATATAATACTTCATAACACGATAATCATCAATTGAGTTTCTCCTAGTGAACTACTTTAGATATTTTTTAAACAATATAAACCAATAATTAAAAAAGCATATTAAAAAAAATACTAAAACAAAGAAATTGTGTGTGTGTGTGTGCATAAGTTGGGGTTATCGTAGATGGCTAGGTGGAATGGTTGTTACCTTCCTCACCTAGGTTCAATTCTAGATAGTGACATGATGAGCTTTAATGCCTTGACGAATATTTTTTTTTTTTGGTTTGACCTATGGAGGATTTAAATCTCGAATCTCATGGTTTACATAATACTTTATAATATGATAATCACCAATTACCTTAGTTTTTTTTGTTTTTTAACAATATAAAACAATAATAAAAAATACATATTAAAAAAATATACTAAAACAAACCAATTATATATATATATATATATATATATATATATATATATATATATATATATATATATAGTTCATTATAGATGGTTGTTATCTTCCTCACGTAGGTTCAATTCTAGCTAGTGACATGATAAGCAATAATGCTTTGATAATTGTTGTTGTAGGAACTTTGAGTCTTGTTAACTTTTGAGTGTACTTGTGAGATGGCTCAGTAGCAACAATTTCACTCTATAGAGAGTCTAATTTCTTTCCTTGAAATATATGTGTGTTTGCATGTTGAATCATTTTCACCAATTTCTAAATTATTTTATTTGTTTACATGTTTTTAGAAATTTAAGAATTAGAATAAAACATTCCTAATTGGTTGAGAATAGGTATAAGAACTTAGATTTTTTTTTGGGATGTTTTAAATTTTTTTTATAAGATAATAGTTTCTATAGATATTTCAAGAAGTTTTACAATTTTCTATAATAACTAACTACCTATTGTTTGCCACAAGGGAAAACAAAACTAAAGGCCTAAAAGTAGCTATTTTATGGTAAAAAAAAACAAAACTAAAGGCCTAAAAGTAGCTATTTTATGGTCAAAAAATTCTTTAGGGGAACCAAGTCTAAGGTTTAAAAAAATTATTCAACCGTGTTTCCCCACAAGCGAGAAAACATATTTGTTGGATTTCTCAAAGAGGAGACACTTATGCGAACTAAAACGAAAAAAAACTTTATCCCTAGGGGAGGAGTGAACAATATAAGCAACCAACATTAGAAGTTTCAACATAAAGAAAATGAAAGCTTTAAAATTCTTTTTTTGATATTAATAAATACAAATTTTAGATGTTATTAAATTAAAATGCAAATATTTTTAATGTTTATTCAAATATTATATACATATATTTCATTATAAATGTTTTTACCACATTAACCATAAAATAAAAGTTATATTATTCATGAGTCTTATTTTAAATGTTATTTACATAAAAACCCCAATAATACTCACTTTATAATTATGAATATGAATCAATTTTAATGCATATGCGTTTGCTTTCAAGTCTAACAAATCGGCATTCGGCATTCCAACTCGTTGATGCCATCAATTAACCAGATTATTGGTTTTTATTATGTTTTCATATTACTGGAGTACAAATGTTTAATTTTTCTTTAATCAAAATTAAATAATATTTTGAATTTACAAAATATTCAAATTTTATATATGTAAAGTTTAATTTTTCATAAAAAAATCATTTTATATATGTAATTTATTTTCCATTTTAGATGAATGTTTATGAATATTAAACTTTCAATGCTTTATTAAATATGTTATATAATTATTAATAAAAATTAAAAAGTAATTTCAATTAGTAAAAATTGGATTCTCGCCTTTGCATCAATTTTTTTTTTCTCGACCCTATGATTTTTGCCCTGATCTCTTAGTCCTCTTTTTTTCTTTTTCTTTTTCAATAATTTCATTCTAATATTTGAGTAAAGTTTATTATTTATTGTCTTCTTCTTCTTTTTAATTTTTCGAGCTCCCTAAGATAACATAATTTTGTTAAGAAATGGTGAATAGAGTTTTGATGCTTCCATGTTCACATAACTCAGTCGTCGCTTTCAAATTTCATGATATTACTTTCGTGTTCCAACCAAGGTTTGTCTCTTGTTGGCTCGACTCTCATTTAAGTGTCAACCATTTTGATCTGTTGCTGGAGTTTTCAAATCTTATGTGAACTCAAAAAAATGGGGTTCTAGTCAACTGAAATACACTCAGGCATGCAAAGCTTTAACACAGGGTTCATGCTCTACACTCGTGTGGGTCAGCTCAATTTTAAAGTTTACACTCAAAATCCATAGAGGCAAACACTAAGGAGTTCAAATCACTTTGTTACAGTCCACAAGTATTTTGATTCTCTTGTACATTGAAATTTTTTTACACTATGTATGGCGCAAGTCTTCAAGGGTTCATCTAAACCAACAATCCTTTTTTCTATGGTTTAGGAGTTTCAAGTGGCCTGCCTTTATGAGTACACATCCCTCTGGTGGGGTATATTCTCCCCTGCTTCCTATGTCGTCGTAGAACAAACCCTTTCAAATTTATATTAAAAATATCAATGGGGCTTCAAAGACTTTTTGGATCAAGAGATCCTAAACGCTCATCTCTTTAAAATATAAAATTGAGAAAATTTTGGGATTGTAGGTAAAATTCAGTGGTTATAGTTTGCAAGGAAAATCCTTCAATACTCAAACTTGTTTCAATAATACAAAGTCACAAAAAACTCAAAAATTATTCTATGCACTAGGTATTAGGGGTTCACCTAGTGAAATACCTCCAACAGGTTCATAAGGTTCTTTCAAGGATGTTGTTTTGGGGAAGGCACAAAACCCTACAAAAAAAAACCAAAACATCCCACGACCATACATTATGGATAAAATGGAGAAATCTCCATCTGTGGAGGTCAACATCCCTCATGTGTCCTCCCTTTTCACAACACTGGAGTTGAAAGCTATTATTTGCAGGTTTAATGGCTTCTAGCCAAAATCAGAATCATTACATCAGTGGGTGTTCTCTTCATGGTCACCTAATTTTTTGGTCCAATTTGATACAAAAAAGAACTAGATATATTGAATGATGGGTCATGGTTCTAAGGCAGAGATGGATTATCTATTACTCTGTGGTTCCCAGGATTCGATGCAGCCTCCATGGTGGTAAACTTGATGCCAGTCTGGGTTAGGATCCAAAATCTTCCCCTTCCATTCTCGCACCATCAAGTCATTGAAGATATTGGGAACAAACTACACAAATTTTAAAAAATGGACCTAGAAAGAACAAAACAAGGAATATTTTCCTTTGCTACGATCTGTGTGGAGATAAACCTTAGCAAAGGATTACCAAATGACATCACTCCAAAGCATAATAGTTTCCAGTGGTCTCAAATTCTAGACTACGGGAACACGACATTCAAATTTCGTTTTTTCTTCCAAACAAGGCATCTTTAGAACTCATGTCATATGGAAAAAAAGATCCCAAAAAGAAAAAAGAAGCAGACAAACAAATCAAAAGGATGAAAGTTTAGTGATACTAATCGTTGAGAGGAAGAGGAGAATGAATATACATAGGTACATTTAGAAAAAACTAAAGATATTGGGGAGGGGGAGAATGTGGTACTAGATGATTATGCTCCTCCCCCACATTCAGGTATGTATCTTGAAGAACATCAACCCTCAGCAAGTCTGGCTGACACCAAACAAGCTCATTCCTCAAAGGGTTCAAACTTAGACAAAAATCCCCTCATTTGGAGTTGGGAAAATATCTAGCTATGGTTTTGGCTAACCGAGATCCTCATGGGTGGAAACAGGTCCAAAGAAGGAAGGGTAAAAAATAAAAATTTGGCTCAAAAATTTTTGCTTTAATTTTCCTTTTTATTACCCACTAGTACAAATGGGGCAAAAATCTGATGCCTATTAGTCGCATATGCGATTTTTTTTGTCAATATGAAACACCGATGCTCGTCCAATCATTGCTGGAAATTTTTCGAATATCCGATGGATATTCGACGAGCCATATGTCGAATATCCATCAGCTATCGTACCATTCCACAGTTGGATATTTGACACAGATCTTTTTATGTGGTGGGAAAATTTGATGTTTAAGTGTCAGGTAATCGATTGTAGAGGTAAATTATGCGATAGGAGTGTTATCACTCTGATGCTCGCATGTCGTCGGTAAGGCGTCGGATATGCGACAAGCGATAGTTTTGTTCGATGGAAAATGCGACGTTTAGGCATCAGGTAATCAACGATATAGGTAAATTGTGTGGCATGAGTGTTATCGCTCTGAAGCTCGCATGTCATCGGTAAAACATCAAATATGCAACGAATGAGAGTTATGTCTAGCGGGAGTGTTAAACTACTAATGCTTGTATTTGTTGATTAGAACATCGATTATCTGACAAGTACTCTGATTGATAATCGTTGAGTATTCAACGACCTTCATATGTCGTCGCATATTCGACGAAGGTCTGCATTTAATATATATATATATATATATATATATATATATATATATATATATTATTTATACAGGAGAAACTATTTGTTACTCGTATTTTTTGGAACCCCTTATAAGATATAGCCATCATGGGTCTTTAATGTGATATCCATTATTATTTTATTTTTGGATCAAAACTTAAAACCTATGGAGAGGTTTAGGGGAACCCTTCTTGTGAGGTAACTATGAGAGATGAGTACAACTACTTAATGGAGATCAACCAATGGGAATTGGAACCTCTTTCTAGAGATAGGTATGCCATGACTAATATGGGATTTCTATCATTTTTTCTTTGTTTGGAGATCATCCAAGATGATTATAAAGTATTCCTTGGATATTTTTGGTTGCATAGATTCATGTTAGGATGGTGATAGAACATATTGCAAATCCATATTAATGTTCTCTACCTTGGTTTCAATCCCATGTGTTAGTCAAGCAAGAAGCATACAACTACTTCTCTCTCATTAGTAAAGGAAGACTGTCAGGGCGTAATAACATTTTTTATTCAAGCCACTGCCTCTAATACATTTTGTTAGATATTAGTGTACGAGTTCAACTTCCTATAGTGATATGATGTGTTAACCAAAATCCACCCAAGTTTTATAGAGACCAAGTTTAGAGACAATGGACCAAGCACATTCAATTAGGGGAATTTTGAGGTCTAAAATGGGCCTCCTAAGAAAAATGTACAACCAAAATAAACTTTATAAGAACCAACAAGATTCAAGATAATGGTGTCAACCATGGGGGATGATTCACAATTTTTGGACTAAAAAAGTAAAAAGATTAAAAAATAATAAAATAATAAAACTACTTTTCCAACTCGTATTTTCAACTTACCTCCCTAAGGTTTTACTCAAATTTTGAGCGGGAGTACTCGTTGGATGAATAATTTAATTCCTCATCCAAGGAGTACCCATGTTACATACTTTCGATGGACCTTGTTACACGAAAAATGAGAAATACATGAAAAATGTGATTGCAATAATGTTTTTCATGTATTTCTCATTTTTTTTTTGTAGCGGGGTCCATCTGAAGTATGAAACATGGGTACTCCTTAGATGAGGAATTAAATTTTACATCCAACAAGTACTCTTGCTCAAAATTTGAGTAAAACCTTAGGGAGATAAGTTGAAAATACGAGTTGAAAAAATAGTTTAATCACGTTTTTCATGTATTTCTCATTTTTCGTGTAGCAGGTTCCATTGAAAGTATGCAACATGGGTACTCCTTGCATGAGGAATCAAATTATGGATCCAACGAGTGTTGTCGCTCAAAATTTGAGTAAAACCATAGGGAGATAAGTTGAAAAGATAGTTTTTTTGTTTTCCCTCTAAAATTTGATGATGTAATCTAATTTTATTTTATTATTTCCATTATTATTTTGTAATTTCCTTAGGAGGCCCATTTTAGAACTTAAAATTCCCCTAATTTGAAGGTTCACATGCACTAAATTAGAGAGAATATGAATACATGAGTAATTGATATGAATTATTTCCATTCTTTTGAGTATTATATAGACATCTTCACCAATATTTTCATGCAACAATGATTCACATATTTATGGGAGCTCTTAGGAGTGAAGGAAATAGGTTCTTAGTATTTGAAAATTTTAATAGAATCACTCTTATTTTGAGTGGGGGAGTTATTCCCACAATATTTTTCCTCCTTGTTGTACATGTTCTCGTAGGTAGTTCTTGGTTGCAGAAACTACGTTGAGAAACCAACTTGACCAGTCTTTAGGTTCAAGCTGGCCCTTGAACCAGATGGGGCTCCCTAAATAGTTACGATGCCTTGTTTAATGATTTTTACTGTCACTGGACAACATCCTATTAAGCACAATGGCCATATTTAGGATTTAATGGGGTGGTTGTTAATTATTGCACAATTCCTATTCATGAATAAATCTCTCCTTTTCAAATTCCTTTCTCAATGTGTCAGCTTCCAGACTGAAAGAAGAACTTAAATTTTTAAATAATTTGAAAGAAGAATATAGGGGGATTCCTAATAATTAAGGAGTTAGACAAAATACTTAATTAACCAGTAAAAAATGGATGTGTGTAGAAATATTCTATAGCCCAACAAAACACATTCAGGAGAAGATAGAAGGACAAACAATAACCAGTTCAAAGAGGAGCTAACTTAGATAGATAATCAAATATACTAATCTCTTTAAACAATTATAAATTTACAGGGGATTTTAGAGAGATGGAAACTCAATCTATTCTTACCTATATCTTCTATGATAATTTAAACATGTGCAGAAAATAAGTTATGGAAACACTATAAATACATATTAGAACAAAAAATTATGTCATAAACTGGAGCCGGAAGTCTTTGATAAGGAATTCTATAATAGAAGTTTTACAGAGCTGAAAGGTTTTGGCATCAAAATCCCACCCTTTTTTTTATTACAATTCATTAAATATTTAGAAATACAAACTGCTAAATTGTTATAAACCTTCAGGAACAAAATCATGAACAAGAAACTCAAAATAAATACTCTAGATGTTCTACCAGAAATTTGGAACTGTTTGGAAATATGGTGCCTTGATACCTGGATATATTGAATGAATCTTGAGTCTTCTCCTTTGAATCTTGAACTACTGATTTTTCATTTATTTTCTCTTTTCCAAAAATAGTGAATGAAATCTCATGATAATCCCTTAAAACCTAGAGTTGTTATTTGTATTCCCTTTGACTTTGATTTAAATTACTAGTTAAATCCAAGCTGTTAGAATTTCCTTAATCTTGGCTATCTGATTTTGGCAATGCACGTTCAAGTCTAGATTTCTGGGATGTAATTTTCACTTTTATTTCATGACATGTTAGTAGAAACATGGTTGTTGTGTTAGGTTCCTGTGCATCCTGGAGAAATTCCAAGACCTCATGTAATGCACCAGCAACAACATAATAATCAACCCACCTTTACAAGACCCTGGCATAATCAAATCCTTCGAGGTGGGTGACAGCTAATGTTGTAGCATCTGTCTATTAACCTACATATTGAAGTTGTGAACATGCTTCTTGATAATGGCCTTGGTTTCCTTAATTACCAACATCCCATGCAAGTTTCTAACACCACCAGGAACACTATCTCCAAATTTCTTCTCAAGTGAGTTAGCCTCTCTTGTTAAGTGATCCAAAAACAAAGCATATGAAATGTTGTGAAATAAACTCTCTCAAATACCACAACTTACAAATAGCCTGCGCCATTTGGACTACAAATTTGATTTATGGTTGCATCTGGACATTTGCAACTTGACAAAGCTAGCATGTTTGACTCATGCTCGTTTACATAAACTGGGCGTAGATAATCTGTTCCACAAGTTGCCAAAACTAGAAGCTATAAAAAAATAGTAGCACTCTAGAATATTTGAGGATAAACCTTTGTCTCTTCCTTCATCTCTTGCATTTCTAGAGCAACTCTTGTTGTATGGTCAAAGATAACCATAGATAAAGAATCATCACTAGTAGTTCTACAGCTGACAGTGATGAATTGAATGATAACCTCTTACACACAACCCAACCTACAATTGTGTTGAGATATAAATTTGGCCATGGTTGGTTTTATATCAGAACTAGATATTGAACCAGACTTGTCAATAACTAAAACCACATGATGTGGTCTATTGTTGGAATGATCGCAGTTCAACTAAAATATTGTCTCAGAGATCTACTACTTGGAGCAAAAACAATCTCGCATAAATAAAGGCATCAATATGTTTCCCAATATTTTCCATCAGAATGAGCAACACAGATTCCATTATAAAAGTTGTATGATCAGAAATATCTTAGAACCAAATTTAGCAATTTTACCATAGAACTGAAGAAAAACTAAACAGTCATGAGCTCCTTAACCGTCTTTCAAAAGTTTGACCTCTGCTAATGTATTGCGGCCATAATCCTGAAACATCCATGCTATCAATTTGTCATAAATAAGATGAACCCGTATGCGTTTCATGCCATATGCGGGTTTTGGATTTCGCATAATGAATCGTGATACCTCTATACAATGGTCATAAGTGTCTCAAAATGGTGTGGGGTCTCGGCCTCCAACTGGATCATTGACATTTGAAGCATACCATTTGCACTTGATTATACAACTGGGCAGTCTATATGACATGGAAAAGTTGACAGGATGGCGGGGAAGGGAGATAACGATCAACGTGTGAGTGAAGGTGGTTTTGGAGCCGACCCAAAGGGGGTGGGGGGAGATTGTAAGTGGATTTGACGGGGGGGGGGGGATCAGTCAGATGGAGGACATACATGTAGGCGAGAGTGGTTTAGGTTACCTCTTCCTATTGATATATTTTTATTCATGTGTATATTAGTGCTATTATGGATTTAAGTTAAGACTCATTAAATAGGATACTCCTCAATTGCACTTGGGGGGGGGGGGTATGTATTTTAATATTTAGCTATACATCAAACTCATCAAATATGAAAAGAGTGCAGGCTAACATTTAAATATTTTTATTAAGGGGGTATATCTACAACTAGTGTGAAGAAGATTAAGAAGGTTATATTGGCTGCAGTTTGGTTCTCCTCAAGGGTTCGTTGATACAATGACTTTGATTTCTTATATATATGTTTTTGTTGATACTCTGACCGATAATTGCAAATATATTCACTCTCCGTTTTGTGATCACCTTTGAAGTTGACCGAGTACATTTTATGGGCAATTAGTTGGTTATTACAGTGGTGACTTCAACCCTTCTTGACAGTGACTTCAAGAATTAAATTTGGACCTCTTATTCAGATTGTTCTTGGTGGAAAAAAGCAATATCTCGACCAACAAATATGAAGTCGTCTTGGAGATGATTAGTCAAGCCCTTCAAAGACTATATAAGGAGGAATACTTTGACCTCCTAGAATATCCTGCCACAGAGAATGAAATATCACAATATATATATACTTCAGGATCATTGTGAGATGGTCACACACCTTAGAGAGTGAACCTTAGAAATAGAGCTACAAAGTGTGAGCCTCAAAACATAAGTGTGAACCATACTATTCATGAGCTACAAGATATGAGATCAAGAGCCGAAACTAAGTGCAAACCATATTGTAAATGTAAACTATGACTAATCATAGATAAACACTACGCTAATAATTTAAATTAAATAATAAACACTTCAATAAAAATTTGAGTTGATCAAGTCCCTAGGAGATTGTATTTTATGATTGAGTCAATAGGGATCAAATAGAGCCAAAAATGACTTCACATAGACAATTTGATTCATTCAAGTGAAATGGATACAAGTCTTGGATATCAAATGATCATAAAGGTTTGAATGCCATGTGAAATGCAACACTTAAATATACCAGGAACGCAACACATAGACTAACCTTATATTTAATTATTAGGGTATTTTACCATTATCATGGAAATGTTTTTCTAAATGTTGGGATTATACACTTTTCCTCTCTCTTTCCTATCGGCATCAAGGGACTAACTAACAACCTAGTTTTGTGTAAACTCTAGTAGGCTCTATGTCTATATCTATTCATAGATTTTCCCTTGCATCGCCCCTAGGAGAATGTGCTTATTCCAGATACATATTTTGAGATCATTTCTTCATATTTCATTCACGGTACCCCAAGGGTGGTTTTGGTCAATCCAATAAGAATTAATTCATGAAAAGGAATTCCATATGATACCATTCTAATACATATGTGGTCATCATCTAAATATCTATATGTATTTATAAATTTCTAAGCTTTTTTTTCATCTTTAGGGTCAATCAGAATTTTTTCTATAGCATTGGTTACAAGCATAACAAAGAAATATTTTGGAACCTCTCCATAAGTAAGCAATGCAATCAAATGTATTGAAAGGTATGGTGTGCTTGACTTATAACTCGTTCCACATATTTCCAAGGTGTGGATACTTGGGTAGAGAACATAATTTTCATCTCTTTCAACTTTTATCATTGAATCTCAGAAATGGATTGTTTTACATGGAAATTTTTTGGTAGAAATAAATGTTCCTTTGATTGCATAGTAGAAAATACAACATTGAATGAGCAAGGGGTAGGCCTCTGAAATATAATTACTTAAATGTTTGCCTTCAAATGCATTTTTTTGGCATTATGAAGCCAAATTTTTGTTGAGTCAAAGTCAAATTCATTTCTGTAAGAGGCCCTTCTTGGGCTCCTTAAGTTAAAAAAAGGAAAAATGTTTTCGTATCTAAATATCTCCTCCACCAAACTCGTTCCTTCTCCAAAAAGGATTATCATTCATCCTTCAAATTTGGCCTCCAAATAGAAGAGAATCAAGTCGGCCTTCATTACAAGCCTACAAGTCAAGTGCAAGTCAAATTGTTCATGTCAGTTCAAATGCATAATGACCAATAAGTATAAATAGCCTACTATTTCACCATTTGAAGGAGAGAAGTGAAGCATTCGTTCAAGAAGTAAGAGAAACTATTACAGAAACGAGAAATGGAAGGAAGCTGATAATTTTAGAATATTATTATAGAGAGGAAGTCGAAAATATGAATTGCATAAACAATTACAGGGAGGCCAAAGTTCCTTGTTGCAGATATGATTATAGAAAGGGTTGTGACCATTGCAGAAGGAAGGCCGAGATTTTTGAAGCAGAAAGGTTAAGATTTCTAAAGTAGGAGGTTCGAGACTATTGTAGAAGGAGGGTCAAAATTTTGAAGTTAAAACAGAAGGATCCAAGAACCATGATTCCATAGACCATTGCAAGAGGAACTAGTCTTGTGGCTAGAGTAAGTCTATTTTTGTGGTCAAAGGGGAAAGTGTGTCTCAACCTAATTTTATATACTAGAGAAACATTTGATTGGTTTTTCTCCTTCATAGGGGTTTTTCCCTAGCTGTGTGCTTACATCTTGTGTTGTTGTCTTTGTGATATTCATATTGTCGTGCATTTGATGAAAGGAACACTAACATGATCAACACATAATTGCATAAGTAAATTTAAAGATAAGAGAAATCAAATTGAAGAATCTAACTCACATAATACCCTAGATTTATCAACAAAGGAGAGACATTGGATATAATTTGAGTCACAAAATTAATTTGGTCTCTTCAAGAAGTCCGAGGCAATTTCAGAGCGAGAAAGAGGCAAAGGATAGCGAGGAAAGCAAGAAGGTAATTTTTTTTGGCTTGTGCATAAATTCTTTGTTTGGAAAGCTTGCACGTATGGGAATAAATCTATATTTATTCATATTCTGAGCTAGAGAAGAGCAGCAAACCAAGCTACAAAGAGAAGAATTGTTGTTCAGGTGGCTGGAATATCATTTGGTGAGTTTTCTTGATCAAAGGTCTTGGAAGTATTCCTTGAATTTCTATAAGAAGAGATTTTTTTTGGTTTTCCCCTGTGGAGGAGTTTTGCCTTGGCCTAGAGCCCATTTTTGGTGTTCTTATTTTCATTTTGATCTTATTTATTGGAATTATCTTGATTATGAACACAAAATAATAATGATGATGATGAACTAACATTATATCACAAGAGTTTTCAATATACCAAGAAAAAGCATTATAAAATAAACCCTAATTTTGTTTTCCCTAGTTTTTCTCAACATCTATGGTCTTGGAATATTTGCAATGTAGAAATAAAAAATTTCTTGAAATAAAATGTAACGCAAAGCTAAATCACGCACTTGGTAGCCAAGCACCTAGTGGGCTAAAGTTGAGTCGTACTTCGATGAATTTTTTCGAGTATATGACTCCAATCGTAGTTAATATTTCAAATGTAGATATGTGAATGAAAGTACCTACAAAACAAAGGAAGAAGGATAAGTTATATGCGATAAATAATTAAAAAAAATAGAATACAAATAAGACCAATGTCTTATTCCGAATTAATAGAGTAAGAGTTTCTCCTACTTCCCTGCATGAAAAATGACAACTTTTGGTCTTTCACTCAAATGAAAACACAATTGTCAAAGAAAGAGAAATACTATATGAATTTTTTTCATGGAAAAGTTTGTTATTTATTATAAAATTTTATGTAACTCCCACTCGGCCAAGACATACAACACAAATATCAAACAAACTTTTTTGTCTCACCTAAAGCCTTACCATTTTGAGTTATTTTCTTTAGATAGTTATTCCAATTCAACATCTTAATTGAAACTAGTTGTTCTACACATATTCATAAGACCAATGAGGCAAACTTAGATTAAATTTGACCAAATAATTGCATGAATAAATAATAATTAAAAATACTTGTGTGCTTGAATACCTTAATGAGGTCCTCTTGGTTTTGAGAATAAATTATTGGAGTAGTTTAATCTTAGATCAAGCCTCCCTCCGCTCGACGAAGTAGCAACGAAGTTAACATTGATTTTGTTGTTGCTTTGTTGGATTGAGGGTGCTTTGCTCCAAGTTTATCCAAAACCTAATTTATTCTCTACTCAACATGGCAACCCACATGAAGGCGGAAACTCTCATGACCCCTCCCCCGCACATCACTCTCAATTCCCCAGTACCTGATCTATCTATTATATAGGAAATAGTTGAAAGAAAGACATTAAGATACATAAAAAAAACAAATAGAAAACATTCATTCCTTCATTCGTAAATCCACAAATTATTTCATCTCAATAAATTTTATCATAAAAAATATGTTTACATAATATAAAACAACGTGATGTACATAAAGAGACATATATAAATTATTCATTAACATATAACATTCATTCATTAATCATAGACACAAAATATTTCATCTCGAAAATTTTTGTCATCAAAATCATGTTTTCATAATATGGTACATGATGTTTCTAATGATATAACTATTACAACCATATGTTTTTATTTTTCTTTATTTTTGACGGCCTGGTTGTATACTCATGACGTTATCGAGGCTGCCGCAACAGGGGTGCATCATCAGTTGTGGTAAAAAATAAATGTTAAATTGATATTTTTATTATTATTCATTAATAAGATAGCATTATAGTTTTCTTTACCTCATGCACTAGTCGACACTGTAATTTAAAAAAGGAAAAAATTACCACAATATCAAAACATAAAAGTGTAATTTGTAGATACTTCTCATATAGAGCGTCGATATTGGTCAAGACAACCAATATTGCCTCCCATATTCACCAGTAGCGTGTATGGAATCTATGTAGGAGTTCATAGATGCCCCAAACGCTATTGGTGAAGACAGGAGGAAATATTGGTTGTCTTGATCAATATTGACACTTTGTTTGAGAATTATCTACAAAATTGTACTTTTTCATTTTGATATTATGGTAATTATTTCCTTTTTAAAAAATTTGAAGATCAGCTCTAGGTTTTGTTAACATATGTAATTTTGTTTTTAAACATGAATTAATAATGGATTGTGGAGATGCTACAATGGTTGAACATTTTATTTTCCAAGAAGAGGACAATAAAGGAAATATAGAGATTTTAATATGGATACCATTAAACAAAATTGTTCTAATATGGAGATTCTAATATAGATAATATGAATACTTGAATGAGATCCTCTTGGTTTCGAGAATAAATTTTTGGAGTAGCTTAATCTTGGTCGAGCAAACCTCCCTCCACTCGACTAAGCAACAACAAAGTCAACATTTATTTTTGTGTTGCTCTGTTGGATTGAGGGTGTTTTTCTCCAAGATTATCCAAATCCTAATTTATTCTCTATTGAACAAGGCTAAATACATGAAGGTGGAAGCTCTCTTGCAGCCCCCCGCACACCACCCCCCCCACATCACTCTCAATTCCCCAATACCAAATATATCTACTATATAGCAAATAGTTGTGTTGCAGCTCCTAGAGACAGCCTAGAGTTGTGATAGACCAGTGCCTAGGACATCTTAGCATAGCAAGGAGCATATAATATGATGTTTGAAGTTGTCAGCTTCAGCTCGCATGCTATCTCCTATAAACATGGAAATGAAATAGAATGGTACCAAACTCTCAGAAACTGACACAGGAGAAGTGATACTGCAGAGGCAAGATGCAGAACTCTAATACAAAAGCATCAGACAATTCAGAGATAGTTTACTGCAAAGCGGGCCGATTCAGAAACACTTCACAGACATAAATTACCAGAAGGTGTATGTAGTGAAAGAAATATTGAGAAGATACTAGTTAACATTGAGCTGATACCCAGATATACAATACCACCATGCATGGGCTTACCAATCTAAGAATCCATACATGATAATAGCATTTTAAAAGCACCCTCACAAAGCAACTAATATAGCAAAAGTATGGTTAGCTGAATAATGGAACAAAATATCATGCATGAGCCATATTTAAAGCGCTTGACTGATCCGAGCATGGGCATCAACTAGGATGAATCCATACCAAAAATCAGTGAGCCACTCACATTCCAAAACATGATACAAGAAGGATGGATGAAATGAAATGTTCTATTAATATAACACAATAAAGAAAGTTACAGATTGTGAAATACAAAAGACCAGAATCCTCTTTGACAGACAGAACTCCTCCTCACTGAGACCCTATGGGCTCTGAGCCTTCATACAAGAATTTTACAAAATGTATGCAAAAATCCTTTCACTGCCTAATTTTTCGATAAAATCTAGAACCCTTACAATGCGTTTCTTCATGGTTTTTATAAGAGAAACTAAAACCTAGTAAAAGAGGTAGGTGATGAACATTTATTTGTATCATTAAAAAAAAATGGTGGAGAAGTGCCCGCCCATACTGCTTGACGGCGCTGTGCTGTTTGTACTATGCTGCCTGCCTTCTGAAGTAAATGCACTGGGTGAAAATTTCTTCAGGAGCACGATATAGGGATAACCATACCAACATTCTGTCCTTTCCTGAAGGAAAATTCGGCTGGAAGAAGACCTGGAGGGTATTGTTTTTTGTGCATCGTACCCTTTGTCGGCTAGACCCTGAATTAAGATTGAAGATCTTCAATACTGGACACTGAATTTCTAGATCTTCCGCTGATACTCTTTGCCGCAACATTAATGTCTTCATCTGCAAAAATCTGTGCTTTGAATAACTCCGGAGGGTTTGATAGATTTTAACCCTGCTTCTTTTAATGAAAGTCGTGTCGTAATAGCTTCCCAGACCTTTCTTCATAAATTTTGCCTCTGAATCATTGTCCTTTGACGTGCTCGTGGCTTGTGTAATGGAGGCTGTGAGTAATAGCTACCTTCCGTCGCTGTTGATCTGCAAAACCCACAAAATTGTTAAAGAAAACCATGCATGGAGTGGTGAACACAGCGGGGATAATGGCAAGGTTAATGGAAACAGTCGTGTAAACTGTGATATGGTGAAACAACGTAGGGTGGCGGAAAAATGCAGTGGAGGAATGGCGGACGAGCTGGTCAGAGCTAAAATGCAAGACATTGAAATATAACGTACGAATGAAGTATATAATTGGCGGAGGAAGAAACACGATGACACATGGGATGATGACGTGGAGGGAGACCGGGTCAATGGCGGGGATGATGAAATCCTGACCGTCCAATCTCAGGAGGAGATCGACGGTTGGAAGAGCGTCAGAGGAAATACACAGTGGGCCAAGGGTGCTATTGGCTTGGGTTAAATATCGTGCAGCTTCGGAGCGCGATAACTGTTGGATGAAGGCCCCCAGATCTGACGGTCGTGATGAATATCACTGTGCATCCTTATCAGAAAATAATGCGCGATGAAGGGCGATATTCGGGCCGTACGCTGGGACACGTGACGAGCGCTGAGTGGAATCGCTGGTCGAACGGGAATTATCGCCTACTGCCGAAAGGCGGTGCGATGAATACAAGGTAGTTTTTAAACAATGGACACGGGGCGGGGACCACAAGGCAGGAGAGATGCAGTACGTTGATCTAAGGTTTGATCGGGCGACCCAGAACGCGCCCGATATGCATTCGGTAAGTGCCTTTCGGTCTGACGCGTGGTTACAGCCTTTGGTCGCGCGGAGTAAGAAAATAGAGGGGCCAGGGCCGATAGGGATAAACCTTAAATATTTCAAATATGAAATTTTCAACCATTTATAATGAATTTTAGAGGCGGGAAACGGTAACGACAGGCTTGAGGATGATTTTCCAAGGCTGAAAAAGGGAAATTTGAGAGCTCTGAGCCAGATTGACTGTGAAATTTTATGTGAAACGGATTTATGATCAACATTGGCTCCACCTGGGGACGGCATGTTCATCCTTGGACATGTCGAGAACTAGCAGACCCTCTGATCATCATGTATGCAGACTCCGCTCTCCAGCACCTCCATTTTTCACTTTATCATTCATCACAACACCAACATTATTCAAACAAAACAAAAAGGAAATTATTATACAATATAATACATCAGGATGCCTCGGCCTGAATCAGAACTGAAAGTAGGGTTTAAGAAATTGACCATTTACAGGGGCATCCAGCAAGTCGCCCTGTAAATTTTCCAACCTGAAAGTATTATTGCCCCCTTGTTCCACAATTTTGAAAGGACCAAACCAGAGGGGGTCGAATTTACCATGTTTTCTCGGCTCTCTGGATATCCCATCTGAGCACTAAATCACCAATCTGCAGCTTCCTGTCTTTTGTGTGCTGATCGAAAATGTGTTTCATTTTCTCTTGATATTATATTAATCTCTGATTCACCTGGCCCCGTGTTTCTTCTAATTCCACCATTTGATTGATTCTCCTGATCATATCATCAGATTCTTCATGGCTTTCTTGTATGAAGCGGGCCACTGGTAAAGCTAGTTGTACAGGGAAAATTGCTGCTCGTCCATATACCAATTCATAAGGGGATTTCCCAGTTGCTCTCTTGCTGGTGATTCTATTAGCCCATAGAGAAAATTTCAATTGGGAATCCCAATTCTTTTGATTTTCATTGATAGTCTTCTTCAAGGCCCTCACTAGAGTTTTGTTTGAAGACTCTGCCAAGCCATTTCCTTGTGGATAGTAAGTTGTAGAGTGACTAAGTATGATATTATATTGCTAGCAGAAATTCATAAATTTTGTAGACTTGAAGGCCTGTGCATTATTATTCACTACCCTAGCAGGGCAGCCAAACCTGGATATGATGTTTTCCTCCATGAACTTTATGATCACAGTATCTGTAGCATTCCTTGCAGGTATGGCTTCCACCCATTTAGTGAAGTAATCCGTGGCTGCCAGTATCCATTTATGTTGTCCACTTGACGGAGGATGTATCTCACCTATAAAATCAATACCCCACTGTTTGAATGGTTCATCTACATGGACTAGAATCAGGGGAAATGGTGTTGATTTCTGTCTCTCTGCAAATTTCTGGCATTTATCACATGCTCTCACCCTGGCAAAAACATCTCCAAAAAGCTTCGGCCAATAGAAGCCATCTTTCAAAATTTTATAAGCTGTGGCCCTCCAGCTGTAATGACCTCCACAAATCCCTTCATGAAATTCTGCGATAATGCTCTCTACTTCATTTTCTATGAGACACAGGAGTAAGATACCTGAGGGATCTCGCCAGTATAGCCGGCCATTGGCGACTATATATTTCTGTGATTTCAATCTCAACACTCTGTATTTAGTTTTGTCACAACTTGGAGGGCAACTGAGTGTGAGGAGATATTCTACTATCTCTTTGTACCACTGACTGGTGGGGTACTTTACATGTGTTTCCGGAGTAGCTACTCCAATTCCATGTCGTTCTTCTTTCTCCTCAGATTCCTCACTTGCTATAATGGACAAATTTATGCCCAAGGCTTGATAGTTTGATTCAGATAACATTTTGGCGAGCCCCTGTCCTTTGATTAGCTTAGTAGGGTGGATGTCTAGGTCATATTCCTGTATTTTAGCGATCCACCTCCCTCTTTTTCCTTCACTATCCCCCTGAATAAGGATATCTTTTACAGCAGTTGCCGGCACAAAAGCAGTGATGTGGGATTGTAATATATATACACGGAATGCTTTGAGGGATTTCACTAGGGCGTATGCTTGCTTTTCTAATATGTTGTATTTTAATTCTGCATCACGGAGCACCTGACTGAAAAAGGCAATAGGTTGTTCATACCCTTCCTCATTTTTCTGCAATAAAACTCCTCCTATGGTATGAGGTGATGCAAAAGAAAAAATCATGAAAGTTTTATCATAATCTGGTCTAGCCAGCACATGGGCTTCTGCAAAAGCATTCTTTATCCTGGTAAATGCCTCCCGTGATTCTTGTGACCACTTTACCTCATTATTCTTCTTCAGCATATCTGTTATGTGCCTAACTATCTCAGCATAATTAGGGATAAACCTTCTCAAGAAATTTATGCGCCCTAGGAATACTTGTACTTCTTTTTTATTTCTGGGGAAAGAGATACCATTTATAACCTCTACCCTCTTAGGATCTATCTTCACCCCATCTTTAGTAACGATATTTCCCAAAAGCTTTCCCTCTTCTAATGCAAATAATGACTTTTTAGGATTCAGAGAGAGACCATACCTTCTGCATTTCTCAAAATTTTTCCGCAAATGTTCAATGTGCTCAGCATCGTTCTTGGAAAATACAGTGATATCATCGAGGTAGACTACCAAGAACTTGTCTTGCTCCCCAACAAAAGCAATATCCATTGCCCTCTGAAAAGTGGCCCCTGCGTTAATCAATCCAAAAGGCATCCTGGCATACATAAATGTACCCCATGGTGTGGTGAAAGCAGTCTTCTTTTGATCTTCTGGAATTACAGCCACTTGATTATAACCCGAGAATCCATCCATAATTGACATCCTGGAAGATCCAACCACCTTCTGCAGGATGTAATCCATTTTGGGAAGTGGATAATTATCCTTTAAGGATGCTTTTTTTAAATTTCTGAAATCCACACACAGCCTTATTTCTCCATTCTTCTTGCGTACAGGGACAAGGTTTTCCACCCATTCATAGTACCTCAATGGCACTATTATTTTGGCCTTCAGCAGCTTTTTAATCTCTTTCTCAATAGAAGGCAACAACAAGGGGTTTATTTGTTTGAGCTTCTGCTTATGGGGCTTGGCATCTGTTTTTAGTGGAATTTTGTGCTGCATAATACTGATATCAAAAGTTTTCAAGTCCTGATAGGACCATGCAAACACATCTATGTAATATGGAAATAATTTCTGATATAGATTTCTATATTCTCCAGAGATTTTCTTAGATAGTTTTACAATTTTGGATCAGCCTCAGTACCCAAATTCAGGTCTTCCGCCTGATTCTCTTCTACCACTTTGCTTGGCTGCAGTGGGACATCATTCTTATCAAACAATCTTTCTAGAGGCACCAGCCCTCTAGGTATAACGTTTCCCTTTAACTGCAACACTTTATTACCTGCCATTTTCTCCTCCCAATTTCTTTCTGGAGTATCTTCGGACTAAGCCTCTTCTACATCATCAATCTCCATATTGGAGAATTCTCCCAATGTTTCCAGGAATCTCTTCATTTTTTATTCATCCTCAAATACCTGCCAGTGTTTGGTATTGTCTGGGATTGAAGGCCAATGACGCACCTCTACTTCATATCTTAAAAGAGGTTTCTGAGGTGGTCGAAATGTGCTAGCAGCCACAGCAAGGGAATCATCCATCCTATTCTGTTCTCGGGGCATGAACTGGATATTGAATGCCAAGAAGAAATTTTCTACCATGTCCCAAACTTCATTCCTATAAGCCCTTAGCCTAGGATGTTTGGTCTGATACTAATTCCTGACTTGTCTAACTACTAGTTCTGAGTCTCCCAGAACTTTTAAACTTTGTATTTTCACGTTCCTGGCTGTTTGCAATCCTAGCAGAAGTGCTTCATATTCATCCACGTTGTTGGTGGCTTCATATTCTAATTTGAAAGACAGTGGGATCCATTTGCCTGCAGGAGAAATTAATAATATTCCTACTCCATTTCCTTCTTTAGAATTTGTTCCATCAAAATGTAGTGTCCATATTCCTGCTTCCATGTTTTCTGAGGGCTGCTCAGTCTTGATCTAGAAAAAGGATGGTTCATGAGCATAATCTTGATCTTCTTCCAGCATTAAGCATGAAAAATCTCCTTCCTTACTGTAGACTGGTGAATTTACGGAATTGTCAACCTTAGTCACCATCTTGACAAATCTAGTCTCCCTGTATAGTCTCCTCTCTTGGCCACCAAAAACTGGGATAGTGGCATATGTTAAATCCATCTTAATTGATCCACCAATTTTTGTTCCCTAGGACCTTGACAGCAACATGCCAAAACGAGATGGAATGTCAGCTACCACTATGTCCATTACCACACTTTTTGCTGGGATTTGGGCCAAATTGACCACCAAATCCTTGATCATCCCCAACCATTTAACTCTTTTGGAATCAAATGAATAGAGGTCTTTATATGGACATGTGATTTGTAAACCTAGTTGTTCCATGACTGACAGAGGCATAAGATTATGGGAAGCCCCAGAATCTAGCATACAGTTATGTAATAGCAGGTCATGGATTAATAGAGACACATAAAAGGGAGGAGTAGAGGGATCTATCTCCTCAACATGTGGGCCAAAAACTACCATGGGTATCTCTTCTTGAAGGTTGAGGCTATCTGGGATTATTGGTGCTTCAGGAGGGAGCATGAAAGATGTGACTTGAGATTGATATGCTGGCTGTTTCAACACTTCAGTCAAGGGGACTGGAATTTTGAATTTTTCAAGTTCTTTTTGCAGACTGAAAGCAGGAGGGGATTTTTCTATCACAACCTCTTTGGGCTCTTTATTTTCAACTGGGGGCTGGGCTTCTTTTGACACAAATTCGGTATTAGGAGGAGTAACCACTTTTGAAGAAGAAGAAATTTGATCATTAGACTTCAAAGGTTTGTTTAAAGGTTTTTTACCTTTGTCTGTAGCTTTCTGCACTGTAGAATCCTTCTGAGCAGGTGCTTCCTTCTGGGGTAACTCCTCTTCTTGCTCTTGGGTGCGAGTCCTCTTCCTAGAAGATCTGAGATCGTATCTTCTATTGAAATGTGCTTGCATGAAATCATCAAATTGTTTACAATAATGATCAAATTATGCTTCTTCTTCTTGCAATGAGCACCCAGCTTCATCATTCCCTTGTAAAGGGCATTCTTCTCCATCACTATTGGAAAAGGAAAGATTTTCATCCTCCAGTCTATAGGCAGCATCTTCAGTGGAGTCATCTACTGTACCTTCCAGATACAATGGGTGTGGCACTTGATATTGTTGTTCTTTTGATTCCCTTGGCAATATTTGCAAGTGTGGTTTCCTATACTGGGGATTGTAACCTCTATTTGGAGCATTCTGGAAATTTTTGAAGGCTTAATTCTTAGCTTCCAATTCAAGCTTGACCATTTTCTTAATTAATTTGCTCATTTCTTCCATTTTTTCTGAGTCTCTGTCCTGGTTAGAAGTAGATGCCTCTTCTTTTCCCCTTCTTCTAGAATCTGGTTCTGATTTTCCTTTTAATTTATCAGTGGAGACAAAGTTTGCTTCCAACTCTAGTGCATCTGCCTGAGCATCATCTAGAGTAGCAGGCTTTCTTTCTCTGAGAGAGAAACCAAATTCTGAATCAAAGGATGCTACAAAAACAACTTTAGCAATAGTTTGATGGGGTTTCATATCAGCAGGGAGACTCAGATACAATTTATTAAATCTCTTGATAAATTCCGACACTCCTTCGTTGTGTCTTTTCTTTAGTGTATTGAACTCAATAATAAAATTTCCATGATCTTTCTTTTCTCCCCATTTCCTGAGGAAAGTGTCTTCCATATTATCCCAAGTGGTAATGGAATGGCCAGCCAATGTCTTGAACCATTTTTGAGCCTCACCATCTAGAGATTGCACAAATAGCCTTAATACCACATCTAAATGTTCAACATTGAAATTCTCTGCAAAGGAGCAAAAAGTCTCAAGATGTTTTTGAGCATCGATTTCATTTTCTCCATTGAATCTAGGCAAGATCTTCAGATAATCTTGGGGCATATCATTTAACACCTGGGGTAATGCTAGGGGAGCATATTTATTCATCAAAAATGCTGGAACATTAGCCATTGGAGGAGGTGGAGGTAGTGCAATAGTTTGATGAGTAAGAGGAGGAAGAGGAGGAGGGAGTGGAGTATGAATAATAATAGGAATATTCTCAACTGCAGCTTGAGGGGTTGAGGGGAACAAAGGTCTATTAACAGCAGATACTCTGGTTACTTCCTTGACCTCTTCAACCGCAGGAGTAGGATGAAGACTGTTTTTATTTCTGATACCCTCTCGGGGTCGACTATCTGAGTAATAATAATCAGTATCTCCCACAGTGGAGTCAGGAATTTGCAACTAAGAATCTTGAGAGGAGGAGGAAGGAAAATCTTCTATAGGTACTTCAGGAATTTCGGAACGGGCTGATCTCCTTTCCCTCCAATTTCTTCTATGTATAATCTGGTCAGGGTCAGACACTGAATTTGTCTTTGGCTTAGATGAATCTGACCTCAGGTGTGGCTTACGAGGAGCCAGGACTGCAAATAGATATATCAAATAACAACTGTGTGGAGTCGCCAAGGTGAGGGATTTACAACTCTCAACTCTCTGTGCTCACCTACCTAGAGAGTGAAAATGATTTTGTCGAGGCCCAGGGATTCTGATGTTCTTAAATTCTTCCCCGGAAACGGCGCTAGAAAGATGTTGTAGCTCCTAGAGACAGCCTAGAGTTGTGATAGACCAGTGCCTAGGACATCTTAGCATAGCAAGGAGCATATAATATGATGTTTGAAGTTGTCAGCTTCAGCTCACATGCTATCTCCTGTAAACAGGGAAATGAAATAGAATGGTACCAAACTCTCAGAAACTGACACAGGAGAAGTGATACTGCAGAGGCAAGATGCAGAACTCTAATACAAAAGCATCAGACAATTCAAAGACAGTTTACTGCAAAGCGGGCCAATTCAGAAATACTTCACAGACATAAATTACCAGAAGGTGTATGTAGTGAAAGAAATATTGAGAAGATACTAGTTAACATTGAGCTAATACCCAGATATACAATACCACCATGCATGGGCTTACCAATATAAGAATCCATACATGATAATAGCATTTTAAAAGCACCCTCCCAAAGAAACTAATATAGCAGAAGTATGGTTAGCTGAATAATGGAACATAATATCATGCATGAGCCATATTTAAAGCGCTTGACTGATCCGAGCATGAGCATCAACTAGGATGAATCCATACCAAAAATCAGTGAGCCACTCGCATTCCAAAACATTATACAAGAAGGATGGATGAAATGAAATGTTCTATTAATATAACACAATAAAGAAAGTTACAGACTGTGAAATACCAAAGACCAAAATCCTCTTTGACAGACAGAACTCCTCCTCACTGAGACCCTATGGGTTCTGAGCCTTCATACAAGAATTTTACAAAATGTATGCAAAAAGCCTTTCACTGCCTAATTTTCTGATAAAATCTGGAACCCTTACAATGCGTTTCTTCATGGTTTTTATAAGAGAAACTAAAACCTAGTAAAAGAGGTAGGTGATGAACATTTAATTGTATCATTAAAACAAAATGGTGGAGAATTTCTCGCCCATATTGCTTGACGACTCTGTGCTGTTTGTACTATGCTGCCTGCCTTCTGAAGTAAATGCACTGGGTGAAAATTTCTTCAGGAGCACGATATAGGGATAACCATACCAACATTCTGTCCTTTCCTGAAGGAAAATTCGGCTGAAAGAAGACCTGGAGGGTATTGTTTTTTGTGCATCGTACCCTTTGCCGGCTAGACCCTGAATTAAGATTGAAGATCTTCAATATTGGACACTGAATTCCTGGATATTCCACTGATACTCTTTGCCGCAACATTAATGTTTGCATTTGCAAAAATCTGTGCTTTGAATAACTCCGGAGGGTTTGATAGATTTTAACCTTGCTTCTTTTAATGAAAGCCGTGTCGTAACAGCTTCCAAAATTTTTCTTTATAAATTCTGCCTCTGAATCATTGTCCTTTGACGTGCTCGTGGCCTCTGTAATGGAGGCTGTGAGTAATAGCTACCTTCCGTCGCTGTTGATCTGCAAAACCCACAAACTTTTTAAAGAAAACCATGCATGGAGCGGTGAACACAGTGGGGATAATGGCAAGGTTAATGGAAACAGTCGTGTAAACTGTGATATGGTGAAACAATGTAGGGTGGCAGAAAAATGCAGCGGAGGAATGGAGGACGAGCTGGTCAGAGCTAAAATGCAAGACATTGAAATATAACGTACAAATGAAGTATATAATTGGCGGAGGAAGAAACGCGATGACACGTGGGATGATGACGTGGAGGGAGACCGGGTCAATGGCGGGGATGATGAAATCCTGACCGTCCGATCTCAGGAGGAGATCGACGGTTGGAAGAGCATCAGAGGCAATACACAGTGGGCCAGGGGCACTATTGGCTTGGGTTAAATATCGTGCAGCTTCGGAGCGCGATAACCGTCGGATGAAGGCCCCCAGATCTGACGGTCGTGATGAATATCGCTGTGCATCCTTATCAGAACAATAATGCACGATGGAGGGCGGTATTCGGGACGTACGCTGGGACGCGTGGTGAGCGCTGAGTGGAATGATTGGTTGAACGGGAATTACCGCCTACCGCCGAAAGGTGGTGCGATGAATACTGGGCAGTTTTTAAATAGTGGACCGTGGGCGGGGACCACAAGGCAGGAGAGATGCGGTACGTTGATCTAAGGTTTGATCGGACGACTCAGAACGTGCTCGATATGCATTCAGTAAGCGCCTTTCGGTCTGACGCGTGGTTACAGCCTTTGGTTGCGCGGAGTAAGAAAACATAGGGGCCAGGGCCGATAGGGCTAAACCTTAAATATTTCAAATATGAAATTTTCGGCCATTTATAATGAATTTTAGAGGCGGGAAACGGTAACAATAGGCTTGAGGATGATTTTCCAAGGCTGCAAAGGGGAAATTTGAGAGCTCTGAGCCAGATTGACTATGAAATTTTATGTGAAACGGATTTATGATCAACAAGTTTAAAGCAAGACATTAAGATACATAAAAAAAAAAAAACAAATAGAAAACATTCATTCGTAAATCCACAAAATATTTCTTCTGAATATATTTTATCATAAAAAATATGTTTACATAATATGAAACAACGTCATATATATAAAGAGACATATATAAATTATTAATTAACATATAACATTCATTCATTTAGTCATTAATCATAGAAACAAAACACGTAGGGGTTTAGGGGAATAGATAAGATGGGTTTGTATAAAATATTTAGGGAAGAGTGCAGTCGATGATGTTTTTAGATGATTAAAATGAAACATTTAATAGCATTGGAAAATTAATAATTTCCCATTTATACTTAAATATATTACGTCTCATCCAAATGGCATGCATGAGCATTGCTTTTTAAACTAGGCATCTAAATTGTTGCACCATTTCAAAAATCTAGAAACAAATACTAATCACGACTAAAGACCGAAATTCATTGTTTGAACAGGGTATCCAAATTAATTTTAAAAACATATTGTTACAAGATCATACCTAGTTCAAAAACTATAGTCACCGTACTTGAATAGGAAAAAGAGGTCTTGCACATACATATATAAGATCCAAAGTTTGAACATGAGTATAGAAGCAGAGAGCTATGTTTGATGCATAGATCTTAATGATTAATATTGGATAAATATTTTCATATGTGTGTATGTTATGAGCATGAGACTTCTAATATCGATCAAACTAAGAAAATAGAGAATATGAATATCCAACAGCAGCCCATACCTATGACGAAACATTTGCAAGATCTTCTGAATATGGATTGAGGACAATAAACTACCTGCATTAAACATATAATAATTAACCTATACTTAGTGTACCACTTGAAGCTAGAAAGCCGTGCAAATAGTGGAAGGCTACAAGTCTTATAAAGTTCCTAGATTTCAATAGAACCTCAGAGAAATATTATGACATGAAATGATTATTGGGATAAATCATGAGACGAGTTGATACACCATCCCATGAAGCGTCAATATTAATATCAATATAGACTAGTCAACACTGTTGGAATGGATGATATATTAATTTCTACTATATTTATTGTAACTAATCTATATATTGGTTGCATTTTCTAATCTATATTAGTCTAACAAAATTCTAACATATATTACTTTTCAATTCACAACAGTCAGTGATTATGATGAAAATTTAAGTACACATGAGTGTAATGTACATGATGGGATGTATGAATTTTCCTTTGTACATTTCCCATCAATGATTATAACCTTTAATGGGCTAGCATTGATTTGTTATCGCCATCTCAAAATGACCCGGACAATGAAAATTTACCATGTGTGTCACCATCACTTCACACTGTCTCATAGATTACCCCTTCTACAGATTGTATGCATGAATTTCTTGCATAACATCCCCTCTACCTAGCCTATGATTTATTGTGAGAATAGGTAAACAAAGTACAATTTATAAGTAGGGGATATTTTCAAAAAACATCCATCAATTTTCCTTTATTCAACTGTTGTCACAATAAATTATAGGATAGGTAGAGGGGATTTGCTTCCATAAATTAATGCATATAATCTGTACAAAGGTTCATTCATGAGATAGTGTGAAGTGATGATGACATAAATTGTAAATTTTCATTTATCGTGCCATTTTGAGATGATGAGATAGACCAATGCTAGCCCATTTAAGCTTATAATCATTGAAATAAAATTTTGGGATGAAAATTCATACGTCCCGTTATGGACATTGCACACATATGTACTTAAATTGTCATCATAATCACAAATTGTTGTGATTAGGCTTTGAAGCAAGATTTGCTAGCACCTAAATTAGGAGTGTGGTAGTGTATGGTGGAGTGGGATAGGTATACATATTAGTAAATGGTTGACTTATCATGGGCATGGATTGTGTAAAGGCTTAGTTTAACACGAGAATTTTATTATAGGCCCTTGGTGTTCATAACAGAGTTAACTGACTTATACCATGAATTTATCAAATATCATACACCCTCCTTGTATCACAAAAAATATGTTTACATAATATGAAAAAAAATCGTTCTGTTTTTTTGAAATGGAGAAATCACAACTTTTTATTAAAATATTATAGATTTACATGTGCACATGCCATGAGGAATTCAACCTCTCAGTAAAAAATGTGGTACTCAAAAAAATGAGCTCTAAATAAACAAGTGCAGTAATTTTTTATCACATTTCTTTCTTTTTTTAATATGAAGTCAACGAGGATGTCTTGATCTTGACCCCCTTCAGTTGTTGTGGTCTCTAGTGTAATATTTCTTGTTGTTGACCTAGTCCTACGACTACGTTGTTGCAAGCAGGGGCGAGCATCAACTACAATAAGAAAGACAAGTTAAATTCATATTTATAGTTATTATTATTACAAATGTTTTATTAAAAAAAAGAGTAGTAGATTTTTATTTACCTGCTTCAATAGTGGAGGGAAGCAAAATACTTTCGGATGTGACCATATGTTCCTCCTCTTCTCTGGCCACATCTTGTACATGCTCTGGTGTAGACACAAGAAAGGTTATTATTAATACACCATTTTCATTTAAATATTTTTAAGTTTATTCCATAATACAATTTTTTTATAACACATGAAATACCTCCAGTATTGATCTAGACATGAGTCTCAAGATTAGGAACTCCACCATCAATAGGCTCATGTTTTGTATCTATATTTTTTTTCTGCTTTTTACAATCAAGCACATTACTTCATGGCCAAAAATAATAAGCAATAGAATGTACAAGTAATGATTTATAGATTCTATTTGTTGCTTTTATTTTCCTGAGTGTTATGTTGGGTGTTGAAATACTGTGAAGACGACAAGCTTTTCCTTCGTTCAACCACGACTTGACAGTCATACTTGAAAGAAATATTTAGATCTTCCTTCGTGGGAGCCTCTTTGAATTGTGTCCCCTGCAATTTTGAATTAGAACATGAATTTTTCTTCTTATGTGATATTAAATTAAAATTGTTAACAATTTATAATTTTGATGAAAATTATTTTTTTATATACTTACAATTTTTGTGGCCAGTTTCGAGTAACCACCTAGGCCATGATGATGCTACCCATGTTTGGCTATTCTATCATGAGTGGTTTTTGAAGTATATGGGAGCCTATATTTTAAAACATTGAAAAAATTAATTATATGTCACACTGATGATAAAGCATCATAATTACATTATTAAGCGTGCCTCATACCTTCTAGGTCTGGGTGGAGCCTTCCATGATTTTCAAAGTGCCTTCTCATGTGCATCTATCACAAGTGTTGTCAACTCCATCTCCGGAATCGATGGAGGGTGAACATGCGACTTGTCCCTTTCCAATTGAGACATATATTGGTCCCATAAATATTTTAAATGTAGGCCTTCCTTTGAGGTAACTCCATATTTTTTGAAGCTACCTTCACCAAATAGGTGAACCATCCTGTTAATAAGTTCCTCTTTTAACTTGGAACTCTGGTATTTCCAATTTGTGTGAATGGTCGACGCAAATATTTGCAAGGTTATCTCATACAAACACCTAAAAAATACATTGTTTCCTACAAAACGATATTATCATTATTTTAAAATAATCACATACTATACATTAATTTAATTTAGGTTGTACTTAATATTTAAAACACTTGTTAAATACCTGGAAATTTTTCTATTTTCATAGGGACATTGTCATCATTGTTATGAAACCAGCTCCAAAAATAGAAGAAAATAGAGATCAACGCCTTAGAAACTAGTCACTAAGAGGGGGAAACCTCCTTTACATTACATAAATGAACAATTCTTGGATGATACAAATGAAAAAAACTCCTTTCTATATATAGGAGTCCATGGGGTCACAATATAATCCTAGCCGGCCTAATAATAATAATTTAAGGGCACAATAATAACAATATGGGGGCTATAGGGGTACAATAATAAAAATAAGGGGGCTACACTAAAACCAATAAGGGAATGCACTAGTATTATAGGGACCTAACATGCCCCTCTCCTTAAAAAAAGTGTAGCCCTCAACGTTCGATTATTTCTGGATGTTTCTGTATAAAATTCTCGTAATTTCTTCCACTTGGTGAGATACTTTGAAATTTATCGATTTCGTAGTTGTAGAGTTCTTGTTTCTGTGACTGCTTCAGAACTTCTTTCGCTGCAATGTTGATCTTCCTATTGTTTCATTTGATTATGCACCAAAGTTAGGTTATCCTTTGAGAGTTGGAGAACTTGTTGTTGATTCTCGATGTGATATTCCACTACTTTATCATCCATATTATCTTTCATTTGATCCTTCAATCCATCCAACTTAGCCTCCATTTTTTCTTTTAAACCATCTATGCCATCTTTGATTCCTCTTTGTAAGATCGAAATTTGTTGCACTTGGTATCGTAATTTTGATATATCATACTGCAATTCTTCCTCTTCATGCGTCATAGTATAGCTTTCTCAGGGCTTAATGGGTGTAGAATTATTTTTGGGAGGCATTATATAACTCAATACTGATATCTACACTTCAATATGCCCTTGGAATCACTTCAAACTAATTTTTCAAACAATTTTATGCAAACTTGTTTAAACAATACACATTGTTTTCTTACTTTTTAAGAGGTCAATATTAAACCTGGATTATCTCTGTGATTTTGGATCTTCAATATCTGAAATTAGGTCCTATAGTAGCCCTCTGAATCTTCTTTCCAATGCCACATGCCTGACCTGATTTGGATGCTTCAAGACAAAGTTATGCCCAATATCCCACAATGACCTAATTATGGATTGGTTCAGTAGAGAGAAATTGTACGGCATTCCACATGTCACTGTTTCCTCTTTCCGCTCTGGAATTGATACACAGGAAACTAGAGTCTGTGAAATTTCAACTACATTTTATAGAATTCCAATTTGATTCTCAGAGAGATAGTTATGACGATTTTCCCAAGGTCACCTCTTTTAGATGAAATTCGGGAGCCTCCAAAAACCCTAACTTCCACATATCATATCTCCAAAAAAATTGCGAACCAAGATCTGAAATTTGTACACGAAGTTCCTCAGGATTTCAGCTTCTCGTGGTAAACATTGCAGCTTCTGAACCTTCATAGAAAAAACATTATAGCTAAAATTCCACGATGATATGTTTGGAGCAGCGAAACGCTAAAATCCAAAGCTCTGATACCAAATGTTATGAAACCAGCTCCAAAAATAGAAGAAAAGAGAGATCAAATCCTTATAAATCAGTCACTTCGAGGGGGAAACCTCCTTTACATTACAGAAATTACATATTATTAGATGATACAAATGAAAAAACCTCCCTTCTATATATAGGAGTCCATGGGGTCACAATATAATCCTAGCTGACCTAACAATAATAATGTAAGGGAACAATAATAACAATATGGGGGCTACAAGGGTACAATAATAAAAATAAGGGGGCTACACTAACAAAAATAAGGGGATACACTAGTATTATAGGGACCTAACAATCATCTACCAAAAAAGTGATCAGTAGTAATCTCGTGCTAGTAACACAGGAAGATCCAAGAAAGCTCATTTCAAATTGTGTGATTGTATCATGCTCTGCATCCACATCATCATGTGTAGCTATTGACATACGTTGTTCGGGGGGTGCACATCCTGTCATGGGTGTTTGAGCAGATGTATCGATCTCAATGATCGATGACTCACCCACAAGTGAAGGATCAACATTACTACCAACATCGGCCCGATCCATAGTTGTAGCATGAAGATCGAAATCTGCCAAAAAGTCCTTTAAAATAAAGGGTTTTTTTTATAAAGGATGAGTGACCTAAATCATAAACAAATGATTGGGATAATTAAATGAGTTTCTCACCCCATACTGACGAACTTGTTGTATCAAGGTTATGATTTCTCCTTTTATCTCATCTATCTGAGGCTTAGTCAAAACTAAAGAATTAATTTTCTTGTTTTCTTTGAATTTAAGCTTCCATATTGCTTGCATTGGATCGACAAACATAAAAATTGCATCATCAGTAACCTCTTCCTCACGAGAATTTGTGAACTTATCTAAGGCTGGTGCCTTCCCCTTATCACCATGTTTATCAAATAAGTGTAATTTTCTATTCATCCACAATTAATCATCATTATATTAATAATAAAACTACTATTGACATATGTCTAAATTTATATAGAAACTTCACGTAGTAAATGACAATAATAACATACAATAGACATTAATTACAAGTTGGGTAAATTTGAATACATATTGCCCCCATAATAGCAATATTTGTATTTATTCTATTCAAATTGCAAACAACGAGAAACTCTCCCCCTACAACTATTGATTGAATGGCACATATGAATATATGGTTTCCTTCATGTCCCTCGAATATGAAATTGGGTTGCTTATTTGTGGTGACAGGTTGTGTATTATTTATGAACCTTGCAATATTCTCTATTGATTTTTTCCTTCCATCAATATACATAGTTGCACCTTTATTTTCATAATTTTCTTTTAGTTGTATATAATTTTAGGCCACTCCAGATCTTCACATAATTTTAGTATATTGGACAACTGATGCCCAATCAATGTAGTTGTAGCAAGGTCTGACACACTCCATCAATTCAGTTATTCCTTTGTAACATACCTTTATTCCATCCATGGAAAATAGCCCCAAACCATGTAATGATGATGAGGAAATCTGGTATATCCTTTTGTAACACCCCCTTACCACATCTACCCAAGTAACCAAAAAACCAAGGTAAACATGCTACGAGAGGCTTCTAATATGAGATTAAACCTCCTAGATGACCTTAAGGAAGTGGAACCAATGGAAACAAGAAAAACATACCTTACACATCATCAACAACAACCCCAGGAGGTAACCCAACCTCCCAGACCCCTGTCCCTTGAGGGGAACTGACTTTTTGACCCTTTTGGACCATAGTACTAGGCATGCCAAGGCAAGGTAGTGGCTAGGACCCTATAGTCGTAGACATTCCAAGGCAAGGTAGTGGCAAGGGCCCCAAAAGGTCAGTTTTATGCCTGCAACTCTGGGATTTGTGCCACCTTTTCAGCCCTAGATCCCAGGTCACTTCCCATAACTTCATGAAACTTTAGGGAATGATAAATAACATTAAAAAAAGGTACAAAAGTAATCACATCATCTGGAACTCGTTTGGACCCTTCCTAGCCATGACAAGCATTTCGTCAAACATGCCAGAAACATTTCATGTACAAATGTAAACAACAGATTTAAACATCGGGGTCTCATACTTATATGAGAATTGCTAAGAAGCATTGCTCCATTACATCATAAGATGCAATACAATATATTTTATCATAGTTACATTGTGCATTAAAGAGCCATACATCATCAGTGATAAAATACATGCTTATAACCAACATAATAACAACATAAATACCATGGATACAACAACAATAAAAACCACATAATAACTAGTACATTTGCATACCTAATACCAAGGGAATGTGATGTCCATTATTTAATGTAAAAACCAAGTGGAGATGGGACTTCCACATTCCACCCGACCATAGATTGGATGAGCCAAATATCTCTTTAGCCAATCACCCCCGTGTCATATTCCAAGCATGAATGTGGGACTCAAACCGAAAGAACTAACCAAGGAATCTCGAGGCTAAACCACCTCACCCTCATCATATAGAAAATATGGGTTTACTGTGATCCATCTCGGATCACTAGGCCAACATAATAAACATGTCATAACCATATTTATCGCGGTATACACATGATCACTAGCCAAACACAAGCATGGATATCACCAGATTGTCTCCACCTAAATAGTGATGAATTTTTTTGTATCCTAGTCTCTCTGTATTTACCGCAACCCACAATCTAAATCAGGGGTCACTAGGCCCTAAACTGAGACCTAATTTCCATGCTTTACCATATATCCCAAAATCAGGATTCCTAGGCCTAAATGGATAGAAAACTACCTCTCATGATTTACCGCAATCCACACCCAGATTACTAGGCCCTAAACTGTGGAAACACATGAACCAGTTCTATAATCATTCAGAAACCCACCTCACTCAGCTTTGAATCCATCCAGTAATCCATCTACACCAAAACATGAGAACTCCACAACACCATGGCTATCCAAAAATGGAAAGGCTAGGTTGAATACACTATCACACTTGGAAAAAAACCATGCCAAGACAATAAAGAACCACTTGAAATACCATGCATGCAAAATTTAGCAAGGAAATCATATATGCAAATCAATACCTCCAAATAATCATGTTGTAGTTGATTGATTCCTGCTTCTCCTTGCTTGCTTCCTCCTCCTCCCTTCTTTCTTTCCTTTCTTGATCCAATGCCAAAGTGCTCCAAAAAAATCGAAGTGTCTAAGAGTGAGTGAGAGAGAGAGAGGGAGATAATAATGAGAGAGATCCAAAAATGTGAGCAAAATATTTCCAATTAATCCTCCGAAGATTTTGAATTAATGAGGCCTCCCCCTTGTGGGAACATTGTCCTCGGTGTTCAATGGCACCTACAAACTAGAAAACTGCTAAAAAAAAAACATATTGCCTATGGAGCTTTATAACACAGCTCGTTTTAGTATTTACATTGAATAACCTACTCAAAATAAAAGATCATCATGAAAATTATATCATGTATTGGAGCTTTATAACACAACTCATTATGGTATTTACAATAGTATACACATAAACACATTTTCTCAACCAACAAATAAAAGGATTCTGATTCTCGTATCAGTAACAAGGGAATCCAAAGGCTCACACCTCCACCCTCATAGTAGTACTAGGTTTCACTTCCTTCCCAGGAAGTCCAGAATTCACTATCATGGTTAAATACTACATCCAATGTCTAGCACCACAATCCTATGCCACTTGTCCTCTCAGTGAACAATTACCAACTCATTGTTCCAGGGCATACTCCCAATGTGCATTTGATTCCATCTGGAAATGCTAATGACCAAAACAAATCCATCCCCGACCTTCACTTCTATACTACACAATCCCTCAGGCAATCCGTTCACCCCCTTATGTGTAGTCACACATCTTCCAAGTTTCGCTGGCACGCCCATCCCGAGTACTCCATCCCTTGGCAAGGCTTCCTCGTAATAGAAGGTACAAAATCAAAGGCATATCCCTACCTAAAAATCATCATATCGGTCATAAAATGCTCATGGAAATAAATGGAGACTATTGGGTACCAGTTTCCCACATTGTCACTACTCCTGAAGTGTTATACCAATATATTGTTGCATGTTCCAATTCCTTTTTGTTGATGGTGCTAATTCTTGTAGTCAGTTTCAACCGCCCAACCGGGAATTTTCGTGCTTCCTGTACCAGCACAATCAATCTAGATTAGCACAATATAACTTCTCAACATATCAACTCAAACATAAATAAGGTCATGGTATCCATAATCGTATCTAGCTAACATGTTCACGTCATAAGCTCATAAAAAATTGTCATTAACGCATAACAATCACATATGCACAGTTAGTATAGATTAATACAACACACTATCATACAAAAAAAAAAATTAACCCATAATGAGATCATCAACAACATATAAGTTACCTAACATAGAAAAAAAATATTAATGCATACCATCACAGGTTGCTATCTTTCATGACTATCAGATGCATGTACATATAACCGCACTAATCGACTAACATCTATAATGTATGTAACCATAACATCAATATAATGGAAGGAATACTCATAACCATAAAGCATATAAATACACTGATCAAATAGTATTTATCACATATGTAACCACAATAATATAATGACAAACATATAAGTAACCGTCATGATTAGAACAACCATGAATCGCATACCTGCATACCAAACATCCAAACCTGTATGACAACATGCTCTTACCTCGAGATCCAATGTTGCAACTTCACTTTTATGGTTTGCATGTCCTGTTCTATCTCAGCCAACACATTATCATCATAACATACCAATATCATCATGATGACCTAATTGCATATAATGACCTTATGCACAACAACCTTTAACCATACCAATGAAAACTTGACTATATGCACCCACTTGACATGTATAACCAATAATGAACGACCAATGCATGTCCCACATTTAGCATCACATAAGCAAGAATAAGCGGACAACACACAAGCATGACCAATATGTGACTTAGAGAAAACAAGCAATGCATGTACAACATGTAGCAAGATGTAAGCAAGTGTGCACGAACAATACATAAGAAAAAACCACACATAACCATTCATACACTCATGAAAACATGTTGACAACAACACCATCAGCACTTCCATTGCGACACCACCATGGCCAACACAACATGGATGTAAAAAGAACATATAGACCACAAGCATACTACACATGCATGCAACCAACATAAATGCATGATCAACACACTACCCATCCAGTCCAAGAGTTGAACCATACTCTGATACCACCCTATAACACCCCCTTCCCACATCTACCCAAGTAACCGGCCAACCAGGGTAAACATGCAACGAGGGGATAATAATATGATATTAAAACTCCTATTTGGCCTTAAGGAAGTGGAACCGATGGAAACAAGACAAACATACCTTACACAACATCAACAACATCCCTAGGAGGTAACCCAACCTCCCATATCCCTGTCCCTTGAGGGGGGCTGAATTTTTCACCCTTTTGGACCATAGCCATAGGCATGCTAAGGAAAGGTAGTGGTTTGGAGCCTATATCCATAGGTATGCCAAGGCAAGGTAGTGGCCAGGGCCCCAAATGGTCATTTTTGTGCCTGCAACTCTGGGATTGGTGACATATTTTTAGTCCTAGAGTCCAAGTCACTACCCAAAACTTCATGAAACTTTAGGGAATGATAAATAACATTAAAAAAAAGGTACAAAAGAAGTCACATCATCGAGAACTCATCCAGACCCCTCCTAGCCATGACACACATTTCGTCAAACATGTCACAAACATTGTATCTATAGGTGTAAAAAAATTATTTAAACATAAGGGTCTCATACTTATCTGAGAATCGATAAGAAGAATTTCTTCTTTACAACACAAGCTACAACAATCTACTTTACCATAGATACATTGTGCATTCATTTACAATTAAAAACATGGATAGAGCCATACATCATCTCTGATAAAATACATGTTTATAACCAACATAATAACAAAATAAATACCATGGATAATACAAAAATATAATCCACATAATAACCAGTGCATTTGCATACCAAATACTAAAGGAATGAGCTCTTCATTGCTAAATGTGAAAACCGAATGGAGATGGGACTTTCACATTCCACCCCACCATAGATTCGTTATGCCAAATCTCTCTTCAGCCAATCACCCCCGTGCCATATTCCAAGCATGAATATGGGACTCAAACTGAAAGAACCAACTAGGGAATCTTAAGGCTAAACCACCTCACTCTCATCAAATAGAAATCAGTATTTACCTTGATCCATCCTGAATAACTAGGCCAACACAATAAAATTTCATGATCGTCTTTACCGTCATCTACACCCAATAACTAGGTCAACACAACCATGGATATCATCGGATTCTCTCCACCTAAACTATGAGGAATTTTCCTGTCTCCTAGTCTCTGAGGATTTACTGCAACCCACAGTCCAAATCAGGGGTCGCTAGGTGTTGGGTTGTATTAATCATTGTTGAATGAATAAAACAGTACACATAAATTATCAATCCAGGGACGTCTTTTATTTCAATGACAGTTGCATTGTCTGTGCCGATACACCCAACCAGAAGCAATTCCAAATAAAAGAAATCATTTCTAAAGTAAATGTTGGAAGTAAGTCACTCATGCAGAAATAAAATGATCTACATGACTGTAATCACACTTCAATTAATTTGTTCTAGCGCACCACACCACAATTATCCAAATGGTGTCTCTAATATCATATGTGTAACAACATACAAAATATTGAAATTGAAGCGGATATATTGACAGCTGAAACAACAACAACAACACCTCTACTGATACATAAACCAAAATACAAACAAATATACACAACTACCTTAATCATTTCAATCCCTGCTAAGAAGGAGAGCCCTTCATCCTGTTAGCCACCTATAAAATTTGTCATATCAAATGGTGACTAAATCATTATTTCAACCTTCAAGAAACAATTTTGTTGCCAAATTGTTATTTCTTGAAGTCTTATGAAGATAACTTATCCTTGAGTTAATCTTCACTGTTGTTTCCCCCTTAATTCTGAAAATTATGTTGTTTTCCCTGAAGAAAAAGACTGCTAAAGACCCATTTTTCCCTTTCATTTTACCCCTCCTTTCACTCATTATTAACCTCCATTTTTCCCCTTTTTCCTCATAAAATTCCTCTATTTTTCCCTCATTTTCCTTCCTTCCCTTCATAATTTCCCTTTTATAAGGTTTAAAACTCCTTTTTGACCTTATCAGAAACTTTCAAAATCCTTTGAAAATCCTCAAAAAATCATAAAAACAGTCTTATTTGCATTAAGGCTTTAAGCCCCTAGCTCCAGCCCCTTTATCCCGCATAAAATTTGGAGCCGCAACCGACGCTAAGACCTAATCGCATAATCACAATCGGGCTTCTCCTCTTGTCTTGTTACCTTTCGCTTTTAAATTTTTCCGATTGTGATTAAGTCCTTTGTATATAAAACCCCTCCTCGAAACATAACTTTCCTTTGTTTTTTATTTTAAAAACCCAACTTTCCTATGTTTTAACAAAACCAGACAGTTCATGGTTTGGTGAATTGTTAGCCGTTGATCTAAAACCGATCAATGAACATCGGCACATCGCATCGGAGTTTTTCATTGGACGCATTGCAAATATTTATTGTCTACCTTCGATTGCAACCTTGTGATGGTTTCCCGACCGTTGATTTGTTCCACCATACCTAGATCTAACGGTCCACATCGATTTGTTCCAAAGCCTGCCCCTCTGCCTTTGACCTTTGCAGTTAATTCCTAACCATCGATCTGGTTCTAAGATCGACGGCTCTGATTCAATCGCATCGCGAAAATCCTTTGTGCCATTCCTCTCTCCTTCGCCGATTGCAAATCTTGCGATTCAATCTGGACCGTCGAATCCACAAGAACCGATGGCCCAGATTAATCGAAACTCTACCCATATTTCTCTGCGTTTATCCCTCAGATTAAATCTCAACTATTGATTTGACTCCCAGATCCGATGGTTAGTTTGTAATCGCATCGCAAATTTTCTTTGCGCCCTTCTTCTCTCCTTCGCCGATTGGCGACCCTGCGATCGCATCTGGGCCATCCGTTTCATAGATATAATGGTCTAGATCTAACCCTGGCTTCCTTTGTTATAACGTAAACCGCGCTGTATAGAGTCTTTCGGTGAAGATCCACTGTTGATATCTGTAGATCAACGGCCCACATTTCACCTAACCTCTGCCCAAACTCTTGCCTCATATCCCTTTCGATGCTCCATTTTTCAATCTGTCCAAATTAAACCCGATAGGCCCAACTCCTTTGGGACCTACCTTCCCCTTCGACAAATCTGAGTCGTTCATTCCTATGATCCGACGGTCCATATAATAACCGCCTTGGCTCTACCCCCTCACTTTCGCCTGCGCATCTTGGCTTATCGAGCTCTAATCTTCACCATTGGATCTGCCTACCCTTCATCCAACGGCCAGGGACCCATATCGCGTAATTCTGAGTCCAACAATTAATTCCTAAAAATTACGCGATATGGGCGGTTTTTTTAAGAACACGTGTCGGTTGAAGACCTATATCACATTTTTTTTTAGGAAATCTAAAACCGCCTTTTACCAGCGTGACACTAGTGGTTTTTATGGCTGAAACCACCTTACCCCATTTAAACTACATTCCCTCATTTTTAATCTCCACCGTTGATCTCTGAGATCTAATGGTCCAAGTTTAATCTATCCATTAAACTATCGCCCTCCACCATTTTTCCAAGAGACCTCATCAAAGAATATTTGCCATTGATCTCTGTTGGCTGATCTAATCTGATGGCCCAGAGTCTTTCCGAAACCCCAATTTTCATTCGAACCCATTTCCCTTCCGCCAAAGGTTTTCGACCATTTTCATTTGCAATTTCTTCCATTTCATTATAATTTTGCCCCTCTACATTATATTTTCCCAATCAATCTCGACCACTGATCTTTGCAGATCAAAAACCCAGACTTAATTTCCCCACCATTTATCCAACCACCTCCTATCTGACCCCAGTGAGAAATCCTCACAGTTGATGACTTTCATCCAACGGTCACGATCTAACCTAAACCTCTGAAGCAGTTTAAACCTTATCCCACAGGATTTTTTATAAATTTTGTTTGTTTGTGCAGGTTTTAATGGTTTTTCCATTGTTTTAAAAAGAAAATCAAAGGCCAAGGATGACGATCTCCCAGGCCATTATTCATCAAAAGGATCATTCTGCAGGGTTTCACATCGTGATTTACCGGTGCCTCATGAACACTGGCAACATTATAAAACCCTCTGTAACGCCTGCAGAGTAACAAAACACGACAGACATTAATCAAACAAAGAGTATCGATGTTAAAGGATAAAAGCATAGCAGAGATGAAGAATTGAATATTTTTAACACAGTTTTGAGGGATTACGACCTAAAATCGACTATCTAAAGCCTAAACCACTCAATTGAACACATTTTGAAGAACAAAAGACAGAAATTAGGTTTAATTAAGCCTAACACACAGAATTAAAACAAATTAACAGTGTTTTAAGGAAGAACAATCAGATCTATCAGTCCGAGAAGCCTCCACTGCCACATCAGAGGCTAATTGAATCCTCTACAGCTACCAAAAGCCAACTGCAGCCTCGTAGCAAATCAAAAGAGGCATAGTTATTGCAGAACAGAAGATATTTTGCCTCAAAGACAACTGAACAATTAATTTAACCAAAGGAACTTATTGCAAACTATCAGCAGAGTTATTACGAAGATAAGAAAGAGCCTTAAAGTCAACAAACTCTCCCAGCAAGCTTAATACTTAATGAAAACCAATTAATACAGAGAAATATCAGAAATCTTCTCCATTGAGTCCCTCAAAGGCTGAGAAGCATTAAACTGTATTAATTGAACCCAGAGATCTTTTCTCTCATTCCACCTCCTCATTTCTTCTATAAATACTTCTATAGAAGATGAGATAATGTTGGTCACTGCATATCTGTTGCCTGTAAATAGTTTTTTGAAGCTACTGTAAGCTCTATTTGTAATTGAAGGACCTAGGTTGAGATGAGAAGTTTTAAGCTGTAGAGAACCACTGGACTTGATGATTGTAACTGGTTTGAACATCAAATACAAGTTGATTTATGGGATCCTGGTTTATGTCAACGGTGATGTGTTTCTTATTGTAAATTGTTATTTTCTTGTTGTTCCCATTCTGTCCACTTTCTCTTATAAAGAACAACAAATATAGAGCTAGGATTTACTGTCAAAAGTACCCTACTCTCACTGATAAGCTTTATCTTTATGTTTTCCTCCAATTGTGTATTTAGGAATGATTTAATACAGCTCTAGCAGTTAAGGAATGTTGGCGTTCCCACGTCTTACTGCCTAAACTTTAAACGTTGTTCTTAAATTTTATTTTCATTACTTACTAAGTAGAGTTGAACTAGGGAAGTCTATGGTTAGCCCTGTCCTCTAGTTTTATCTCCAAAGGTGGTCTGAAAGTTTCCCTAAGAGTATGTTGAAAGCGGGCTAGGTTCAAAGTCCTTACCTGATCTTAGACTAGTCTTTGTTTATCTTAAGTGTTGTCTTGAAAAGTTTGATAACTAAAGTCGAGCTAGGGAAGTCTATGGTCTGCCCTGTCCTCTAGTTTCTTCTCCAACAGTTGCTTTGAAAAGTTTCCCTTTGAATATGCTGAAAGCAGGATAGGTTCAAATTCATTACTTGATATTAAGCTATTCATTTAGTGTTTTAAATTTTTTCTATTGAAAGTGCATCAAAAGCAGGCTAGTTTCGAAGTACTTACCTGATCTTAGATTAATTTTATGTTTTTCCTAAGTAAATTCCAAAAGCAGGATAGTTTCAAAGTACTTACTTGATCTTAGGCTGCTCTTTGTTCTTCATTTGTTTGATTCCCCTTCTTATTTGTTTCATTCCATTCCATAAAATCAACTTAAAAGAGATCCTATGACATAGATGACTTGCCCCATAGACCACTCTTGAACCTTGTTGTTTCAATTAAATCCTACTATGACTCCATAGCCCAATGGATTGAAGCTGATTTTTACTTATCTTGTTAGCTGAATTAATGTTTCAATTTCATTCATCTTCACTCTTCATTTAGACTTCCTTCACCTTCATATATCTTTGCCCAACCAAAACAAACAAAAACCTTGTTCTTCATAACTAGCCTAATATCACATTTCGAGCTTTAAAGATAAATAAATCTTTGCACTTATAGAGAGATCCCTCTCTGGATCCAGGAGGGCTAGATCCTAGAATCCCAAGGTGGTTCAAATTTTGTCTCTGCAGTTTTAGTCTCACCAATCTGCTAAAATTACAGATTCCTAACATTTCTGGCGACTCTGCTGGGGATCTGAGTCAAATTTCATATTAGACACCCTTAATACTTCATAAAAACCCCTTGAGTACAAATAGCCCCCTTCAAGCACTACCAAGCAAATGGTAATCATGATATAACTTATTTGAATCAGTGACAAACTAAGGAAACCTTAGGATTCTCATAAGACCTTATCAAACCTTGAAGGAATCAGCTAACTTAGCCATAAGAGTAAAATTTCTTTGTCTCATCACCGTAGCTAAGTGTTGAAATAGATTTAGAACACTCTTAGAACCCATAGGACTGAAAATAACTCAGAAAACCCAAAAATATTTCAGATTGGTATTCCAATAAACATGGTGGTGGACCATAAAACATTTTACCTCCAAGGAGCTAAAAATTTCCACCTGGTGACTCCAAAAATCCTAAACATACCTTAAGACTCCACTAGGAAGACCCATTATCATTATAACATCTTAAAAACTCAGTTAAGAGGACTTTAGGATTAAATTTTTCTTGTTTAAAAGATCAGTTAACCTCTTAAAGATTGTCATATTTGGTCAAAATTTTCTTGTTGTTGGGTCTGAAAAACATAGCATAGTGGCTCCTAGAAGGATTCATACTAGAGCCTATCCTAATCCAAATCCATCAGAGATAGTTGATAACCCTAAAAGAATACTTAGGAAGTCCCCTAAGGCCAGATCTTCAACTATTTTCAGATCACTCCATAGAGCTAATTCTGTTCCTGAAAACCTTTCAGCTCTACAAGAATCAAAAGTTGACTTAAGAAATCATTTTAGAACTAGGTCACTTGATGATATAGATCAGCTAGATTTAGAGTCTCCACCTTCATCTCACGATAGAGGTGAACATCTTGGTAGTAGAGAAAATACTCCACCTGATTTACATTTCCTGCATAATTTTGGTTTCTCTCATCCAAGATCAGCTCAATAGTCTCTTGTTGGTCCATCTACTTCTGTTTTCCACACCTCCATTGTTCAAACTACACCATTCCATTAAACTCCTCCACTTGTAAACCCCCCACTTTTTCCACAACCTCCTATCATGGCAACATGGTATGCTCCCTTAGTCCTTCCTTTACCTCTAGTCAATCTACCACAGGACTATCAGTCCAAGATACCGTTGTATGATGCCAGTGGTGCTACTACTACTTCACAACATGTGGATAAGATGAATGACTACTTTGACAGAAATGAGATTGATGATGAATCTGTCAAACTTAGATTATTTGCTCAAAGTTTAGGGGGAGAAGTAAGAAAATTGTTTAAAGGCTTAACCCCTCATAGTATTAATGATCTTCAAGCCTTCCATAAGTTATTTTTAAACAAATGGGAAGTTAAGAAAAATCCTTTCCAAATACTTTCAGACTACAAGAATCTCTAAAGAAACCACAGGGAAAGTGTTCAAGCTTATTGCACTAGGTTCAATAGTGTGTATAATGCACCTCCCCTAGATCTGAAACCTCCACAAGGCTCAGCTTTAAACAAGTTTCCTGAAGGATTTGATCTTGAAATGGCTTATCAACTGAGAGAGAGAGATCCTTTGACTCTAGAAGATAAGCAAAAGGGAGCCTTAGCTGTGGAAGTAAATTTAATGGAGAAGAGAGCTAGAATGAGAAATGAGAAGAAAGTATCCTTTAGAGAGGAATCTGCACCTTCCACATCCAGCTCAAAGATGGAAAGAATGATGGAGGAGATGTTGAAAAAGATGAGAATACTTGAGAGAGAACAAGCAAGTCAAAACCAATAAGCCCCTCAAAACAGAAATCAAAACCAAAATCATAATTTTAGGAGAAATCAACCTCAAAACAGACCAAGAGACCCTGATCAGGAGATCATACTTCCTTTTCATCAAAACTATGTAAGTGAGGTTGAAGAAACAAATGAACAAACAGAGGAAAATGACATAAACATGTTGGGAATAGACAATGACGATTTTAATGTTCATTACAATAGAAAACAAGGTCTATAAACTCCCTACGATGATAAAATACCAGAGGATGAAGATTACTATCAAGAGCTGGAAAATGTCATCATTGAAACTCCAAAAGAATATGACCTTAGGAGTAAAAGCAATAAGGAAACTCCCAAGACTAAGACCTCTGAAAATTCTGCAAAAAACAGCCCTATAACTAAAACCAAAGTTACAAAACAGAAAGACAAAATAGTGGCTGTAAATTCTGATAAAAACAAGGAAAAAGGCATTCAAATTAATGAAAAACAGAGTGCAGACCTTAGCAGCATTAGCACCTCAGCTATTGCTTCTTTTAAAACAATTTTGACCAATGTAAATAAAGAAAATCAGCAAATTGATTTTGCTGATAGAGTGGTAGTTAATAAGGCTGAAACAAGCATTTTGAGAAATCAGATGCCTTTTAGTTTGGAGCAGGAAATTGCCAAAATCAAAATCTTTGTTCCACTCACTGAATTAGCTGCCCAAGATGTATATAGATCAAAAATTTTGAGGGCTTTTAACATATCAAAAAATAATGACATTGTCAATCTTAATGATGACCAACCAGAGCTCATATTTGATCCTAAGATTGAGGGTAGATATCAAGAAGGACCAGTTCCTCCTTTTTATGTTAGTTTGAATATTCATGACAAAATTTTGCACAACGCCATGCATGATTCAGGGGCCTCCCACAATTTAATGCCCAAAGTTGTAATGGAGAGCCTAGGCCTTGAAATCACTAGGCCATACAAAGATCTTTACTCTTTTGACTCAAGCAGAATGAAATGTTTAGGTTTAATCAAAGACCTCTGTCTAAACTTAACACAAATTCTAGCCAAGTTTTTAGTGATGGATATTGTTGTGGCTGATGTACCCCCCAATTATGGTATGTTGTTATCAAGATCTTGGGGAGCTAAGTTACAAGTTACTATGCAGATGGACATGACATATGCGACCATCCCTGTTTTTAATCAAACAAGAAGAATTTATAGGGAATTCCATATGCAATACATGGTTACCAGCCAAGAAAGACCACATAACTCTCCTCTTTATTTTGTTCACACGGGCCTTGATTCATTTATCCTTTTCAATGATGAAATATTCAGTGAACAAAAAGCGTTAGCTGAATTAGTGGCAGATATAGAAAAAGAGGAAGACAAGACAAAAGTGTCAAAACAGTTTGATAAATCAGAAAATCTTAGCAAACAGATCACAGGTCTAGAGCTGCAAATCAGTCATCCATTGCTTTGCAACCTTAAGAGTCAAGAAGAGAGTCCTCAACACAATTAAAATCATGAGGAACTAAAACAAATTCAATATAGTGTTGAACTTCAAGAACAATTCAAAAGCACACTAGATAAAGAGGATAGTAACCAAACAAGTTAATCAGAAACTAGTCCTCTTTGGAGTATGCACTTTGATAGATCTTGTACTAAGAATGATGCAGGTGTAGGAGTGTGGCTTCACAATACAATGAACGATCATACTGAAGAGAATTACTGCAAATTAAATTTTCAATGCACCAATAACATAGTTGAGTATGAAGCCCTGCTTTTAGGCCTATACTTATTGAAGAAATTAGGGGCCAAGAGGATAAAGGTGCATGGTGATTCTGAACTAATTATAAAACAATTGAATGGGGAATATAGTGCCAAACACCCCAGACTTAGAGAATATAGGAACGATGTCATGGATTTATTGAAAATGTTTGAGAAATTCCAACTGATTTTTGTCCCAAGAGACCGAAATATCCAAGCCAACGGTTTAGCTTTTACTGCTAGAACATGCCTTACACTATATGAAACCAAACTATGCACTACCCAAATCAAATTCGACTAGCCATCCCTGACAACGAAAAATATTGGCAAGTGTTTGATGGAGACAAACAAATAGAAGACTTCTTATAGTCCAAAAATGAATTTGAGCTGCCAAGTTCAGATTTAGACTATGAAACAGACTGTTCTAATGAAGAAAATCTACTTGATGAAGAAGAAAACTCTCCAAAGATTGCTGAAATAAATCTGTTAGCTAATAAACTAGAACATAACACAGAGATTAGTGTATATTTAGAAAGAGAAGACTTAGAAACACTGCAATCTAACACTGAAGATTTGCCAACAGGGCTGGTCCCCTTAGAAGAGTTGTTTGATTTCAACGATGTTGCCAAGAAACCAAAGCTGGAACCTGTGGAAACTGAGGTGGAAGAGTGTAATATAGGCAGTGAACTAAACCCAAAAATGATCAAACTGTCTAAGACTTTACCAGCTCATATAAACTGAAATACATAGAGTTGTTTAAATAATTTTTTGATGTTTTTTCCTGGAGTTATGAGGATCTGAAATCCTATGACACATAAATAATTCAGCATAAAATACCTCTCAAGGATAACCAAAATCCATTTAAACAAAAACTGCGCAGAATAAACCCTATTCAGTTACCTTTGGTTGAGAAGGAAATCAAGAAAATGTATGAAGCTGGTATTATTGTTCTTATTAGATATTCAGAATGGGTGTCTAATCTAGTGTCAGTAAGGAGGAAAATAGGAGAGATTAGGCTTTGTATTGACTTTAGAAACTTAAACAAGGCCTCATTGAAAGACAACTACTCTTTACCCAAGATGGATCATATTTTACAAAGGGTAGTTGGTTCTAAAAGAATTTCTTTGCTTGATGGCTTCTCAGGGTACAATCATATTTAAGTACATCATGATGATCAATTAAAGACAGCGTTTACTACACCTTGGGGCACTTTCATGTATGTGAAAATTCCCTTTGGTTTAATGAATGCTGGTGCTACATTTCAGAGAGTCGTGGACATTGCATTCTTGGAAGAATTAGGCTACTTCATCATTATTTATCTCGATGATATCACTGTTTTTTCAAAAACAGATGAAGAACACCTAGAACACTTGAAAATAGTCTTTCAAAAATGTAGAAAATTTGGGTTATCTTTAAATCCGAAGAAAACGTTATTTGGTCTCTAAGAAGATAAAATTCTTGGGCATATCATATCAGAAGAGGGGATAAAGATAGACCCAAAAAGTATTGAGGCTATATTGCAAATTACTCATCCTAGAAACATCAAGTAACTTCAATATTTCATTGGAAAGATTAATTTCTTGAGAAGGTTCATACCCAACTTAGCTGAACTCCTTAAAAACATTACAAACATGTCGAAAAGGGAAGAAAGAGTTAAATGGACCTTAGAAGCAAATAAATATTTTGAGCTGGTGAAACAAGCATTAATCAAAACACCAGTTCTTATAAGTCCTGACTTTACCAAATATTTTTTCATTTTTTCATTTACATCGGAACATACAGTGGCTGCTGTCCTATTGCAGAAAAATTCAAAGGGACAAGAGCAGCCAAATTCATTCTTTAGTAAGGCATTGAGAGATGCACCTTTGAAGTATAATATTATGGAAAAACAAGCCTTTACCTTAGTCAAAGCCTTGAAAGACTTCACAGTTTATATTTTACACTCCCATGTGATTGCATTTGTGCCTAACTCAGTTGTGAAAGACATTTTAACACAGGACCCAGATGGCAAGAGAGGAAAGTGGATAGCTATGATACTTGAATATGATTTAGAAATCAATCCCACTAAACTCATAAAAGGCCAAGGACTAGCAAGATTAATGGCTAAGTCTAATTTTGAAGCTCTTGATATAAATATGATAAATGCATTAGATGAGCAAGAGGAACTGTCAAATCCCATTATTGAAGACCATTTTATGAATTCCTCTTGGTATGAAGATATTTTATATGTTTTTCTCAATTTGAATACACCTCCTAGCTTGTCAAAAACAAAGGCCAGATTTTTAAAGTTAAAAGCTATAAACTACTGCATTATAGATAAATGTCTTTATTGGAAAAATGCAAGTGGATTATTGCTTAAATTTTTGTCTGAGAATGATGCAGATAAAATCAAGCATGAGTTCCGCAAAGGAGAATGTGGAAGCCACCTCTATTGGAAGACAACTACCAACAAAATACTTAGAGATGGTTACTATTGGCCCACCCTCTTTCATGATGTCCATAAGATGATTATTGCCTGTCATAAATGTCAACTTTTTGAAGGCAAAAGAAAATTTCTTCCCTTACCTTTGCATCCAATCACTGTTGAAGATTCTTTTCAACAGTGGGGTTTAGACTTCATAGGAGAAATCCATCCACCTTCATCTACCCAACATAGATGGATTTTCACAGCAACTGACTACTTTACCAAATGGATATAAGCCATCCCTTTTATGCAAGCCAATGACTCTGTCATTATAAAATTCATTGAAACTCATATCCTCTCTAGATTTAGTTGTCCTAGGAAGATCATCACTGATAATGCAGTTGCATTTGAATCCAAAAAGATGGTGGAATTCTGTCACAAATATCAGATTACAATGGGTCATTCTACTTCTTATTACCCTCAAGGTAATGGGATAGCAGAATCCTCAAACAAGAGTTTGGTAAACATAATCAAGAAGTTGCTGGAGGACAATAAGAAATATTCGCACACCAAGCTAGTACATGCACTATGGGCTGATAGATTAACACTTAAGAAATCAATTGGAATGTCACCCTACCAACTTGTGTATGGAATAGATGCAGTTTTTCCAACTAGCCTAGGTGTACCAGTCATGAAGTTGATCCAAGAAGTGAAATTTGAAGACAATGATATGATCAGAAGGATTAATCAGACTATACATCTTCACCAAATCAGAGAGGAGGTCTACAACAGAGCATTACAAAAGCAATAAAGCATTAAGAAGCTTTTTGATAGAAGGAAAAAAGCTAGCAATTTCAACATTGGTGACAAAGTGTTAAAATGGGATCCAAGGAAAGAAGATAAGGGCAAGCATGGGAAATTTGATAACTTATGGCTTGGCCCTTATCGCATTCATTCTACTGCTGGTAACAATTTTTATTTCTTGCAGGAATTGAATGGAGCTGAACTGTTTGTGGGTCTTGTCAATGGCAGAATGCTCAAACATTATTTCTCTTGACCATATCATGTTTGGAAGCCTTTTTATTTTTTTCTCATTGTGAATATAATAATCATCATTTCATTCAAAGTTAGAAAAATGAAAAAATACAATAACAATAGAAAGAGAAAAGAGGGCAGATTGTAAAAACAAGAAAGGTACAGCCCCATACCAAAAAAGAGAAACAAAATCTGAAAGTGTGCAAGCTCAAATGCCACTCCTAAGAAACACACTCCTAGTTAGTCATACAGCCTAATCATGACTAATTAGTTTTAAATTTATTGTTGATAGGTTAGTGAAATAGATCTGCCAAACAACTTAATCTTGGCTTATCAATTAGATAGATTAGGATAGAAAAATAGAGGTTCAAACAAGCTAAAAATCTGAACCTATAAATTCCAAAAGAAACAATGACTCTAAATAGATCAAATATTGAGCCAAGGATAGAAGTAAACTGGTTCTAATAAATTAAAACTTGAACCAGTTAACAAAGAAAAATAGCTCAAACAAGCTTAAACACAGAGCTGAAGAAAAGAGAAGGATATTCTTAAAACTTTCAGATCTTAAGCCTTCACCATTTTGATTTAATTTTTCAATAATCTATGTGCAGCTTTTTTTTATGCCATAGATCAACAATAAGTTAGATTGTTCAATCCTGACTTGTCTTCTTTTAAATTTCCTGTTTTAGAAATTAGAGAATAAAAATCTGTTAAACAGTTTAATCCTAACAGATAGTAGTTAGGTAGAGAAGCTTATGAACTCAACTGCTTAATCTGAGTTCATGGAGAAATAAGAAGTAGACTTAGATCAGTTTTATGTTTTCAAAAGAATAAAATGTTTGTAAAAGAGTTTGCCAATCCAAATGCACTCTCAAAGAAGAAAAAATGTTAGATCAGTAGGATTGGGTAGGTAGAAAGTTTGTTTTGATAGAGTTCCATTGTTTTTCATGGATGCTAACATTGTCAGAGCAAAAGAAGGCCAGCAAAGTGAAAAAAGTTACAGCCCAATGGATGATGAATTGATCAGCTCCCAGAGAATACAAGTCTGAAGTTCTTGACACCTTCAAGAAGGTGCCATCCCCATGTGGAGCCACTGTTAGCCACCTATAAAATTTTTCATATCAAGACTAAATCCTTCTTTCAACCTTCAAGAAAAAATTTTATTGCCAAATTGTTAGTTCTTGAAGTCTTATGAACATAACTTATCCTTGAGTTAATCTTCACTGCTGTTTCCCCCTTAATTCTGAAAAATCGGTTGTTTTCCCTGAAGAAAAAGACTGCTAAAGACCCATTTTTCCCTTTCATTTTATCGCTCCTTTCACTCATTATTAACCTCCATTTTCCCCATTTTTCCAAATAAAATTCCTCTATTTTTCCCTCATTTTCCTTCCTTCCCTTCATAATTTCCATTTTATAAGGTTTAAAAATCCTTTTTGACCTTATCGGAAACTTTCAAAATCCTTTGAAAATCCTCAAAAAATCATAAAAACAGTCTTATTTGCATTAAGGATTTAAGCCCCTTTGATTTTAGCTCCAGCCCCTTTATCCCGCATAAAACTCGGAGCCACAACTGGCGCTAAGGCATAATCGCGCAATCGCAATTGGGCTTCTCCTCTTGTCTTGTTACCTTTCACTTTTAAATTTTTCTGATTGCGATTAAGTCCTTTGTATAAAAAACCCTCCCCGAAACATAACTTTCCTTTGTTTTTTATTTTAAAAACCCAACTTTCATATGTTTTAACAAAACCTGACAGTTCATGGTTTGGTAAATTGTTAGCCATTGATCAAAAACTGATCAACGAACGTCGGCACATCGCATCGGAGTTTTTCATTGGACGCATTGCAAAGATTTATTGCCTACCTTCGATTGCAACCTTGCAATGGTTTCCCGACCGTTGATCTGTTCCACCATACTGAGATCTAACGGTCCACATCGCTCTGTTCCAAAGCCCGCCCCTCCACCTTTGACCTTTGCATTTAATTCCTGACCATCGATCTGGTTCTAATATCGACGGCTCTGATTCAATCGCATTGCGAAAATCCTTTGTGCCATTCCTCTCTCCTTCGCCGATTGCAAATCTTGTGATTCAATCTGGACCGTCGAATCCACAAGAATCGACAGCCCAGATTAATCGAAACATTGCCCATATTTCTCCGCGTTTATCCCTCAAATTAAATATCAATCGTCGATCTGACTCCGAGATCCGACGGTCAGTTTGTAATCGCATCACAAATTTTCTTTGCGCCCTCCTCTCCTTCGCCGATTGGCGACCCTACGATCGCTTCTGGGTCATCCATTTCACAGATCTAATGGTCCAGATCTAACCCAGGCTTCCTTTGTTATAATGTAAACCCTGCTGTATAGAGTTTTTTGATGAAGATCCACCGTTGATCTCTGTAGATCAACGGCCCACATTTCACCTAACCTTCGCCAAAACTCTTGCCTCATATCCCTTTCGATGCTCCATTTTTCAATCTGGGTCGTTCATCCTGAACATCTAAAGGTCCAGATTAAACTCGATAGGCCCAACTCCTTTGGACCTACCTTCCCCTTCGAAAAATCTGAGCCGTTCATTCCTATGATCCGACGGTCTAGATCAAAACCACCTTGGCTCTGCCCCCTCCCTTCCACCCACGCATCTTGTCTTATCGCACTCAAATCTCCACCGTTGGATCTGCCCACCCTTCATCCAACGGCCAAGGACCCATATCGCGTAATTCTGAGTCCGACAGTTAATTCCTAAAAATTAAGCGATATGGGCTGTTTTTTTAAGGACACGTGTCAGTTGAAGACCTATATCGCGTTTTTTTTTAGAAAATCTAAAACCGTCTTTTACCAGCGCGACACCAGTGGTTTTTATGGCCGAATCCACCTTACCCCATTTACATTACATTCCCTTGTTTTTAATCTCCACCGTTGATCTCTGAGATCTAACGATCCCAGTTTAATCTATCCATTAAACTATCCGTCGTTGATCTCATCAACGAATATCCGTCGTTGATCTCTGTTGTCTGATCTAATTCGACGGCCCAGAGTCTTTCCGAAACCCCAATTTTCATTCGAACCCATTTCCCTTCCACCAAAGGTTTTCGACCATTTTCCTTTGCAATTTCTTCCATTTCATTATAATTTTGCCCCTCTACATTATATTTTCCCGATCAATCTCGACCGCTGATCTTTGCAGATTAACGGCTTGGACTTAATTTTCCCACCATTTATCCAACTGCCTCCTATCTGACCCCAGCGAGAAATCCCTCATCGTTGATGACTTTCATCCAATGGTAACGATCTAACCTAAACCTCTGAAGCAGTTTAAACCTTATCCCACAGGATTTTTTATAAATTTCGTTTGTTTGTGTAGGTTTTAATGGTTTTTCCATTGTTTTAAAAATAAAATCAAAGGCCGGGGATGACGATCTCCCAGGCCATTATTCATCAAAAGGATCATTCTGCAGGGTTTCACATCATGATTTACCGGTGCCTCATGAACACTGGCGACATTATAAAACCCTCTGTAACGCCTGCACAGTAACAAAACATGGCAGACATTAATCAAAAAAAGAGTATCAGTGTTAAAGGATAAAATCACAACAGAGATGAAGAATTGAAGATTGTTAACGCAGTTTTGAGGGATTACGACCTAAAATCGACTATATAAAGCCTAATCCACTCAATTGAACACAGTTTGAAGAACAGAAGACATAAATTAGGCCTAATTAAGCCTAACACACAGAATTAAAACAAATTAACAGTGTTTTAAGGAAGAACAATCAGATCTATCAATATGAGAAGCCTCCACTGCCACATCAGAGGCTAATTGAATCCTCTACAGCTACCAAAAGCTAGTTGCAGCCTCGCAACAATCAAAAGAGGCATAGTTATTGCAGAACAGAAGATATTTTGACTCAAAGAATGCTGAACAGTTAATTTAACCAAAGGAACTTATTGTAAACTGTCAGCAGAGTTATTACAAAGATAAGAAAGAGCCTTAAAGTTAACAAACTCTCCCAGCAAGCTTAATACTTAATGAAAACCAATTAATACAGAGAAATATCAGAAATCTTCTCCATTGAGTCCCTCAAAAGCCGAGAAGCATTAAACTGTATTAATTGAACCCAAAGCTATTTTCTCTCATCCCACCTCCTCATTTCTTCTATAAATACTTCTGTAGAAGATGAGATAATGTTGTTCACTACATATTTGTTGCTTGTAAATAGTTTTCTGAAGCTGCTGTAAGCTCTGTTTGTAATTGAAGATACCTAAGTTGAGATGAGAAGTTTGAAGCTGTAGAGAACCACTGGACTTGATGATTGTAACTGGTTTGAACATAAAATACAAGTTGATTTATGGGATCCCGGTCTATGTCAACGGTGATGTGTTTCTTATTGTAAATTGTTATTTTCTTTTTGTTCCCATTCTGTCCACTTTCTCATATAAAGAACAGCAAATACAGAGCTAGGATTTACTGTCAAAAGTACCCTACTCTCACTGATAAGCTTTATCTTTATGTTTTCCTCCAATTGTGTATTTAGGAATGATTTAATACAACTCTAGCAGTTAAGGAATGTTGGCGTTCCCACGTCTTACTGTCTGAACTTTAAACGTTGTTCTTAAATGTTATTTTCATTACTTACTAGGTAGAGTTGAACTAGGGAAGTCTATGGTTAGCCCTGTCATCTAGTTTTTATCTCTAAAGGTGGTCTGAAAGTTTCCGTAAGAGTATGTTGAAAGCAGGCTAGGTTCAAAGTCCTTACCTGATCTTAGACTATTCTTTGTTTATCTTAAGTGTTGTCTTGAAAAGTTTGCTAATTAAAGTCGAGCTAGGGAAGTCTATGGTTTGCCCTGTCCTCTAGTTTGTTCTCCAACAGTGGCTTTGAAAATTTTCTCTTTGAATATGTTGAAATTAGGATAGGTTCAAAGTCCTTACCTGATCTTAGGCTATTCATTTAGTGTTTTAAATGTTTTCTATTGAAAGTGCATCAAAAGCAGGCTAGTTTCGAAGTACTTACCTGATCTTAGATTACTTTTATGTGTTTCCTAAGTGCATGCCAAAAGCAAGATAGTTTCAAAGTACTTACTTGATCTTAGGCTACTCTTTGTTCTTCATTTGTTTGATTCCCCTCCTTATTTGTTTCATTCCATTCCATAAAATCAACTTAAAAGAGATCCTATGACATAGATGACTTGCCCCATAGACCACTCTTGAACCTTGTTGTTTCAATTAAATCCTACTATGAATCCATAGCCCAATGGATTGAAGCTTCTTTTTACCTATCTTGTTAGCTGAATTAATCTTTTAATTTCATTCATCTTCACCCTTCATTTAGACTTCCTTCACCTTCATATATCTTTGCCCAACCAAAGCAAATAAAAACCTTGTTCTTCATAACTAGCCTAATATCACATTTCGAGCCTTAAAGATAAATCAATCTTTTCACTTATAGAGAGATCCCTCTCTGGATTCAGGAGGGGTAGATCCTAGAATCCCAAAGTGGTTCAAATGTTGTCTCTGCAGTTTTAGTCTCACCAATCTGCTAAAATTACAGATTCCTAACACCTCCCTAGCAGGGCGTAGGTAGAGAAAGAACTTAACAGAAACTAAATCGAATAACGCATGTAACAGCAATGACAGGATAATCTGTATTAATATGAACAAAGTTACAGAGCCAAAATAATGTTGTTCTCCACTAATATTTTGACCTTAAAGGCCGAGAACTATATAGTGGTTACATCTCAGAAAAACAAGGAATAGATCAATCATGAGAATCTTATGATTCTCATGCTGATAGAAATAGAATACATATGGTTATAACCACTTCTTAATAAAAGCCTGACTAGAAAATTATATATTACAATAAAAACCGCCTTGAGGCTATTATCCAAAAATACAATGTTTAATAACTTCTACAGCTATCACGATAAACCACAGCTGTAGCGTAACAGCTAGAGGACAAGTTAGTAATAGGAGTTGACAAGATCCAGTCAGCAGTACAACTGTATCAGTAGTTCGCCAGTGGGTCTGTAACAACAAAGTGTAACAGCAATTTGTCAGCGGGTCTGTAACAGCAAAGTGTAACAGTGTCATGGTGTAAAAAGCTCGTTGTAACAACCCACCCTTAATTGCTCATGTATACCTCGTGCTCGAGATCTTTGGTGCTACAAATGACATCTAGAAAGACAACACAAAGACCATAGATCGATCTTCTCCAAACATTCATCCTCAATTAGTCATAAAAAAGTGCGATATATCATAATAATTGATGAAATGGCAGAGTAATGAAAATAAGGTGAAACAACACAAGTTAGGATAGAAAGGTAGGAAAAAGAGGTAAAGATAGTCCCATTGGTTATATTCATGAGGCAAAATAGGGAAAATAAATGTAGGAAAAGTGTGCAAAACTGGCACCCAACATCTCCCCCCAACTGAAACACTTGCATATCCTCATGCAAACTCATATCTCATGGGAATATCTTCGGTGCAGGTCGATGAGATCATAAGCACTAGTTGTATCTTCGTCTGCAAACCTGTACCCCTGATTGGCCATCAACTTCCATACCCAAGACTCTGATTCATACTTGCTCAATTCATAATTACTCTGATAATCCTCAATTGGCAGCCAGATCAAAGGAAACTTGAATTTCAATCTGAGCCACAAAGCACCAAGGGATTGTATTATATGTGCATATGCTGGTACATGTGTAACAGCCACCACAAAATTCTGGAATTCAAATGGGTCCCCCTTCAGTAGCTCAACACTGCTAGCTTCCATGCATTTCAAGCACCCAGTCAAGGCTAGACTCTTAATCATTGAGAACTGATTGACGCAGAAGTTCACAATCCTTCTTCTGTAAGTGACAGTCGGTTCCTTTATCCGAGGAGTACCCAGCATTCTCCTGAATTCTTTCCTTAACTCGGCGGCTCGTCCTGGTTCTTCTTGGACCCATAATTCCATCTTCTCCTCATTACCGTCCATATATTTGATGGCCAAATGCCACTCAATCTCATTCTTCATGAAGGACACAAAAGCTTGCAACTACAGATCCCCCATATAGGAGAATATTGTCACAACCATTTGCATACTCACATGCTCACAAATGATATTGTGTAAGAATAAATAGGGTATGTCCTCCATAACATCTTTCATCTGGAACAGGAAGTAACGTTCCCATAGAAAAATAGGATAGGATGGGGAAGGTCGCCTGCACCCTAGCAAATTGAGGGCGAGATCATGAATTTTTTGCTTGTCTATGGTAAGATCCTGAACCTGTTGCTGTAGCAACAGGAGTTTTTCCTCCTGTTTCTTCAGGGTTTCCTTCTTCTTATAATTACTAACAATACCACTCATTATAACTGTTCCTCAGGAATGGGTAAAACAATCAAGTGAGGGCATATGATCGACCGAGAAGATGGTAACAATGGAATGAGAAAACCAAGGCTTATCTAGCAAAATAGGCTGATAAAATGGAAATCATAAGAGGTAAAATAAGAATGGTTTCATTTTTACACAAGCTTGAAATCAGGAAACTCTGCTTGAAGTTGGTTTCATTTTTACACAAGCTTTAATTTTTTTAGAAAACTATACTTAAAACTAGTTTCATTTTTACACAAGCTTATAATGGAAACAAATTGTGCTTGAGATATTTTTTCATGCCCCCAGCATGATGACTCAATTCGAGGTACATGCCCCTCAACTTCATTACATTCACCAGAGTAGACTGCTATTTACTAACAGGTGGACGGAATGAAGGTTCAATTACGAGATCAAGCGAAAGACTCAACTTGGATTTTACGAGATCTAATCAAAGATTCGAATTGAATAAGAACACGTTTCATTTTTTTAAGGAGTTTGACACATTAAAAGAACGATCCTCATAACACCTGGTTTCATTTTTAAGGAGCTTTACACAAGAAAAGGAACTATGCTCCATAAGAGCTTGTTTCATTTTTTAAGGAGCTTGAAACAAGAAAACAAACTATGCTTCGATGACCTTGTTTCATTTTTTAAGGAGCTTGGAACAAGACAAGGAACTTTGCTCCGACGACAAGCCATCATGTCGAATAAGAGGTCATGGCTTCCAAGAATTTCTCATCTGATGGGAGAAAAACATCTTGGAAATTGCGATCAAATTCCCCCAGTAGATGGTACTCGATGACACTGTCACTGGATAAGGGCAATGAACAATTGGCCACATAATTAACCTGTGGCAGGGAAGATACAACCGGTGAATAAAGACTAGAAAGAGATGATGGTGGAACAGTTGTCACATTAGGACCAAAGAATGAAAGCTGATCAATAGTCACGATCTAACCTTAATGTGGAAAAAAGATCACACGAAATTTCTCCTATCCTTTCTTCAAGTCTTCTTTCATCCATATTTCATGTAGGGTGTCTATCTCCCTTTGATGTTATTTCAGGGAAAACGTCCCCTCCCGAAGGGAGATTGCTTCCTGTTTCCACTTCTGTAATTCAGAAATTAACAAGATTTTATTAGAACTCCATCCTGAGAAGGGACCCGGCATTCTTATGCATTCAATATCAACATCAATAATGGGTGTAACAACATCTGTTGAATGGGGTTGTTCCACCTCTGCTGCTAGTTCTTATGTAACAACAACTTCCTTAGTTGGTTCTTGTGTATCAGCCCCTTCATTTCCACCTAGAGTAGCCTCTGTTTCCATTGTTGTTTCTTCTACAATAGGAGTGGCATCCACAGGTTCTTCTGTATCGTCCTGTAGGTCAATCATTACAGGGGGCTTTGCAATAACTAATGGTTCTTGTGTAACAGCAGTATCCTTAGCAGGTTCTTATGTAACAACCTCCTATCGTTCTGTTTCTATTTCCATTGTGCTGATGTTTTCCCCACAGAATTTATATCCTACCATTTTTAGTTCTTGAAAACATGTTGTGCATACAGACACCAAGATTTTCTTCCCCTCAGATAATCTTCACTTCAATTCTTCATTTTCCTTTCTTTGATTTTCAAGTTCTAAAAACAGGACATGAGTTTCATCCTTACCTGATGAGGAGGGTTGCCTTTATTCTTCTGATACTTCTGCTTCTTTCTTCTTTTCGGCCATAAGCAAAGGTTCTGTGGGTATGCTAACTTTCATCCTCTGTTTTGGCTGTACTCTATCCCCAATTGGTTCATCAGTAGGTTCTTTCCCAATTCTAACTTTGGCAGGTTGAATCTGGGTTTTCTCTTCTGCCTGACTTCCTCTTGAAGTCATGGTCTATTTCTTTCAGCTTGTCGTCGACCTATTTCGCTTGAATTATTCCCAAGTATTTCCTTGCTAGCCTAGGGCATCCAGCACGATCAATTTGATGAGTCAGTGATTGGTCACACATGCTTCCGGGTGTGATGTTGTCTTTACTGTTGTCGCCATATGCTTGATGTTCCCTAATAGGTAGAATAGAATATTAATATTTTGCTGGTGCCAAAGGTGATTAGGTAGATGTAAGTCATAGTTAAACACTATCGTAGATCTTCCCTCACAAGTGATATATTTTATTAAACCCAAGGCGACATCTGCTCATGGTTGAGGGAGTGACAACCTGTCAATTCATCTCCCTTTCTTCTCCAATTTTTCTTCTACTTCTAGGAAGTCTTCTTTCAAGGAGGGGTCATTGATTTTTCTGTTAAACCACCTTTGTCCCTCTACTAGAAATGTAGTTACTCAGGAAATTACCTCTTCAGTCACCTCAACTTGCAGGCCCCTAACTCGGGTTTGATTGTTGTTCAAATTTTGAGCGAATTTGATTGCCATCACCTCATCTGAGCCTTCTAGTTTCTGGAAATACTCAATCCATTTGGAGTCTCTGAATATATGGTAGGATTTTGGACAATTATGCAAGGCATCCATAGAATTTGGCTCATGCCTGACCGCTGCTCCACCCATCCTGCTATTATTTCTGAATTTGCTTCCTACTGCTCGACCCACTGTAATATCACTGCACTGCTCACTTCTTCTTGGCATCTCTGCTTATCCCAATTGACGAGTTTGCAATGAGGATAAAAGGTTTCAGTCGAGTAGGTTGATGGGAGGTGACAGATTTTACGGATTACTAAATTGTACCTCACACCACTCTTCATAAATGTCTCGTTATGGAAAGTAATGGGTTCTAGTACACACACTCTTTCTAGCTGGATTTAGTCATCATTGGAATTTGTGCTATTAATTGGTTGCATGCAGATTTGATAGAGGTTTATGACTACAACTTTGTTTCAATGATTTCAGGATATAACCCCTAGAATATCATTACTTTTTCCAATAATCACCAAATCATAAATGACGACATTAGCTTTTGAATGACATACCTGAAGTGACGTGGAGGAATATTTCAAATTGGAAGCGTACTGCTTGCAGCGCTCGTGTTGTTTCATTCGGCTGGCACGATTATTGCTGTTATGGGATGAAACATAATAAAAAGTGTTCGTGGCTGTCAGCTGTTACATGTGTAATTAACAACCAAGACAACCCTTAGATTATTCTTAAAAAAACATAATAATTAGGAGAAATTGGTACAAAAATAAAATCAAATGTATACCATCATCCTATAAAATGGATCGGGAAGGGAAGATGATGTTTTAAGGAGAAAAATATGGGTGTAACAGCCACCACATGAGTGATTTTCAGTGGTTACAAACTGTCTTACTGCACCCTGGAAAGAAGTTTTCACAGTTAGATTTATTATTTTTGTTTTGTTATATATATGTGTGTGTGTGTGTGTGTGTGTGTGTAACAGCTGCCACAAGGGTGGTTTTCAACTGTTGTACTTATTGGAATTTCAATTTTCAGGCTGCACAGGATAATTTTCCCCTGTTGTTGTAACAAGAAGATCGGAGTCCGCGACAATGTTAACAAATGATTCCTTCGAAGCGGGTTGATGATATAACCTTAGATGGTGCCCATTAACCAGTAATGGTGTCTTAGCACTGTCGATGGTGACCAATTGTATAGTCCCATTATCAAAGACCGTGTCCACTTTGTAAGGACCTAGCCATCTGGTGTAGAGCTTGCCTTTGAAATACTTGAACCTTGAATCATACAAAAGAGCCCAATATCCTTTCTGGAACTTTTTCTTCTTAACAAACCCATCATGCCATCTAGCTCTTTGCTGCTCAATGATCTATGTCTGTTGAATAGTAGCCAACCCTTTCTCTTCCAACTCACTGAGTTGGTTCAGTCTTTGTGTCTGTGTCGTACTTAAGCCCAGATTGACCTGAAATGCTGTTCTTAATGTCTTTATTTCAAAATCTATGGGGAATTGAGGATTCTTACCATACACCAATTCATATGGTGAGAAGCCTGTAGTATTCCTCCATGTTGTCCTCTAAGCCCACAGTACCTCTGGAAGTTTCTCAGCCTAGTTTCTTCGATGGCTGGCTACTGTCTTTGTTAAGATTCCCTCAATGACTTTATTGGTGCTTTCCACTTTACCGTTTTCTTGTGGGTGATACGGTGAAGTGATTATGTGATGAATTCCATAATTTTCAACCAGCTTCTTGATAAAATGAGATGTGAACTAAGGCCCCCCATCTGTCACTATCTCTCTGGGTATCCCGAAGCGAAAAAAAATATCTTCAAACATGAAGTTTAAAACAGCCTGCTCTGTTGCTCTAATTAGTGCCTTTTCTTCAACCCACATTGTGACATAATCAGTGTAGACAAATATGTATGATTTTATTTGTGATGAAATATTAATTGGCCCCATAAAGTCTAGGGCCCATTTCTCAAATGGTTCTATCACTATCTGAGGCTGTAACAACATCTCATTTGATTTCAGAGGCTGGCCCATGCTTTGGCAGCTATCACATCCTTTCACAAACTTCTTGGCATCCTGGAATATAGTTGGCCAGTAGTAGCCTGTTGAGAGTACTTTATATCATGTCCTTTTGTTAGTGAAGCGCCCTCCATAGGGTTCCTCATGAAAATCCTTCAAGATCTCAAATACCTCATATTCTCTAACACATCGCCTAATCTGAAAATCTGGCCTGGTGTGATAGAGATTTCCTTCTATCCAGGAGTAGGTAGAACTCTGTTGTATAATCTTCCTTCTTTCCTTGGAATACAATTGGTGTGGGAATTTTCCTGCAGCAAGGTAATTGGCTATATCTGCATACCATGGTGAGTGAGTAGAGATGGAAAAAATATATTCATCTGGAAAAGAATCCTCAGTGGCAGTGCAGTCATCACTTATAGTTAATCTAGAAAGAAAATCATCAACTACATTATCTTTTCCGAGTTTATCAAGAATAGTAATATCAAATTCTTGTAACAACAATGACCAACTTGTAACTCTACCATTAGTAACAGGTTTGTTCATCAAAATTCAAATTGCAGCATGGTCAGTGTGTAAAAATACTTGATACCCGGTGATGTAGTACCAAAATTTGTTGATAGCATGCACTACAACTAAGAATTCCTTCTCAGTAACAGTGTAGTTGAGTTCTGTTGGAGTTAAGTTCTTACTGATGTAATAAATGGTGTAAGGTTTCTTCTCCTCCAGCTGCCCCAGAACAACACCCATTGCTATGTCAGATGCGTCTGTAACAATATGAAATGGAAATTCCCAGTTTGGTCCTCGTAAAACAGGTGTTGTTGTTACACAGTTTTTTAAATTTAAGAAGGCCTGCTCACACTTCCCTATCCACACAAATTCTACATCTTTCATGAGTAATGAAAACAGAGGAAATGCAATATTTGAAAATTTCTCTATAAATCTTCTATAGTATCCTGAATTTCCCAAAAAACTACGTACCTCTTTTGGAGTCTTAAGGGTCGGGATTTTCGAGATTATCTCAATTTTTTTAGGATCTACCTTGATTCCATCTGCCGAAATGAAATGTCCCAGCACAATTCCCTTCGTCATCATAATGTGGCATTTCTCTATGCTTAGAGCAACATTAGTTTGTTCACAACGTTCCAACACTTTTTCCAAGTTAGCTAATGCTGTCTCAAAGGCATCCCCATAGGGTGTAAAATCATCCATAAATATTTCAAAGGAGTCATTCAAAATATCAAAAAGATACCCAATATTTCCCTTTGAAAGGTTGTTGGTGCATTACAGAGTCCAAAAGGAAGGACTCTATATGCAAAAGTACCCCATGGGAAATTGAAGGTTGTCTTGTCTTGGTCTTCCGAGGAAATCTATATTTGATTACAGCCACTAAAACTATCTAGGAATGAAAATATTTTTTTCCAGAGAGAGTATCCAAGACCTGATCAATGAATGGTAAAGGAAAATGGTCCTTTTGAGTGGCCTTGTTAAGCTCTTTATAGTCAACACAGACTCTCCATTTGTCATTCTTTTTCAAAACTATGACAAGTGGAGACACCCACTGGCTGTCAGAAATGGGGTAGATGAAATTAGCATTAAGGAGTTTCTGCAATTATTCTTTCACTATCTCCTTAAGTGTGGAGTTCATTCAGCGCTGTGATTGTCTAACTAGTTTGCAGTCCTCTTTAAGGTAAATGTGGTGAGTGCATAGGCCAGGATCGATTCCTTTCATATTCCTATAGTCCCATGCAAATGCCTTTGTTTATTTCTGTAAAAGTTGTATCAACAATCTGTTTTGTTCAAGAGTCGGGTTAGGATTGATGTTTAAACATTTCCCAGGTTCTATTTCAACGGGACTGCTCATAGTATGCAGAGTTATTTTCAAATGTTCAATAACTGCATCATCTACCTCATCTTCTTCTTCCAAATCTCTAATGGATTCAACAGAGAGTGGATTACAAATAAAACCATTAATTGTATCGTCCTTTGTTTCATCATTAAAATATTTTGCTTTTCCAAGCGTGAGAAGAGGTAGGGAAAGATCAGATTCAAGTGCAAATTCGTCCCACCAGGGACTACTCAAATCCATATGAGGTTTTTCTAGGAGATAAAGATTCAGGTTCTGAGTGTCTTGTCCAATTGAGATCATCATAGATCTGGACCTACATTCGATATATGCGTCTGCAGTGGCCAACCACAGTCTTCCCAATATTAAAGGATGATCCCCTAGGTTGGATTTGGTTTGTAAAATGAGAAAATCAGCTGGATAATTCCAAGAAGCCATAGTGATAACCACATCTTCTATCATTCCCTCAGGCTTAACACGGGACCTATCTATTAATTCAAGCATTGTGGGTGTAGGTCTAACTCCATGAAGTCCTAGGGAGATGAAGAGGTCTTTATTCATGACATTAATGGCTGCCCCTAGATCAATCAATTCAGATTCATATTGTGAGACCAACCTAGTTTCAGTTAATCGTTGAGGGCATGGAGGATTATGAATGCTAACAGCTGATGTTACACCATTTTTTGGTCATCTAACCTTTCATCATTAGATGGACCCAAGTACACCATGTAAGACCAGTTTTACCATAAGTAAAACCACTTTCACCATGTTAAAATAGGAAACCCCAAAAGGAAATATTAAACAAACCTATATTTGTTTGATTTTCCTCATGGAATAATTAATTAAACCATAATTTAATTATTATTCCCAATCATGTTTAACCCAAAATCAAAGAAATTAATTAGATAAACCTTTATTTATCTTATTATTTTCTAGGAATAATTATTTAAATCTTATTTAGATAATATTCCTTGTTAAATATGACCAAATCACCCACAAATAATTAAATAAATCATTATTTATTTAATTATCCTTCAACCACTTCCATAAAAAGATAAATAAATCATTTATTTATTTATTATTAACAAATAAAGGGATTTGACCCAAGTCAAATACTTTTTCCCTCCAACAAATATAATAAAATATTCCATAAAAGGTGGATCTAGATTTGGTTAACATTATTTTAATCATGCACCAAGATCTAGAATGACCCAATGTTTTGTTATAAATAGGAGGGTTTTCCCCATCATTCTTCACCTTTTGTTGCCTATTAGATCACTCTGGATCTATACACTTGGTCTCATTTTTCCGCCATTTTGCTCCCATTGAGCTCTATCTTCTACATTGGGTTTTCTACATCTACAAGAGAGAGAAAGCTTAGATCTGAAGTGTTGAGGACTACAAAGAACCCATCCCATTGAGGAGATCTGGATACACCTTCTTGTTTCCTCCCAGGTGCCCTGTAATATAAAAATTCATTCAAAAATCGTGTTCTTGTCTTGTCTGTTGGATGCATGGAGCAAACTCTTTACTTTACTGCTTAATGTCTTTCTATTTATAGATCTGTTTGTTGCAGCGCTTTAACTACTAATTGCAGATCTGAAGATGTTTTGCAGCCATTATTGTTGTTAGGGCTATTAGTTATGCGTGGCTAAAGTGGTTCTTTTTCGTACACTTCGACGAAGAATTCATACTAACAAATGGCGACTCCACACGGGTTTTAAATTACGACCGCTGTCGTTTTTCCTATTCCTGCATATCCAGCTACTTCAGACCCTAGGGTTTCTTTTCATCTTTTTGTTTTTCCTATTTTCATGTGGTTTTTTCCTCATAAAGCCCTCAAACATTAAAATTTCTAACTTCCGTGTGTTTCTGGCCCTATTGCGCAGGTGACCGACATCAGCCGCCGCTGAGATGACATTTTTTTTTCTGAAATCTGCCGCCGAGAGTCCCGGAAGTGCAGGTCGCACTTTTTGGCCCAAAAAGTGTGACCTCACGCCTCAGGTCGCAGAAAAAGCCCCAAAACTGCGACCGGAGCGAAAAACTGGTCAAAAACCGCGACCTGGACTTTTTTCTGCTGTTTTTCTGAGCTTTTTCTGGGTTTTTCTGAAGCTTCTGTCAGGGTTTTCCAGCCTCTATCTCAGCCCGTTTCGACTTGTTTCTGATCTGCTTTTGCTCATATAAGTGGGAACCTAGCCCCCTAGGGCTTCAGTACCCTCCACTTTTGGTGGAAGAGTTTTAGCTGTTTCAGGTGTCTGATTTTCCAGAGTTTCAGCCTTCCCTTTTTCAGATCTGATACCTCATCCTCAGATCCCTTTTAATCAGCTTTTCTTCCTTTCAAATCACCTCTTGTAGTTTTGTTTTGACCCCCCTTTAGGACCTCATCCCTATCCCTTCCGCTTTTTGCTGATTTCCCCCTTTTTCCAGCCACCTTGCCTCTGCCTCTTGGCTATGATCTGCGCCTCTTTTTAGCAGCTTTCTCCTTTAGATCCCTGTCTCTTTTGACCCTAGATCTATTGGCCTCTTTTTACGTGTGTTTTGAATAGATTTTTGCCCTCTTTTAGAGTAGTTTTGAGAGACCCGCCTTTTTGGGTTCAATTAATGCATGGTTAGCTGTTAAATGTTCTGTTATTTCAGCAATCTATATTGTTCTCTGCAGATTTCTTTTCAGTTACGCAGCACACTTTTTCTTGCTCTCAAAACGAAAAGGGTTTAAAAATTAAAATTAATGCACACCACACACTGACCCTAAGTGAAGAAGCTCCTGGTTAACACCGCCTGGCAAAGACTCTAAAATCAATTGTCACTGCACCTTATCTGCCCTTGACGTTACTTGATTCTGTCCCTTTCTGCCCTTGTCGGTTTCCTTCTTCCTGTCATCATTGCGCCCCCAAGGCGCCTTTCCCGACGACTTCTTGGCCTTCACCCTCCGTTTCCGGTTGATCGACCTACTCCGCCCCGCCGTCGTCGAGCCAGTCCTCCTCCGACTCCTCTTCTGATTCTTTGGGTTCTCCTTTTCCTTCTAGGTTCTCCCCCTATCACCTTCACTATGTCTGGTCCAGGGCCTAACGCTAGTGGTGCTCCCGGCCCTAATGCCGGAACTACTACTAGCGGAACCACCACAAGAACTACCTCGACTACACCCTTGCTCCCCTTCTTGGCAGGCCTCAGCCTCCCAGATTTGGACCGGTTGATAAACGACCCTATACATCATGACGCTAGTTGGCCAGCTATGCCGACAAAGCTCCCTTCCGACATCCCAAAGTTTGAAGGTCGTGCTGGAGAAGATCCTTCAAATCATGTTCGATCTTTCCACATGTGGTGTTCATCTACCTCCATTATTGATGACTCTGTTCGTCTTAGACTGTTCCAACGCACGCTTACAGGCGAAACTTCTAAGTGGTATGTTGACCAGCCCACTTCCTCCCATACCACCTTTGCAACTCTTGCCCGGGCTTTTTTATCTTACTTCCAGCTTCCCCTTCGTTATGACACTGGTATTGAACTCTTGACTTCCTTCAAGCAAACCTCTTCGACCCGCCTTTCTACCCATGTCCAGGAATGGCGAAGACGACGGAGCTTATGCCAATCTCCTCCCTTCGAAGACCGTGTCTACATGGACTGGTTCCTTAGATCTCTCTTGTCCACTATCGGGAAAGATGTCGCATCCCATTTTCCTCAAACCGAAGAAGATGCCCTCCAAATGGCGTTAAAGTATGACCTGATCTACGCTCAGACAGGTTATGATCCTACTGTCCTACCTGATCTTCCCACACCCAATGATGCCCATACACAGGGGGCACCTCATGCCGCCAACAGTATCATTGGACCCATCTCTCATCCATCCGCTCAACCTCACATGAGCTATGGTTTTCCTGGGGGAGGGGGCACTACTTCCTGCACCTCTCCCCCTCCCGGTAGCATGCATCCAGGATACGGCATGCCTCATCCTTTTGCCCAACCTCCTGCTTACCTCAATTTTGCCCAACCTAACCATTACCCTTATCCACAGCCTAGCGCGCCAACTCCTCCAGCATATGCCCTTTCGCCTCCCTTGCCTTCTCAACCCCTGCAACAGCGCTCCCCGCCCCCTCAAGCGCAGGTGGATGCACAGCAGGGATTCATGGCTACCCAACCACCTGACGGACAGGTGGCCACTCCACCTTCCCCTTCTGGTTCCTCCAATTACTAGATCCTCATGATGAACTCTGATCCGCCTCTAACCGTCGACCTTAACCTTCAAACTCGGTCTCGCCAGTACCCCAAGCCTCCCAGATCGATGCGCCCTGAGGTCCTTCTTCCGGATTTCTCTGAGCCTCTTTACGACACCAGTGGCCCCTTACACATCCCTCAACCCAAAGTTGAAGTTCATCCAAAGATTCCAAAGGGCCCATTACGCCGAAATGCTACTTCCGGTCGAGCCGCTCAGTCGTATAGTATAGTAGATGATTTGGCGCAATCCCCTGCTGCCATTTCCACACTGGAACTCCTCCAGTCGTGCCCTTCCCAAAAGAAGGCTCTACTATCTGCCGTGGGCGCTGTAGATCCTGCTGATGACCAAATGATTTTTTTCGACGCCACTCAATCGGACCATCCTCCTCTTCCTCCTTCCGTCGCCTTCCAAATCCCGGTCAAAATCCGGAACGCCAATGTATCCCGGTGTATAATTGATGAGGGGGCATCCACCTGCGTGATGTCCGCTTCGGTTTGGAAGCAACTCGGATCCCCTGAGCTGGCCCCTTCCACGATCACCCTTCGAGCGTGGGACGGCCACGCCTCACAGCCCATTGGCCTCTTCCGTAATTGTCCTATTACCCTTGCCAGGAAGACTGTTTGTGTTGACGTCGAAGTCATCGACGCCCCGCTAGACTACAACATTCTATTGGGGCGAAGCTACACCTATGCTATGTCTGTTGTCCCATCCGCGGTTTTCCGCAAGATGTCTTTCCCTCATAATGGAAAGATAGTCACCATTGACCAGTTGACATATCATGAGCCAAAAGCTCAGACCTCACCTGAGACGACCATCTCTTCTGTAGCCAACAAGCAAACCATCGATTCCTTGACCAGTGTCTCCCCCGGCGTTTACAAAGATTCCTCCCTGCTTGGAACTTTTCCTAATCTTCCCCCTCCTCCTATCTCTGACTCCAGCTCATCGAATGTTTGCATGATGCAATCGTCTCGGTCTGCTCTCAAGCAACCTGCTTTGGCTAGTCAGCAACCTTGCCCTCCGCAACTTGCTCCTAGCCCTTCACCTGTAGTTGGTAGTCATGAGCCCCTTTATCCCCCTGGCACGGTTCTTCCAGGCCTTAGCCATTTAGGAGCCGTCCCACTTGGCCATTACCCCTCTGGTCAGATACCGTTCCTAGCTCCCCCACCAGGAGTGTACACGGTACCAGTAATGGCCACCCTCTCTCTTCCTAACTTGACCCTTGGGATTCCCGTTTGGTACCTTGATCCTCCAGCCCCCACCTTGCCTGGTCAGCCTAAACCTTATATCGCTTTGACCCCGGTTCAACCGGTCCCTATGACTTCTCCCGCTGCATCAGTGCCTCAGTCACCTCAACAGGCACCCCCTCCTGTTGTGACCTCTTCGGGTAAGAAGGGCAAAGCTCACAAGGGGGCATCAAAGGACAAGGCTGCCCCTACAAACTCTGCTCCTCCTCAGCCCCCAAAGCATACCATCCAGTGTGCTTTGTGTGATGTTGTCAGTCACGCCTCCCATACCTGTCCTGAATTACTTCATCTCAAGCCCATGGTTAATGTCACGTTCCCTGAGTCCGTGGTCCCAGAAGCCTCTGTTCCTTCCGCGACCGCGGCCAAGAACCCCAAGACTATTCACACCAATCACCCCTGTGCTTTGTGTGATCTCCATGGCCATTCCACCCATCTTTGTCCCTGCCTCACGGACTTCCGCACCTCTATCGCTGCGGTCCACCAATTCGAGGCCAAGCGCAATGAGTCCACCTCTCTCCTATTTGCGCATTCTGCTTCAGCAGAACTACCAGATATGACTGCTCCCATTGACATTCCCCCTCCAGATGTCGAGATGACGGAGCCTTCATCCAGCATTTTCTACCTATCATCATCCATGAGACCCTTGGGGAACATTCCATCTAAATCCTCCCCTGTTGTTTCGCTTGAACTTCCTTCAGTGGTCATCTTGGGCTCAACATCGGTAGATACTTTATCTACTTACTCTTCGGTCACCCCTTGTGACGATGTGCATGTGAACCTCTCTTCTCATGATGATGATTCAGGCCACTTCACCACGTCAGGTGGTTCTTCTTCCACCAGTCACCCCATCTTCTATCACGATGACGACATTATGGAAGAAATTCCCACCCCTGACTTTATCTATTCCCCCTTACATCGAACCCATGCGTTCACACCACATCCACCTTGTGGCCATTACATCGAAACCCAATGTTTGGGTAAGGGGGCACCCACATTTGAGAGACCAAGAGAAGCCATTCTCCACCACTCTCCTAGTGTATCTGGTCGTGTTGACTCTAGACCCCGTATTATTCCACATTTAGAAGAACCTCTAGAGTCCCATATCACTTCAGATCACTCTCGGGACGATACCCCTTATCGTTCCCTCATCTTACATCAGCAACCCAGTCTCTTAGACATTATTATTGACCAACCTATAGCTTTTCTACGAGAGCATCAGTTCATTATCTCCAAATCCTCCTTTTGGGATAGTGACACCAGGTATGCCAATTTGGAAACTTAAAGTCCATTTGATCCCTATATGCAGTACCAAAAGAGATTGGTAATCCTCCATTTCCTTTCTCAAACTGCATAACCATAACCAGAACAAATGGCACACCACATCATTAAAATGTGCTTAGATTCCCATTTTTCGAAATACATTTTGGCATGACCACACCATGCTTGGGGGCACCTCTGCCCCCCAACCATAACCCTCCTCACCTCGTTTTTGGAGAGGAGGTTGTCTTACCAATCGAATGTGAAATCCCTTCCCTACAACTGGCCGTTGAACTTCTCCCTGACACCCAACCTCTAGAACAACGACTTATCATGCTTGAGCGTGCTTCCGAAGACCGCCGTGTTGCCTTGCAAACCATGGAAGCGGCCAAAAAACGCACCAAAGCTCAGTATGACCGAAAAGTCCATCCTCGCACTTTTCACGAAGGCGACCTTATTCTAGTATATGACTAGGCCCATGATGTCCTGGGTCATGGGAAGTTTGACTCATTATGGCTAGGCCTTTACATCATCAGTAAGCATCTTGGTAAAGGGGCATACCTTTTAGAGGATTTCGAAGGCCATTTCCTTCCTAACCCTCGCCATGCACTCTATCTTAAGAAATATTACCCTTAGCATTTCCCTTCTGAGATGCGTGTTTTATTTTCTGTTAGATAGCCAGCATCCTTTTTGTACTTTCATCCTTCACCAGGACCTATTTTGTCCAAGAAGGATCACCTCACACCTCCTTAAAATCGAATTTCCTCACTTACGCCACTTGTACTTGGGGCACCATATTTCCCCCTTACTTGTCCATGTTCGTGCCGATTTTCGTCATGAGTTCCCACATTGTACTCATGCTTCCATCGTCCCCCATTGGGGCCTTTACTGTGTGGCAGCACCATCGAGTCGCCCTTGTTTAGAGCATCCAAGTTGAGTCATCATTGCATCCATGGAGTCTATACCACGTCCCTTTGCACCCCACTATAGCCCTCCACCCTTCATTGCTTGGTCTCTCTCTTGAGTCGCACATTTTGACCTTCAGTCTCACTGTCCCCTATCCCTCATGATCTTGTGTCAGTGGCTGCCATATCATCCATGCTCTTTATGCTCTAACAAGGGAAGTCGTTCATTCGCTACTCAGTCCTTCCCATTTCCACTATCGTCATTAGTGTCCGTCTGTCCGTCGCTCTATTGTTTTCTCTCATGCCTTAGTTGAGGATCTCTCATTGCCTCACCTATGGCGGGCCTCCTTCTGTCGACATCAGCACATTCATTCCAGAAGCAAGGTCTAGAGGGCAGTGTACCTTGGTTCCAGCTTCCACTCTTGTTCGGTGCCTCGGATCAGGCAGGGGGATCTCTCATTTCCCTTTGACTTGATTGTTTCTCCAGCTCCTTTCAGCATGATCGAGATTCGTATACTTGACGGTCCAGTGACCCAGCAACAGCTCTTGATGATTCCCGGGTATGTGTGAGATGTCTCAACCCTCATGAGGGGGTGGCCCTGCAGGTAGCCCCCCACATGCCCGGATGACCTCTTCTTTGCAGCCTTCGATGCCGCTCCAGATGTTGATGATGTTGGCCTTAGCCACTTGCAGCACCTCTTTGATTTGCATGTATCAGTCAAATTTTGTGAGCCCTTCCCCATTTACAGGGGGCATTTGGGTTGTATTTATCTCATGTACTCAGATATTATTGTACTAGTCCTGGCTGTTATCCCAGGCACAGCATGTATGTGAGACTCTTCATTGTATTTTTATCTGGCCTTTGTTTATGCCAGCTGTACTCTATGGTTCGGTCCCTTGTTTACTGGACACACTATTCTTTTGTACTTTGTCACGACGGGCATAGGTATGCCTCCCCCGCCGCCTTCAGCACAGGTACCCTCTCATAAAAAGAGACTTGTTGCACCTGCGAGTCTCGTCTCCTCGGGGTCTAGTCCTTCAGCACACTATCTACCTCACCTTTCTCTCTCTGACTTCCCTTTTGTTGTCTAGTGATTGAGTTCTTACAACGTACTTCGGTCATACGATTTGCTCCTGACACTCGCACGCTGGGGGGCAATCTGTTACACCATTTTTTGGTCATCTAACCTTTCATCATTAGATGGACCCAAGTACACCATGTAAGACCAGTTTTACCATAAGTAAAACCACTTTCACCATGTTAAAATAGGAAACCCCAAAAGGAAATATTAAACAAACCTATATTTGTTTGATTTTCCTCATGGAATAATTAATTAAACCATAATTTAATTATTATTCCCAGTCATGTTTAACCCAAAAACAAAGAAATTAATTAGATAAACCTTTATTTATCTTATTACTTTCTAGGAATAATTATTTAAATCTTATTTAGATAATATTCCTTGTTAAATATGACCAAATCACCCACAAATAATTAAATAAATCATTATTTATTTAATTATCCTTCAACCACTTCCTTAAAAGATAAATAAATCATTTATTTATTTATTATTAACAAATAAAGGGATTTGACCCAAGTCAAATACTTTTTCCCTCCAACAAATATAATAAAATATTCCATAAAAGGTGGATCTAGATTTGGTTAACATTATTTTAATCATGCACAAAGATCTAGAATGACCCAATATTTTGTTATAAATAGGAGGGTTTTCCCCATCATTCTTCACCTTTTGTTGCCTATTAGATCACTCTGGATCTATACACTTGGTCTCATTTTTACCATTTTGCTCCCATTGAGCTCTACTTTCTGCATTGGGTTTTCTACATCTACAAGAGAGAGAAAGCTTAGATCTGAAGTGCTGAGGACTACAAAGAACCCATCCCATTGAGGAGATCCGGATACACCTTCTTGTTTCCTCCCAGGTGCCCTGTAATATAAAAATTCATTCAAAAATTGTGTTCTTGTCTTGTCTGTTGGATGCATGGAGCAAACTCTTTACTTCACTGCTTAATATCTTTCCATTTATAGATCTGTTTGTTGCAGCATTTTAACTACTAATCGCAGATCTGAAGATGTTTGGCAGCCTCTATTGTTGTTAGGGCTATTAGTTATGCGTAGCTAAAGTGGTTCTTTTTCGTACGCTTCGACGAATAATTCATACTAACAGCTGAGTCAGCTATCACAGATGCACCAGCCTTGCTCAGATTCACTGTTGTAGGAACAACAGATCCTCCCGAGCTGGCTGCTACAGATGTAATAGTAGGTTTTGTATCAGTTGTTACATGTGTAATAACTAGTGCCTCAGAATCACCCATATCCTTTCTAGGTGACTCACATTCTTCGATAATAAGGGATTATGCTCAGATCTAATTACTTTCCCTGATTGAAGCTGAACCTCATTAAGTCCAATAGGAGTAATAAGATAATTCTGGAGGGTAACCAGAGCATCCATGCTCTAGGATGCCTTATTATTTGGATTGGGGTTAGGTTGCACAAGTAATTGGGGTCGGACAGAAGATGTAGGATTTTGAATAAAAGGCAGATGTAACTACTACTACTGTATTGGTATTGGAGGGGGTACTGGACCTTGGCCATTACCTCTCCAGTTTTAACCCCAAGGATTGGGTTGTGATGGAGTATATTGCATTGGTGGAGGAGATAGCCACTGGTTCCATGGTGAAGGAAATTGGGTTGAGAAAGGAGTAGGATACTGCCATGGATATTGCTAACTATTATAAACAGTATTCCAAGGAAAAAAAGAGGAAAAATCTGAAGGCATACCTGTAGGTCATGGCTACCATGGTCTCTTTGATATGATGAAATAAGAATATTGGACATCCTCGCTTGATTCTTGAAGTACCACCTTCAGTCTAAGAAATTCAGGAAATTGATTCGTAGAATGCTCCAAATCACAGATATTGCACAAACTAACACTATTTAGTCCACATTCTCTTTCCAAATGTTTCTTTTGGCATCTGGGACAGAATATTTCTAAGGCTGCTTCAGCTTCTTCTTATGCTTTCTGAACTTGTACCGTAGTGATCTAGGTAGAGAGAGTTCTAAGGAGGTCGGTTTTAAAATCCTCAAATAAATTCCTGATCTCTTCTCTGGTTACTCCTCCACGCGTGGACTTCTGTATCTGGACTGAAGGGTCCCGAACTGAAACTTTCCCTTTGACCGATCCTCTTGAGCTACACATGCAAAGCTTCATTATTTCATCAAGAAATTCTTGCGATATGTCTCCTTTTCCAAATAGGTTCAGATGCTCCAGACAATCATCTCTTATACCTCTTCAGAATATTGGCTTTAGAATTTCCGGGTCTAATTTACTGAACTTATATCTTTGTAAATTGTAGTGAAATCACTCCATATAGTCTTTTAGGCTTTCCTCCTCCTTCTGTATAATTCTAAAAATATCATCCTTCAAATCCCTGGTTTGACAATAATCTTGATACTTAAAGATGAAGGCCTCTCTCATGTCATTCCAAGTTCGAATTGTGCCAGCACCCAATCTCATGAACCATCTTAATGCTACTCCTTTCAGAGTAGCAGGGAATAATTTCATCTTTTGGACATCTGAAGTGTAGTCATAACCTCTACACAGCACATCGAATTCAAACAAAAAGGTATCAGGGTCTTCAACAACCATACCTTGAAAGGATGGTAGGGATGATAAGGGAATACTCTTCATAGGAGACTCATCCCGTGTTACTACTATTGGGAATTCAAAAGTAACAGAGCTATCTGTCTTGACATTCTTGTCCCCCATGCCTGATTCTTCCTGATGGGATGAACTGACCTCAGAGTGTGTTGGATATTGACAAATAAAAGGATCAGGTTGTTCCAGGACCAGCTGTTTAAGAGCACTGCCAGCGTCCAAATGATGATCAATTAAATTTTGTTCCTTAGGTCCCAGATTCTCCCCACTGGTCTCTTCGTGTCCTTCAATTCTCAGATCCTGATCAATGATTTTCCATTGTTTTTTTGAATTTGGAGTCTTGATATCAAGAGTGGATATGGTGTTCGAAGGGTGGTGAGGTCCAGACACGAAAGACATCGATGGCCCAAGCTTTGATATAGTAGCTTCTTTTTGTGGTCCTGTCTTCGTATTATCTCTGTATGATGTGGAATGTTCCTTTTCTTCCCTTGAGATCAGATCTCCAAAGAATGTCTTTCTTCTCAATCTACACCCTTCTTTTCCTTCTTACGACCCATCTTTCCTGTAGTCAGTAGAGTGGGGGGTGTTTGTATATGTTGATGTAATCCTACCAACACACATGGGCCTTATGTGTATCAATTCATCCTATAAGTGCTTCGGTTTCTACAACAGTGAGCCCGCTCAAGTTCATTAGAGTGATGTGCAGGTTCTTACCTCTCGTCTTATCGCCTAGCGACTTGTTGTGCTATACAACAACCACCCATTTATTTTTATAAATAGGGACCCTTTAAAAATAAATAGGAAATTATTTTTATAATTTCCTAAAATAAAAAACTTATAAAATAAAATTTATGTTTTTCCTTTAAAAGCGCATTGCATATCACATATCTTATTTCAAAAAAGAATTATAAAACGTAAGATATGAAAACTTTGAAATGCGCTCGAAGCCTTTCCGAGAAAATAATTAAAAAACCTCATAAAAACATCAAAATCATCGTTTTATTCTTCCTTTTTCGCATCGCACTTTAGTTAATCAATAAAACCATAAGAAGCAAATGATATAAGTCGCGATACCCGCGGACCCAACAAGAAAATAAACTAGGAAATGTAAAATCTTTCACGATCGCGTCCACTTTAAGTTTTTCGCAATTCGCATTGCGTGCAACTTATAATATACATTCAAACGTTATCTTATAAAAGTTGTGATCTGTGATTTGCGCAAATCGCATTTCGCAGCCTTTAAAGATTAAGCATTGCGAAATATTATAAGGAATGATTGCGATTTGCGTATTAAATGAATTCAGTGTGTGAAAATAGTTTATGTGATATCAAATGGAATTTAAGATCTTAACCGATTTAAAACGATTGATAGAACTTACGTGCAAGGCCATGCGATATATTAAATTAGGAATTATGAAATATGATTGATAGATTGACATCTTCTCACGTGCATTAGAAATAAATGATTGATTTACTCTTATGAGACTCCTTATATGTTAAATTCTCTTTGCTCTCAGGAAATCAATTATTTGGTTGAAGAAGTTCAAAATGAGCAAAAGAGGCAAGGAAATATATAAAAAATCATCCACAAAAGACGCATATATGTCTTCTTTATTTTCAGACACCGTCTGCAATAAATATTGTGGTATTGTGGTAGTTCTTCATGGGAGGCAATGCAAAAACTCTTCAAAGATGAAGGACCAAGGGTGATAGACAAAGTTTCTGCTACAGGCACTGATTCTACCACTGATGCAACCATTTTTGATGTTGCATGCTCGCACATTCACAGAATAGTAGCGAGACCAAATATTCTTCCTTATACAAACATGGTTAAGTGGGAAATTGACCACTTAAACATTGAAGATAAAATTTTCAAGAATTCAAGAGGAGAGATTATGGGTTCTTTCAAAGCAGAGGATTTAGTAGTAATGTATCATCTACCAACCCCGCAGCAGAGATACAAAAATAAGTATGTGCATACTTTCAAAGCAAAACATCCATATCTTATCAAAGTCATCCATGAATGGAAGGACAATGAAGGGAAATTGAAGCAAGACAAGTCTGGTACGTACCCAATTGCACAAATTCCTAATCCTTATTGTTATGCTGCTAGTATGTTGTTTAGAATATTTTCCAAGCCAGATAGTACTATATTTTCAAGAGATTGGGTTCCCCTAATTGACGCAAATGCCAATTCATCTATCCTAAATTGGGAAGACATTCTATCCAATTACCTAGCCAAAGATATCATTGAATATAGGAATAAAAGAAGTGTTTCGCTCAGAGAAATACCTCCATTTTATATGTTTTCTTATGTCATGGATGCCATTTTTTTACTTCTAATTTTCCTAGCATGGGTTGGAAATGGACCACCAAAAACCCTACCCCGATTCATATCTACCATAGAGAACTCTGGGATTTTGAGTTCCACTTGCACTTCTATAAAATCTGCTATAGAGTCATATTGCCCATGCATCAAATGATTTTCAACAAAAATGCTCCAACGGTTTCTGAAGAAGCCAATGTAGATATTCTTCCCATAGTAATATGGTTTTCAGAAGAAAAGTTCACATATATTAGAGTATTTGGGAGTTATTCTTCTCCCCTTGTTTTACCTTACTATGTTCCAGATAAATTACTTGCAAAAGAAATAGCATATCAGCTTGTCAACGGTGTCACAAAGCAGTCAAAAGATGGTAAAAAGGCTATTTTGCCTACTTTCCCTCTACAGTGCGGCACCTTTTCTTTGGCTAATATTGGCCATACATACAAAGAAGTTCCCAAGATTCAATTGTTGAAATTGGCATTTATGCTAAGAAGATTATATGATCCCAATGATGTGATTAAAAATTACATCACAGAGCTAAAAATGTAACCTTTTGTAAAATAAGAAGATAAATTTGATGATTTCTTCCAAGGCATGGAAAATTCATATGATGTTATCAAATACATTTCTAGTCAATTAAGTCAAGAAGATGTTGAAGCTTTTCAAGCATATAGAAACAACAGACTAGAAAAGGTTCCTTTGAATCTGTTGACTATTGAAGATGAAAAACACACTCCAAGTGTTAGTATAGATGATGAAATGAAAGATATATCTGAAAATGAATCAAGTCAATCACAGTAGCAATCTGATAATTCAAATCAATCTAAGGAATCTGAATCTAAGAAATCAAATTCAGAAATTGACCAAATTATTCAAGAGATAGAAGTGCTGGAGAAAAAAAAGAACAACGGGAAAAAATCAAATTCGGAAACAGTTCAACATACTCATAGCATGTTAGATCAATCCAAGCCCTCTCAAGTAAAATATCTGATGAATGAATGGGAAGGATTTTCTCAAGCAATAAAGACTTCAAAAGAAAATTCCAATATTGATCAGACATCAAATTTTCAAATACCAAAACCTTCACAGAAAATAGTTGAAACTGTCAATCTGCTACAAAGAGTTCTAGCAGTGCATGATAAAGAAATCATACCAACCTACCCTACATATCAGATAGTTCAGCAAATTGAAGATATTCCTTCATTAGAAATTTTCTACATTCCTAGCTACAAAGTTGTGGTTAAAAGGAATAAAAGAAGAAGGATTGATGAAACAACTCCAAAACCAACAGATGAATCAGTTGATGTAATTTTGAAGGATTCCTCAGATGATCCCACTAAATATCTAACCAATTTATCACAATATGCAGGGGCATATGCCACCGCTACTATTGATAAAGCTATTGAGGTTAGAATATTGTTGAAACAAAAGGAAGCCAAAGTACAAGAATTATAACAGTTGCTAAGTGAAGAGAAATCCAAGTCCATTGAGCAGATCAAAATAAGCACAGCTCAATTTCATGAATATATGGAAAACCTCAAATTGAAGTCTTAATGAAAAGTAAGCACATTTGGAAAGAGCAATGGCTGAATTATAGAGTCAACCACAGTTAGAACAATTCATCAAATAAGCACTTGTTGTAAATTCTATATTAAAGAAAGAACAAGAAATGTTTTGTCACCAAGCTTCCATGATTGATTCTTATTGTGATTCCAATAAGATAATGATTCAGCAAATAGAAATTCAAAAATTGGAATGTGAAAGACTTGAAAATAAAATCGATGAACACATTCAGTGGCAAATTTCAGATACAGGAAAACAAGCTAATTTACCACAAATAGATAAGCTTCACAAAGAATTTTTATTCACAGAATGGAGAGCACAAATTAATTGAGCAAAGAAATCATCAACAAAGACTTGCAAGAAATCAAATGAAATTATTCAGTCCATATGTGATCAATTGTTTAAAACAAAAATTCTTAAAGAACACACGACTGATGTGTTTTCGGGAACAAGGGAAGTAGAATTAAAGTGGAGACAAAGAGCAGCTACACAAGAGGAAATGATCAAAAAAGTTAATAAGTTTGATCAGAAAAATTACTGCAATTTTCTGATCAAACCTTACCATCAACATCAAACTCTTCAGTATCTTACAGATTCAGCAAAAAGATCTCAGTCAGTAATCTCAAATGCTATTTTCAAGGGACAGATTTGGTCACGGATATCACAGCCAACTCAACTTAAAGCAATACTATATATTTCTCAGCTTCATTATCACACTCAGAAAGAAAGGCAGGATTCGCAAAATTAGGATTGTTAGTTCAAAGTTCCTAGATTATTGTTTAAGTTAAGCTTTTAAAGAAATGTTGTTTGAAAAGTCCTCTACATTTTTGTAGTAATTTAATTTTAGTTTGTAGCAATTTTAGTATTTAAACCCTTCTCATGCATTTAGAGAAGGGTCCAAAATTTTATTGAGAACATTTGCAAAGAATGCTTAATTGTAAGTAAGTTTGCGAATGCCTTGATAAAGTAATGGAACACGGCCTTTTCAGTTATATATATCATTTTGTTGATCAATGTTGATGCACTTATGTATTCTTTAAAAGGCTTATTGATAGAGGAGTTGAATGTGGCCTATTATCGTTGATCAGATGAACAGAGCAATACACATCTGGTACTATTATCATGTATGCTAATTCTGGTTTTTGAATATTAGTGATGAATCCAGCTTTCATGAATTATATATGAGATCGATTGTTTTTATCTGAAATATCAATTGCACTATTGTACGATATAAAGATAGAAATTGGTTTGTTTTGTATATGATCATCAGATATATGCGATATATTTCTCATTTTCTTTTGATTAACTATTTTTTCAAGAGAATCATCTTACAAAGTAATAATTCTATTAAATCTGTGATGATCTTCATCATCACAGATTGAATAGATATCATTTTAGATCGCATCAAACTAGTATTATCCCGGGTTAGATTAAATTAGGCTTAAATTCAAATTTTGCATTTTAGAATAAATTTGTTTTAGTTTTTAGTAATTCTTCATGCAAATCCTTTGAGAGAAACCCAACAATCAAACAAAAAACCCAAATCTGAGAAACTGGTCCCATTATATCCAGTCGGAGCCACTATCCCAAACGGAAAAGGAGTTGTCTTAAGGTCCGGACCGGGTGGTTATCACCCTTGTTGTTGTCATAGATTTCTAAGGCCTCAAAACGACTGTATAGCTTAAGACACCCTAAAATAACACCCCAAAAATTCAAACTTCTAAGTGTCCCAGCAAGACATTGGTGAGCCCCTTCTCAAGTTAGTTAGAGTGATAAGCAGGTTCTTACCTCTCGTCTTACTACCGACAATTGTGTTTCTGGAGACACTATAAAATATAAAATTCTTGGAAATTCACACTCCTAAGTGTCCCAGCAAGACATTGGTGAGCCCGCTCAAGTTTGTTAGAGCATTGCACAAGTTCTTACCTCTCGTCTTATTCCTAGGAAATTGTGTCGCTAGAGACACTCTAAAAAAAAAAATGCTCAAAAATTCACACTCCTAAGTGTCCTAGCAAGACATTGGTGAGCCTGCTCAAGTTCGTTAGATCATTGCGCAGGTTCTTAAGTCTCGTCTTATTACCTGACAATTGTGTCACTAGAGACACTCCAAAAACACACGGAAATTGCACCTCTAAGAAACAACTCTGGTTGATTGGATTGTCACTTCCATCCTCGGCAACAGTGCCAAAATGTTGGGTTGTATTAATCACTATTGAATGACTAAAACTGTACACATAAATTATCAATCCAGGGACGCCTTTTATTTCAATGACAGTTGCACTGTTTGTGTCGATACACCCAACCAGAAGCAATTCCAAATAAAAGAAATCATTGCTAAAGTAAATGCCAGAAGTAAATCACTCACGCAGAAATAAAATGATCTACAGGACTGTAATCACACTTCAATTAATATGTTCTAGCGCGCCACACCACAATTATCCAACTGGTGTCTCTAATATCATATGTGTAATAGCATACAAAATATTGAAATTGAAGTGGATATATTCACTGTTGAAACATCAGCAACAACACCTCTACTGATACATAAGCCAAAATACAAACATATATACACAACTACCTTAATCACTACAATCCTTGCTAAGAAGGAGGGCCCTTCCTCCCTAGAAGGGTGTAGGTAGAGAAATAACTTAATGGAAACTAAATCAAATAACAAATGTAACATCAATGACAGGATAATCTATATTAATATGAGCAAAGTTACAGAGCCAAAATAGTGTTGTTCTCCGCTAACCTTTCGACCTCAAAGGCCGAGAACTATATAGTGGTTACATCTCAGAAAAACAAGGAATATATCAGTCATGAGAATCTTATGATTCTCATGCTGCTCGAAATAGAATACATATGGTTATAACCATTTCTTACTAAAGCCTAACTAGAAAATTATAGATTACAATCAAAACCGCCTAGAGGTTGTTATCCAAACATGCAATGCTTAATAACTTCTACAACCATCACGATAAACCACAGCTATATCATAACAGCTAGAGGACAGGTTAGCAACAGGAGCTGACGAGATCCAGTCAATGATATAATTGTATCAGCAGTTTGCCAACGGGTCGGTAACAACAAAGTGTAATAGTCATTTTCCAGTGGGTCTGTAACAACAAAGTGTAACAGCATCATGGTGTAAAAAGCTCGTTGTAACAACAAACCGTTAACTGCTCCTATATACCTCGTGCTCGGGATCTTTGGTGCTACAAATGACATCTAGAAATCCAACACAAAGACCATATATCTTCTCCAAACATTCATCCTCAATTATTCATTAAAAAGGTACGATATATCATAATAATTGATGAAATGGAAGAGTAATGAAAACAAGGTGAAACAACACAAGTTAGGATAGAAAGGTAGGAAAAAGAGGCAAAGATAGTCCCATTGGTTATAGTCATGAGGCAAAATAGGGAAAACAAATGTAGGAAAAGTGTGCAAAACCAACACCCAACAATAGGCCCTAAAACGAGACATACTCTCTAGGATTTACCGTATATCCCAAACCCTGGATTCCTAGGCCTGAATGAAAATCAAACCACCTCTCAGGCTTTACCACAATCCAAACCCAGATTACTAGGCCCTAAACTGAGGCAACACATGAACCAGTTCGATAATCATTCAAAGATCCACCTCACCCAACTCCGAGTCCATCCGGTAATCTAGCTACACCAAAACATGAGAAATCCACAACATCATGGCTATCCGGAAATGGAAAGGCTAGGCTGAATACACTTTCACACCTGGAAAAAACCCATGCTTAGACAAAAAATAACCACATGAAATACCATGCATCAAATTTAACAAGGAAATCATACATGCAAATTAATACTTGCAAATAATCATGTTGTAGCTTCTTGATTCCTGCTTCTCCTTGCTTGCTTCCATTACGGTATTTACAATATTATACACATATACACATTTTCTCACCATCAAATAAAAGTATACAATTCCAATATCAGTAGCAAGGGAATCCATAGGTTCACACCTCCACCCTCACAGTAGTACCAGGATTCACTTCCTTCCCAAGAAGTCCATAATCCACTATCATATGTAAAATCTGCATCCAATGTCTAGCGCTAAAATCATGTGCCACTTTTCCTTTCAGTGAAAAATTACCAACTCATTGTTCCAGGGCACACTCCCAATGTGCATTTTATTCCTTTTGGAAATGCTAATGACCAAAACAAATCCATCCTCAACCTTCCCTTCTCTGCTACAGAGTCCCTCGGGAATTCCGGCCACTCTCTTCCGTGCAGTCACACACCTTCCATGTTCCAATGGCACCCCTATCATGTGTAGTCAATCCCTTAGCAAGGCTTCCTTTCATCAGAAGGTACAAAAACCAAGGCATATCCCTACCTCAAAACCATCCTGTCGGTCATAGCATGCTCATGGAAATCAATGGACACTATTGGGTACTAGTGTCCCATATTGTCCCTGGCCCTGAAGTGATTTACCAGTATACTACTGCATATTCCAATTCCTTTTGCTAATGTTGCTAATTATTGCAGTCAATTTCAAACACCCAACCGGGCATTTACGTGCTTCATGTACCAAGCACATAACTTCCATTACATTCAAAATAAATTGAAATAAATTCACATCATACCTCATTGGTAGCTCATCAATAAGGCACACTTTCAATTTTGTTCACATTTTGTCACAACAAGTCAAACTAGATGTTTTATCAAATCATCATCTTTAAATATATCACATATGGTTAGCTCAAAACACAACCATCATAAATTAAAATCATGAATCACATGCAATCATCATAAAACATAATCATAAATCACATGTCACCATTATAAGTCAAAATCGTATATCATATGCATAATAGAACTGAAATAATATATCGATACTTATCCTTCATTGGTCCTTACTTATACCTTTGTTCTTTCCATACACACACTGGATTGGCTGCCACACCCGACAAACACCTAGTTCCTTCTCCTCAACCATGTGCACATACACATAATGTGCATCACACACATACAACCTTACACGACATACAACACCATGCAATACATGCACTTATATCCGGTGTACAACTCAACGCAATACATACACCTACATACAGTGTACAACACAACACAACATATACACCTACATCTAGTGTACAACACAACACATACACCTACATCCGGTGTGCAATACAACACATTTCATATACATATACAGAGTAAAACACAACGAATACACATGTCACGATACCAGGACTACACCATGCACATACATAGTACCACATGCCCGCAACACAGCTTCATGTATGATAAGCACACAATACCACATGTATACCAGTAACCTATTCACAACATGTACAAAATACCACTTGTACACAACACTACTTGCACAATGTGTGCACAACATCACATGTAAGTGACACCACCTACACAATGTGTACACAACGCCAAATGCACACCACACCACCTGTACAATGTGTACACAATACCACATGTAAAAAACACCACATGTACACAACACTACATGTACAACACCACCTGCACAAAGTACCATATTTACAACATGTACACAACACCACATGCATGCATCACCACATTTTCAGTCATGCACACAACACCATATGTACAACATGCACACAATACCATATGTACATAGCATTGCATATACAACATGTACATAACACCATATGTACACAACACCGCATATCCAACATGCACACAACACGATATGCACACAACACTGCATATCCAATATGCACACAATACGATAAGTACACAACACTGCAAACCCGACATGTGCACAACATCATCTATAACCAACACTGCATATTCAATATATACTCAACACCATATATACAACATACATACAACATCATATGTACACAATAATACATATGTTACAAGTACACATCACCATAGGTACAATCACTGAATATACAAAATGTGCAACATATACCCAAAAATAGCATTGCACATACATAGACCACACACTGACTCCTCAAAGCAACCTTGCTTCCAGTGTCTCTCCACTATCCATAATTATCTTAGCATGTCATATATCACACTACTTTCACTTCGTAGATGTACCCCTCAACATTACTTGTCCATAACATAAACATAAGCATTGTACAAGCATATAATATCAATTCATTTCCACATTATACTGAACTCATATATTTGTTAAAGTTACTCTTCCCACCTGATTCCTCAAAATACCAAGAACCTCTTCATGCCATTCACCTGCATAATCAATCATTCCTCTACAAGAATGATCCTTAAAAATCCTGTCATACAGTGACATAGATACATAGATACATTATATATATATATATATATATATATATATATATATATCAATCATGATCCATGACAACCCTATCAGACATGACATACATACATGCATGTATGTATACATATATAAAGATCAACATAATAATGATCACAACACATTTCTAGATATCATAAGGTCTAGATTAAGAGAACTCCCTTTATGCGTGCATAGTATGCACAACATTGGATAGTTCCCAACATAGCCAAGGAATTTGATGCCTCAAATCCACTTAATTTACCTCTTCTATTACCTTCCTCATAAGTGCTCTTCAACCGTCCATTTACCACAATGGACCCAACTAGTCCAACAGGTTGTCATATTCTTACCTTCTGTTGCGCTTACTCATGCATTAAGCTTCATCTATGTCTTACATTACCTATTGGGTACCACATAGTTCTCCTCAAGCTCCATTAAATTTCCTCTTTCCAAACCAATTCCCAGACTCTCAAACAAAAGGAAAGAACAAGAACAAACAAGAGGAAGACCATGAAAAACTAAAATCAATACTACAACGCAACAAAATGGTATGGCCATACACTAGACATAAACAAAGCCACAAATCAAGTGCAACAACCATAAAAGACCAAATCAAAAGGCTGGAAACAAACACCGTGACTCAATCCCAATGGTTCCCATAGCTTCTAATGGAAATCTCAACCCGAACCTTCTCCAAGATTTCATGGCAGTATATTTCCATGCAATCCCCTACATCTTACTACCAATAACACATAATTTTCAGCGTATAAATACATATACAATATGAAAATTACCTTCCCTTGTTGTGTCGAGCATGCTGACCTGTAACTGTATAAACATTTCAATCATATGTACCAAACATCAATACAACCTATCTATCAATTTGAAATCAACTTTTACAAAGACTAACATCCATACAATAATCAAATAATAGTCAAAAACACAAAACTACAACTCTCGCCTACTTATACTAAAGTACATATCATCCGTCCCAACACATATGTGTTAGTAAAACCATATCAAACAAGATCATTCCTTCATGAAATCATATATATACAACTCATATCATGTGATTATTCAAACCTTCAAACAAACTATACACATATCATGTTAAATAAATCAACTAGATGATATAATAGACACAAAACACTCAACACCAAATAGATGACATAGTCAAACAATCAAGCATAAAGTACACAACATAAGAAAACTCATACATTAATGTACCTTAGGGGAGGCTATCTTGTCTGCACAATCAATCTAGATTAGCACAATATAGCTTCTCAACATATAAAATCAAACATAAATAAGGTCATGATATCCATAATAGTATCTAGATAACACGTTCACGTCATAAGCTCATAAACAATTGTCATTAAAGTATAACAATCACATATAAACAATTTTTCTAGATTAATACAACACACTATCATACAATAACAACAAGTTAACCCATAACATGCTCATCAACAACATATAAGTTATCTACAATAAAACAACAATAGAAATTCATACCACCACATGTTGGTATCATTCATGACTATCAAACACATGTACATATAATCACACTAATTGACTAGCATCTATAATGTATGTAACCATAACATCAATATAATGGAAGGAATACTCATAACCATAATGCATATGACTACACTGATCAACTAGTATTTATGACATATGTAACTACAATAATAGAATGAAAAACATATAAGTAACCCTAATTCTTACATTGAACCATGAATCACATACTTGCATACCAAACATCCAAACTCGTATGACGACATGCTCATGCCTCGAGATCCAATGTTGCAACTTCACTTTTATGGTTTTCATATCCTACTCTATCTTAGCCAGCACATTAGCATCATAACATACCATTATCATCATGATGACCTAATTGCATGTAATGACCTTATGCACAACAACCTTTGAACATACCAATGCAAACTTGACCATATGCACCCACTTGACATGTATAACCAATCATGAACGACCAATGCATGTCCCACATTTAGCATCACACTAGAAAGCATACGAAGAAAACACACAAGCATGACCAATATGTGACCTAGCATAAACAAGCAATGCATGTACAACATGTAGCAGCATGTAAGCAAGTGTATATGAAAAATACATAAGCAAGAACCACACATAACCAATCATACACTCATGAAAACATGTTGAAAACAACACCATCAACACTTTCATGGTGACACCACGATGGCCAACACAACACAAATGCAACGAGCACATATATACCACAAGCTTACTACACACTCATGCAACCAACATAAATGCATGATCAACGCACCACCCATCTAGTCTGAGAGTTGAACCATGCTCTGTTACCACTCTATAACACCCCCTTCCCACATCTACCCAAGTAACCATCCAACTGGGGTAAACATGTGCCAAGAGGCTACTAATATTAGATTCAAACTCCTAGATGACCTTAAGGAAGTGGAACCGATGGAAACAAGACAAACACACCTTACACAACATCAACAACATCCCCAAGAGGTAACCCAATCTCCCAATCCCCTGAGGGGTTGAATTTTTTACCCTTTTGGACCATATCCATAGGCATGCCAAGGCAAGGCAATGGTTGGGAGCCTATAGGCGTAGGAATTCCAAGGAAAGGTAGTGGCCAGGGCCCCAAATGGTCAGTTATGTGCCTGTAACTCTGGTATTTGTGCCACATTTTTAACCTTAGATCCTAGGTCACTTCCTAGAACTTCATGAAACTTTAGGGAATGATACATAACATTAAAAAAAAGTTAAAAAAGAAGTCACATCATTAGGAAATCATATGGACCCCTCCTAGCCATGACATGCATTTCGCCAAACATGTCACAAACATTGCATCTAAAGGTGTAAACAACAAATTTAAACATAGAGGTCTCATACTTATCTGAGAATCGCTAAGAATAATTTCTCCCTTACATCATAAGATGAAATACAATATATTTGACCATAGATACATTGTGCATTCATTTACAAGTAAAAACATGGATAGAGCCATGCATCATCACTAATAAAATACATGCTTATAACCAAAATAATAAAAACATAAATACCATGGATACAACAATAGAATCCACATAATAACTAGTATATTTGTATACCAAATACCAAAGTAATGAGCTCTTCATTACCGAATGTAAAAAATGACGGTAGATGGACTTCCACATTCCATCTGACCATAGATTGGCTGAGCCAAATCTCTCTTCATCCAATTACCCCTATGCCATATTCCAAGCATGAATGTGGGACTCAAGCTGAAAGAACCAACAAGGGTTTCCCGAGGCTAAGCCACCTCGCCCTCATCAAATAGAAATCAAGTTTTACCATGATCCATCCTGGATAACTAGGCCAAAATAATAAACATGTCATAACCGGCTTTATCGTGATCTACACCCAATCACTAGGCCAACATAAGCATGGATATCAACTGATTCTTTTTGCCTAAACTGTGAGGAATTTTCCTGTCTCCTAGTATCTTAGGATTTACCGCAACCCACAGTCTGAATCAAGGGTCACTAGGCCAAAACCGAGACATACTCTCCAGGATTTACCGTATATCCCAAACCCAAGATTCCTAGGCCTAAATGGAGAGAAAATCACCTCTCGGGCTTTACCACAATCCAAACTAAAATTTCCCTAAATCGATGCAACACATGAACCAGTTCCATAATCATTCGAAGATCCACCTCACTCATCTTTGAATCCATCCGGTAATCCAGCTACACCAAAACATGATAACTCCACAACACCATGGATATATAGAAATGGAAAGGCTAGGTTGAATACACTATCACACCTGGAAAAAACCCATGCCAAGACGGTAAAGAACCACATGCAATACCATGCATGCAAAATTTAGCAAGGAAATCATACTTGCAAATCAATATTTGCAAAGAATCTTGTTGTAGCTACTTGATTCTTTATTCTCCTTACTTGCTTCCTCCTTCTTCCTTCTTCTTGCTTTCTTTCCTTTCTTGCTCCAATGACAAAGTGCTCCAAAAAACTCTAAGTGCTCAAGAGTGAGAGATAGAGAGAGATAATAATTAGAAAGCACCAAAAATGTGAGCAAAATATTTCCAACTGGTCCTCAATTTTTTTTTTATTAATGAGGCCTCTATTTTCTTCATTTTCCTCCTCACATGCAACATGTGAAATTCACCTCCCTTTTCTCCTATTTTCCACTACTTTCATAACTAAAATGCCAATTAATGCCTCATGCCTTTCCAAAGCCTTTTCCTTTGCCAATTTCCTTAGCCATAATAAACTGAATGAACACTCACTAGGATTTTTTTACCAACATTCAGCTTGGAATGTGTGTCCCATCGTCTATGGTTATTATATTTTTACATGGATTTTTACCAAGGTTTTTACACCTTTCCTTGACAAAAAAAAAAAAATGTTTGTTTCCGGAAGATCCTTGGGTTCCCATTGTTTCACTAGATGTTTGTACCTCAAGGCCACCTCGATGTCATATATGCTCTCATTACCATAAGAACATGACCACCCTTTAGTGAGAAAAAATTACATGTGTCTATGGAATTTTCTTCTAATATTTTCACCTCTAGTTGTTCTTCGAGTGTTAGAAAACATAGCAAATGTTTGGTCAATTTCTTATATCTTATCTGAACTTCGTCACTCAACAAAGATAGATCTGAAAAATGATTTTTTGGTTGAACGTCCTATCACATTCCATCAAATGAGAGAAACTTTTAGTGAGTGTCATAAGGGATGTTTAGAAACGTCTTGATGAAACTAAAAGAACCTTATATTAGTATAAGTGAGTTATAATGAAGTTCTTTGCATTTAAAATATTCAAGTAATATTTAAAAACTTGATAACTTGAGAACCTATTCATCCTAACCAATGAACTCACTCGAGAACTTGAGAACTAAATAGAATCTGATAGAATTTAATCTTCCGTTAAACAAAATTACCACATGCTTTGATATGTTGAATAATGTAACTAGTTTCGGTTTTCATAATTGTCATGATGTAATTCTTAGGTACATATCAAATTAAGAAAGAAAATGATTTTTGTAAAGCATGGGTTTCATTCTCAAGTCACTTTTTCATTAGGTCAAGCATACATTGAATGCTCCTAGGATTTTTCATGAGTCAAGAGCCCTTGTAAAATTGTAAAATACCCTTTTGGGAATTTGTATTAAGGAAAGAAAAAAGATTTTGAAATTAGAAGTGTCTAGAAGGCTCCCAAGACCAGGTTGACTAGCCAAGGAAAAGTTAGCCTAGAGAGGGATAATGGAACCTCTTGGAAAGGCTATATAAATATGGATCTTCGACCTAATGAGAGACACATCAAGATTTCAAAAGTTTGTAATTCGTATTCTAATGTTCACATGTGTGAATACGCTAGAGTTTCTAGGGTTTCCTCAAGTCCAAAATTGTAGGAGGTGTTCCAGGTTGCCTTGGTGAGCACGAAAGGTTAGAAAAGCCATCATCTTGAAGAGATCATGTTTCACTACACTTGGAGGACTGGAAAATCTTATCATGAAACATATATCATGAACCATGGTTCTCTTGTTGTCATCATGTATCAAATGAAACATTCTCCCAAACTGGGAAAGAAACTAAAAATGGTAACATAATTGGTGTTGCTCCTATGGCTTAGTTGAATCAACATGATCCTATATGTTGGGAAATGTAACTAGTTTCAGTATTCATAATTTTCTTTTGCCTCATGTCATGATGTAATTATTATATATTGATCAAAAGAAGAAATAAAATTGTAAAAAAGAAAATTCTATAAAGCATGGGTTTCATGATTGATTATTTGGTTAATATGTCAGACATCCATTGCGTGCCTATAGGATTTTCTTGAGTCAGAAGATAATTTTCGTTATGTAAATACTCATTTGGGCACTTGTATCAAAGAAAGAAAATCTTTTTTTTGGAAAATTTTTTATAGTGCTCCCAAGAACAGGCTAGCTAGTTAGCTGAAGTTGGCCTCCCATTGAGCTTAAAGACCCCTTGGAAGGATATATAAAGTATAAATTCAACCTCCATTGAGATATATCACACATGCACTTCATTTCAAAGAGATTCTGCAGATAAGAAAAAATGTGAAGTAAAAAATAAGGAGAGATGATTTTAGTTGAGGAGAAATTTGCCCTGGAAGACGTTGAAGGTATATAACATGTGAAGTTCCTATTGAAAGTTTCAATTAGTATTGGTATTCATAGTTGTATTTTAATAATTACACGATATGTCTCTTATTTACTTATCAAAATAAAAAGAAAATTACTGTAAAAGAAAATTTATTTACTAAAACATGGGTTTCATGCTCAAAGTTTTTGGTTCCTAGGTCTAAGCACCCATTGAGTATTCTAGGGTTTATATCTTGAGTCAAATTTTATGTCATGATGTAATAGACCTGAGTGGACTCTTGTATCAAGAAATAAAATATTATTTTGATGTTTATAAAATTCTAGAAAGACCCCATGACTAATTTAACCATCCATGATAATGTTGGCCTAGAGAGGCCCACTCTAGCCCTTGTGAAGACTATAAATGAGAGGAATTCGACCTCCTATAGTGACACAGATCTTGGAATTTTATCAACGATATAAAATTAGTGTGAGGAGGCTAGAAGACAAGAAATAACCGTAGCAAAGAAAATAATAATCTCAACAAAAGAAAGAAGTTTTATATCCTACTATTATTGGCCCACTCGTGCAAGTTTCTGTGATTCTTGGGTTACTGCAAGTTCAATTTTTTGGAAGCTGAAGTTGAATATCTGATTGATGAAGCCGAAATTTATAGAAGTTACATTCTTGTTAAGGTCAACCTTGTTGACTCATTGGATATCTTGTTTTTTTTCAAGAAATATTGTTTGGTGGTTGGCTTAGTCTTGGGAAGTCTTTGTCTGGCTTGCTTGGTGGTTGGCTTGGTCTTGGGAAGTCTTTTTCTGGATTTTTTGGTGGAAATGTTTTTATGACTAATTGGTATATAAATTCAAGAATTATTAAATTTTATTTTGTTGGAATGAAATTTTGTTTTGTTGGCATGAAATTTTTTTTTTGGAATTAAATGTTCCTTTTACAAACATTCGAGCTAATTTTTCTTTGTATTAACGTCAAAAATCACTTAATAGAAAGGGGAAAAAATTTGTTTAAAGCCTTAGAAGCTAGCACAAATAATATTCATATAGGAACTATTGGAAATAATTCATCCAAAAAGGTAGGTTACATTGACAATTGGAGAGAAGTCTGCTTCACATACTCCTCCCTTTAACCTCCCCATGTGCTCTATTAGAGAACATTGTCATCACCGTAAGTTGTTTTATAATTGGGTTGAATTGAAATTTTGAGGAATTTGTCAAGGTGATGGCAAAAGAACATTTTTATGGTTTGAGGTAAGCTTTGTTGAAGAAGGAACTATTTTCGGTCTTCATAATTATAATGATGTCATGAATATATATAATTATTGTACTTTTCAAAAGAAATAAAATAAAATACTTATTTGTAAAAGGAAAATAATATTATTATGAAATCGATTTCCTTCCCATCGGTTATTTTTCCTAGGTCAAAGCACCCATTGAGTTATCTAGGGTTGTGAAGAAGAGTCAAAGTCAAGGTCATGATGTAAATCCCCTTGAAGGGCTCATGTATCAAAGAAAGGAAATATATTTTATGTAGAAAGATTGGTCTAGAAGCTACCAAAAGGATAAGTTGGCCTAGAAGAGGCCTAATTTATCCCTCAAGAAACCTATTTATTTCAATGGATCTCAAAACACACTGTAACTAAAAAAAATTAAACTCCATGCAAATTTTCATCAGTTGGAACTTTGTTTCAATGGCTCTAAAAACACACTATAACTAAGAATTTCTAAACTCCACAAAAAATTTTATTATAAAGAGAAACAAGCCTCTCAGGACAAAAAAATAAGTAGCAAGCAAGTTAAAAATCAAGAACCAATTCTTAGCATTTGTGTTGATCAAAATTATCATATTTACACGAACCAAAGTATGTCAAAATTTAATCTATTACATAATAAAATTTGGCATCATACCACAATTAAACAGCATAATATTGTTAGATCAAGAATTTTCCTTCATGAAATCCTCTAGAAAGGCTTAAAATCTCATATTCACTACAAATAAATCCCTATAGTCTACACTAGAAATAGTCTACACTATAACTATCAACCATCGTTGGATGTATGATGTGTTTCCTAGCCAAATGTTATAGAATTGTACAAATCTACAATAGAAACTACCAAATTTGTCCCTTGCCTTATGATACAAGTGATTCCTATATAAATTCGGTTGTTCAAGTAAGCATGGCATGCTAGTCCTAGTACTGCAATGGTTTCAAATTCCATAGATACAGTACATACCCGGGGTAAGGAATTTGGGCCACTAGAAGCATCCATGAAAAGTGACTCTTTAGTGTTTCAAAGACATTAGAAGAAAATACAATTTCCAAAAGGTGTTGACATCTATGCATGGTACTGTACCACATTTTTTTTCTAGAAATCGTTGGGCCTCCTTGGGCCTCCTTGTGGTACTATCTATTATAACATAGTATGGATCACATTTCTTTAGCCGAGGTGAAAGAGGTGTTTTCCATAGGTTTTAGTTAGGACTAGGTAAACGGTAAAAAGGTTTTTTTTATATCATATTATACCTTGAGTGTAGCCCAGATTTATACCTTGAGGCCTATTCATTAATTCCTGATTGTATTAACGTTAGATATTTTTGTGCCTCTTTCTATTCTCTTCCTCGGGCCTTCGAGCTGGATTTCCCTTAGGTCCTGTCACGATGGCAGAGGCTCTTCCTCTTGCAGCTCATAGCTAGACGAAGGTTCTTCCTCTTGCAACTCTGAGGTGAGCAAAGGATCTTACTGTTGCAGCTCTGAGGTGGGATGAGGGGCGATGATGAAGGTCAACTTCCACTTGCAGCTCATAGGTGGGTAGAGGCGAGCCCATGCTAGGGTGATGGCGGAGGATTTTCTCTTGCAGCTTGGAGGTGAGCGGAGGTGGGCTCGAGCTAAGGAAATGGCGGAGGCGGGCTTTCCTCTTGTAGCTCAGAGGTGGGCGGAGGCGGGCTCAAGATAGGGTGATGGTGGAGGCTTTCCTGTTGCAGCTCGAAGGTGGGTGGAAGTGGACTCAGGTTAGCTTAATAGAATGTGCAGAGGCGAGCTTAGGCTAGGTTAATAGAATGTGTAGAGGAATTTGTTTTAATATTTATATTTTTATATATATTATGTTGTGAATTTCATTATTTATTATTTATTTATTTTTAATTTATTTTTATTTTAACTTTTAAATTTTAAATTTATTTTTATTTTATTTATTTATTTTTTGTTTTGTTTTTAATTTTTAATTTTTAATTTATTTTTATATACGATATTAAATTTAATATAACTTTAATTTTGAAATATTGTAATATATATTAATATATCATGATAGATTAAACTCTAGATATGTATGGAGCGAATAATATATACATAGAGGTGGAGAGATAGAGGGAGTGACAAGGGAGAGATGGAGATAGAGTGAAGGAGATGGGAGAGAGAGAGGGAGATAAGGGTAAGAGAGAGGGATGGAGATACAAATATGGATGGGGGGAGAGGGGGAGAGAGAGAAGGAGAGAGGGAGGGAGATAGTGAAAGGGTTGGAGGAGAGAGAGAGAGAGAGAAAGAGAGAGAGAGAGATGGGGGAGAGAGAGAAAGGGAGAGAGAGGAGAGAGGGAGGGAATAATTATCATATTTTGTTAAAAAATTTGGAAAATATATGGAAGTTAGGTGGGAATATTGATGACCATAATAAATGTTGTAATAAGTACTTTTAGATATATTATGTGGTTGGAATAATTCCGTAAGTGCTAGAAAATAAATTCCCTTGAAATACACTCATTTGATTTTTATTTTATTGGGTTTCCTTATGTATCTAGTTGGATAGAAGTGAAATATATATTACTATAAGTCATAATTTTTCTTCATCCATAAAGTTGAAATTTGATAAGAAATAAATACAGAAAATATCAAGGTTGAGGTGAAATTTTCAATTTTATTTTTCAAGGTGACTTCTAAGAAATTCAAGAAAAAGTTAGTACAAATAAATCCATGTCATAATGATGTATTAAAACATAATTAGGTGATACATCCCTTACGAGAAATCAATATAATTTATTTTACATATTCATGCAAATGTATTCATATGTATGGTCCTCCATAACAAAAATGAATGATCGGGTCTACTTACATATCATTGTTGTGAGTGTTGATTTCTAACAATGGGATACAACATGGATAAGGAAAAACAATAAGGTATAAACTATGAAGATACTTTTGCATCCGAAACTTAATTTATTTCCATTTTATTTTACTGTTTTATTACCAAAGGTAAAAAGTGTAGGTTTGCAAGTTAGTGAAAACATTACGTGGATTAAAGTAAGACCCCAAACATGGTATAAGAAACTTGATCAATGCCTTAGGTCAATAATTTGAAAATGAGTAATTCAAATCCATACTTTTATATTAAATAAAAAAATATGAAATCAATACCATAATCCGTCATGTTAATGACTCAATAAACAAATGAATAGGTCGCATATGAACGATTGAGAGGGGCACAAAATAATTTTTTTTTCATCAAACCATTATGGAAGAAACCACAACAAAATCATCTTCTTCCATGCAAAAGGGGGGAATTCATAGGCATATTAATGCACAAAAAATGATATAAACACATACTTTAGCACCTTCTTAATGGATCCATGTTAGAAATCACAAACCACATCTGCAAACTAGTTTAGGAACAGAAAAAATCCATTCTTATGTAAGAAGTTTCACATGAGGAAGTTCCATTATCTAAGGAAAATATTTCCTAAGTATTTGGGGAGGTTTCACTAATAAAAACATGTTCAACTATGGAATTTGGCCCAGAATAATCAATAGTTGTATTCATTTTAAAAGGCCTACAAGGCAAAGTTTTCCCTTGTTTCCCATCCCATTTCAATTAGGAGAAAGGGAGGTGCATCTAATGGTACTCAATCTAGTTATCTACTTCTAAGGTAGGTTTTATAAACCACTTGTTGAGACTTTACATCTTGACCATCCCAACATCCATCCTAATGAGTTCAGTCCAATGGTGGTGAAGTTCCATGGGTCATGGGTCTTAGTGGATGCCAACTACATGTGTAAATAGGTCTAAATTATCCCACCATATAAAAAATGTCCCCGAACTGTTAAAATCCATACTTGACAGAGACTTATTGTTAAGGCCCTATATTACTAGTGCAGTCCCTTTTGTTGTTAGTGTAGCCCCCTTATTTTTATTATTGTACCCATGTAGTCCCCATATTGTTATTATTGTGCCCCATAATGGCCCAGTATTTTTATTGGTGTGCCCTTACATTATTATTGTTAGGTCGGCTACGATTATATGGTGACCCCATGGACTCTTATATATAGAAAGGAGGTTTTGTCATTTGTATCATCCAAGAATTGTTCATTTATGTAATGTAAATGAGGTTTCCCCCTCGAAGTGGCTGATTTTTAAATCATTGATATCTCTTTTATTCTATTTTGTGAGTTGGTTTCATAACATTTTGTATCAGAGCTTTGGATTTTAGGGTTTCGCTGCTTCAAACAGGTCATCGTGGAATTTTTTCTATAAATTTTTTTCTACGAAGTTTCAGATGCTAAAAAAACCCATTTGTGAAGAAATCCTGAGGAACTCGTGTAAAAATTTCAAGTCTTGGTTCGCAATATTTTTGGAGATACGATATGTGAAATTTAGGGTTTTTGCAGGCTCCTGAATTTCATCTCAAAGAGGTAACCTTGGGGAAATCATCATAACTCTCTCTCTGAACATCGGATTGGAATTCTATAAAAGGTGGTCGAAATTACACGGAATGTCGTTTTCTATGTATAAATTTCAGAGATGAAGGAGGAAATAGTGACACGTGGCACGTCGTACAAGTTCACTCTACTGAACCAATCCATAATTAGGTCATTGTTGAAGATTGGGAATAAATTTGTCTTAAGTAACCCAAATCAGGTCTGACCTGTGGCATTGGAAAGTAGATTTAGAGGGATTATAAATGTTCGAATATAAAATCTTGGGGATATGAAATCATAGAGACACATCAGATTCAATATCAAGCTCCTCAAAAGCAAGAAAAATGTGTGTATTTTTTTTTTAATTGCATAAGTCTTGTTTGAAAAAATAGTTTGAAGGTATTCCAAGGGAATATTGAAGCATATATATCATTATTGGGTTTTAAAATGGCCCCTAAAAATAATTCAACACCCATTAAACCCTTAGAAGGCTCTACTATGAATCATGAAGAGGACGAAGTGCAACATGATATATCAAAATTACAAGAACAAGTTCAACAAATTTCTCTCTCGCAAAGAGTAACAAAAAATGAAATGGAAGCTAAGATGGATGGTTTGAATAAAGGCGTGGAAGCCAAGATGGATATTTTGAAGAAAGGCATGGAAGCTAAGATGGATGGCATGGAGGCTAAGATTGATGGTGTGGAAGCTAAGATGAATGGCGTGGAAGTTAAGATGGATAGTATAGAAGGCAACATGGAATATTTGAAGAAATACATGGAAGGTTTGGAAAATTTGCTACAAAAAAAGCTTCCTAATGGAAAAAAAGTAGTAGAAGAAACTCATGATGAGAACAAAAGAAATCTTAATCATGATTTCATAGACTCTAATGTTGGATTTAACACCCACCATATTCCAAATATAGATATGAGTAAGTTTGATAGCAAGCATCTAATAACTTGGATACTACAAATGGAGCAATACATTGAGCTCCATAATACACAAAACACACAAAAGGTACACATTACAACTTTATATTTAGAAAAAAATTAGTTTGTATTGTATCGATGGCTTTGTTCTCGTAAACCATTGGTCACTTGGTCAATTTTTACGAAGGAAATGATAGCACATTATGAGGATACAAAGAGCAACACCTTCTCTAGCCAATTGATAAATCTCAAACAAAAGGTTTCAATGATGGAGCACATATAGGACTTCCAAAAATTGAATATAAGGGTAAATAATATTCCAAAGGAACATAGGATTGATGTCTTCATAGGGACTCTAAAGGATAACATCCAACATGAGGTTCGTCGTTGGGAACCCGATACATTAGAGAAGGCATTCAGGTTGGCAAGAAAAATTGAAAGCAAAATTATGGCAACAATGAAGCCTACCACTCACAAGTATAAAGATGGAAGTGTTGCTACTCCTAGACTTCCACAACCTACAAGGATGACACCACAACAATTGGAAGAAAAAAGAGCAAAAGGGCTTTGTTATAGTTGTGATATAAAATACACTAAAGGTCATAAGTGTGCTGAGAAGAAATTATTTTTCATAGATTGTGAAGAGGAGGAAGAAAAGGAACAAGAAACTTCAAAAGAAGAGGATATACACTAGGAACCAACCCTAGAGGAAGAATAAATGAATTTGAGCATATCCTGTAATGCATTGGCAATAATTACCACTCCTAAAACTCTCAAGATAGAAGGACATATCAAGAAGGAAAATGTAATAGTGCTTATTGATTCTGGTAGTACCCATAATTTTATTCATTGTAAGGTAGCCAAGGAATTGAATTGCTTCCTATACCTAGCGCCAGAGTGTCAAGTGATGGTGGCAAATGAAGGAGCTATAAATTTCTCTAGAAAGTGCCATAATATCAAGCTAACCATGGGGGAATATGTATTTAATATTCCAACGCTTTCCATTCCAATGGGCCGTGTTGATGTTGTACTAGGATTACAATGGTTACAATCTTAGGGGACTATAGCTTTTAATTTTCAAGAAATTTTCTTGAAATTTTTTTTGGATGGAAAGGAAGTTGAATTACGGGGTATCATAGGGAAGCCGGGAAAGATAATAAGCTCTAATGTCATGAAAAATATTTTGAAGAAAGAACAACGAGATGTCATTGCACAATTATGCTCACTAGAAGTTCCAACATCAAAATCATCAATTTCTCCAAATATTCAAAAAACCTGGCAAACTCCCAAAGGAATCCCACCTATTCGTGATCATGATCATGCTATTAATTTGATTCTAGGAAGTTTTCCTCCAAACATCAGGCCTTACAGATGTCCTTATGTCCAAAAGAGAGAAATTTAATGTGTGGTTGCAGAAATGCTAGATGTTGGAGTAATTCAACCTAGTCAAAGTTATTTTTTTGCTCCAGTAGTATTAGTGCACAAGAAGGATGGATCATGGCACATGTGTCTGGATTATAGGGATATGAATAAGCTCACTATTAAAAATAAATTTCCCATTCATGTAATTGTTGAATTATTGGATGAATTACATGGAGAAATTTGTTTCACCAAGTTGGATCTTCGTTCAGGATATCATCAAATTAGAATGAAGACTGAAGTCATTCCGAAAACAGCATTTCGAACTCATGAGGGTCATTATGAATTTTTGGTCATACCTTTTGGCCTTACCAATGCACCTTCTACATTTCAAGGCTAGATAAATTTCATTTTCAAACCCTTCCTTAGAAAATTTTTGTTAGTATTTTTTGATGATATACTAATCTACAACAAGTCTTGGAAGGATCATGTTCAACATGTTGACAGGGTGCTCAAACTATTGACTCTTAGGAGGGTGTTAAGGTAGACCCTAACAAAATTAAAGCCATTAAGGAATGGAAATTCCCCACAACCATAAAGCAGTTGCGAGGATTTCTCAGGTTAACAGGGTATTATAAGTTTGTTAAGAATTATGGGAGAATAGCAGCACCTCTAACAACATTATTGAAGAGATATGCATTTTCATCTACTCTTGAAGCAACTAAGGCCTTTGAACATCTTAAAGAGGCAATGTGCTAAGCATCAATATTAGCTACACTAGAGTTCACAAAAACCTTTATTGTGGAATGTGATGCCTCGAGAAGGGGAATTGGTGCCATTTTAATGCAAGAAGGAAGACCCATTGCTTTTAAAAGTCATCCAATCAAAGGAAAGTATTTAGATAAAGCTATTTATAAGAAGGAAATGTTGGAAATACTACATTCACTAAATAAATGGTGACCTTACCTAATGGGAAGACACTTCAAGGTAAAAAATGATCATGATAGTCTTAAATACTTTTTGGAACAAAGAATATCTTCAGAAGAGCAGCAAAAATGGGTCACAAGGATGTTGGGTTATGATTTTGAAATAATCTACAAAAAATGGAAGCTAAATTGTGTTGCAGATGCACTCTCAAGAAGGGATGAGGATGTGGAAGCATTGCTTTGTGTCATTTCTATTATCTAACCTGATTGGATAACCGAAGCAAGGGAGGAATGGAAGAATGATGAAGCAGTATGGACACTCATTCAAAAGTTGCAGCAAGATCCCAGTACATGTGATACGTTTAGTTGGAAAAATGATTCTTTATGGTACAAAGATCGCTTATATCTTAGTAAGAATTACCAACTAAAACAAAATATTCTTTTGGAATTGCACACCTCTCCCTTAGTAGGACAATCAGGATTTTTAAAAACTTATCATAGGGTGAAGAAAGATTTTTTTTGGGATGACCTTAAATCTGATATTCAAAAGTTTGTGGCAATATTTTTGGTTTTCCAGCAAAACAAAATTTAGATAATTAAGACCTCAGGTCTACTACAACCTTTATCCATTCCAAATCAACGTTGGGGGAGGCTTCAATGGATTTTATCATAGGTTTACCTAAGTCTGAAAGAAAGAGTGTCATCATGGTCGTAGTTGATATACTTACCAAGTATGCACAATTTTGTGCATTATCTCTTCCATTTAAATTAAGTACAGTTGCTACTGCATTTATGGAAACAATTCAAAAGCTACATGGAAACCAAAAGATTATTGTAAGCGATAGAGATCCCATTTTCACTAGAAATTTTTGGACGAAATTATTTTCTTGTTTGGGTACTCAACTACTCATAGCTCATCTTATTATCCTCAATCCGATGGGAAAACTGAGATAGTGAAAAAATATTTGGAAATATATCTTCATTGCTTTATATCTGATTAAAAAACACAATGGGTCAATTGGTTGCCTATGGATGAGTGGTGGTATAACACTTTCTACCACACTGTAGAAAAAATGACCCCATTTATGGCACTTTATGGATATCATCCGACGTCCATCACATCATCTTTAAGAGAAAATTATAAGGTTCAAGTAGTGTAATATCACATTGAGCATCAACAACAAGTTCTCCAACTCTTAAAGGATAACCTAAATTAGGCACATAATCGAATGAAACAACTGGAAGATCAACATCGCAGCGAAAGAATTTTTGATGTAGGCGACTGCGTATTTTTACAGCTACAACCATACAAACAAATGTCCCTAAAGAAAGCTAAGAAGGATAATAAATTATTGCCAAAGTACTATGGTGTGTTGCAAAATATTGGTACTATGGCTCACAAATTGGAGCTTCTTGCATCTTCCTGAGTTCACCCATTTTTCCATGGTTCATGCTTAAAGAAGGTTATAGGTGAAAAACTTCAGGTTCAAACAATATTTCCAGAACTTGATGTGGAAGGAAAAATCATATTGAAACCTGAAGTAGTCACGAAAATAAGAACTCGACATCTACGAAACCGATCAATTTCATAGTATCTCATCAAGTGGAAGAACTTACCTACTGAAGATTCCACATGGGAGGATGATCATTTTTTGTAGAAGCATCCAAAACTACTCAAGCATTGAGAAAACCACTTTTGTGAAGGAGAGGGGCATGTTAGGGCCCTATATTACTACTGTAGTCCCTTATTGTTGTTAGTGTAGCCCCCTTATTGTTATTTTTGTACGCATGTAATCCCCATATTGCTATGATTGCGCCCCATAATAGCCCACTATTGTTATTTTTGTTCCCTTACATTATTATTGTTAGGTCGTCTAGGATTATATTGTGACCCCATGGACTCCTATATATAGAAAATAGGTTTTTTCATTTGTATCATCCAATAATTTTTCATTTATGTAATGTAAAGGAGTTTTCCCCCTCGAAGTGGTTGATTTTTAAGTTTTTGATCTCTCTTTTCTTCTATTTTGTGAGTTGGTTTCATAACACTTATAGTTCCAAAGTTTGTTTAGACAACCTGAATAGAGAGTTCAGATCATCCATAACCATGTAGGAGGAGCTTGTTTATAAGCTAACTCAGAGGAGGAGAAACATTAACAGATGAATAATGTATTTCCTTATTGAGAAAATCAAGTTTGTTGCACCCCTACCTTATGGGATAACCCTTAGAACCACAAAATCCCTTACTTTAGTTGTGGAGTAAGGAATGACGAAGTGCCCCATTATAATCGAATTAGTCATATCTAAAATAGAGAACGATCAGCCATGTTGTCGCTATTTCTTATTGAATGTTGCAAAAGGTTCTCATATCCTCCATATGGTTCAACAGGTTCAAAGATTAAATCTACCAGTGAAGTGAGTCAAGATATTGCTCAAGTACCTACATGATAAAATTCACTTTGCAAAGGAAATACCTTTGCTAACAACCCTTCTTTATCCTTTTACCCACCACGGCTAGAACCTCTTCCACCTCAGGTGAAAGTTCAAGTTAAAGTTCATATATATATATGGTGTTTGTGCCTGATTGATTTATTTTCTTAGGTAATCCTGGTCGCTCATGCGAGAAGGTGATGGTTTCTAATTTCCTTTCACTCTGGATCATATATATAGAAGAATGATTGTGGCCCAAGAAAACAAACAATGTGGGTATAAAATCTATATTCCAATTCCTACTTTGAGTGTTGTTCCCTATAGGTGGTAGCTAAAAGAAATGGATCATTATTTTTATTAACTCTTATGAGTATATTTATACACAATCTGAACCTAACAACAATGAGTCGACTAGAACCCTAAGACTTGTGCCAACAATTTACACTTATAAAATAATTTTCTACAACCACTGGGAAATTTACACTCACACTTATAGAAACCTAGAAAATTTGGACAATTTAAACTTAAAGAAGACATTTATTCAATCCAGGCTCTTCCTCAGGTCCTGTCGTGATGGCAGAGGTGTTGGGAAAAATACTAAGAGGCGGTAGGGGGGGGTGGGGGTGTGTGAATCACTATTTTAAAACTTAAACCTTTTATTTCTTATTCATATTTTTGTATGCGACTTTAATGAATTAAACAAGCGAATGTATGCGAGTATGATGAATACAAGTAGCATATATCCAGTTAACTATATTTTCACTATTAATTCATCATTTTTTCAACTTGAACCATTGCATAAGTACTTCATTAGTCATTGACTAAACAGTAACCATAAGTAGTAAGAACAAAATAAACCATCACAAACAAGCAACACATCAACACACAAGAACACTAGGATTTTTAGGTGAAAACCCAATGTGGGAGAAAACCATCGTTGTTGTCCTCTTTGTATTCTTATTTATTATAAAGAAAAGCTTCTTACAATATTTTACTGGAGCAGACTCATACCTGTACGCAGGAACCCTCCTTCCGAAGGCTATAACCTCCTCCCGTTCTCCAGCAACGACTAGAAGGCAGCTCCAACCCACTGATCTCATTTACCAAAACCCACCTGAAGGGAGCTCCTACCCCCTGATCAAATTTACCAGCTACCACTAGAAGGAATCTTTGACTCCCTCAAAACCTCAGCACCTCCATGGACCGTGTTTCATAATATTTCATATTGGATCCACCTGACTCAAAACATCAAACCTGTAGTCCACTTTTCATCATATTTTCAAATTGGACCCACTAACATCATTTAAGCCCAATATCAGATAACTGCATCAAATAACTTGATCACTGAACCAATTGAATCACCAAATAAATCATTGAAGTAAATTATCTTCAAAAAACCAAACCAACTTGTATCATTATATACCCATTCATCAGAATATCTGACCACATTACAGAAACCAAATATTGTCACTACAAACCTTGAATAATCATATGTCAGAATATATATGATATTGTTTAGAACTATACTCATGTATGTACATGCTTCTCCTTAAGAAGACCAACATACAAATCTCAAAAGACTGAACCCTTAATCTGAATCATTGCACTAATGAAACAATCACTGAAACACATATTGAAGCCATCACAGATATTTGAACCACATATAGATCATCACATAGTAGCATCATGATTACTATTCAACATTTCATTCCACAATCAGTTCAACCCAACTTGTACTTTCAAACGCGGATTATCATAAGAAATACTCCATCGACAAATAGCAACAAACATAATAGAACAAATTAACCATTATCATCATCTCATACTGCAAAACCCTAGAAGATGTACATGAACCTTATAAAGTGCTTCGGCGTATGTACGCAACTTTCATAATTGACACTCACACACATATATCTCCATACTGTAGAATATATATGTGACTACCCAGAAGTAGATCTTCATATGTACGTGATCTTTCTGAAGCAAACCTGCATATAGATCTATAATTACTGAGCCATACCTTCATTGCACAACACATCATTTTTCAAACCAAATTATTGGCATACATTATAACATACACACATCATAACATCATCATATATTAGTCAACACAAATCATTAAATCATCAATGACAATAAAATATTATCATTCGTCAGTACCATGTTGCATAATCAATTAATTATAAACCTACTTTTAACACCTAAACATTAATTTAGTCAATTTTCTAAAAATCATTATGATACCCCCTTGTGGGAACTTTTTTAATGGGAGGTCATGGTCCGACATTACATCTTGGGTGTGGCTTCCTTTTCCAAGTTGGGATGACCCACCAAATAGTCGCATATGCGCTAGTGTCGGGCAGGCGCCCTGGCGTGCCGAGCATGCGACACCCCCATGGGTGTTAAGCACCTTGGCGTGCCCAACACGTGACACCCCCATGGGTGTCGGGCGCCCCATGGTTTGATCACTGAACCAATTGAATCACCAAATAAATCATTGAACTAAATTATATTCAAAAAACCAAACCAACTTGTATCATTATATACCCATTCATCATAATATCTGACCACATTACAGAAACTAGATATTATCACTGCAAACCTTGAATAATCCTATGTCAGAATATATATGATATTGTTTAGAACTATACCCATGTATGTACATGCTTATCCTTAAGAAGACCTACATACAGATCTCAGAAGACTAAACCCTTAATCTGAATCGTTGCACTAATGAAACAATCACTGAAACACATATTGAAGCCATCACAGATATTTGAACCACATATAGATCATCACATAGTAGCATCATGATTACTATTCGACATTTCATTCCACAATCAGTTCAACCCAACTTGTACTTTCAAACACGGATTATCATAAGAAATACTCCATCGACAAATAGCAACAAACATAATAGAACAAATTAACCATTATCATCATCTCATACTGCAAAACCCTAGCATATGTACGTGAACCTTATAAAGTGCTTCGGCGTATGTATGCACCTTTCATAATTGACACTCACACATAGATATCTCCACACTTTAGAATATATATGTGACTACCCAAAAGTAGATATGCATATGTACGCGATCTTTCTGAAGCAAACCTGCATATAGATCTATAATTATTGAACCATACCTTCATTTCACAACACATCATTTTTCAAACCAAATTATTGGCATACATTATAACATACACACATCATAACATCATCATATATTAGTCAAATTTATTAGTCAACACAAATCATTAAGTCATCAATGACAACAAAATATTATCATTCGTCAGTACCATGTTGCATAATCAATTAATTATAATCCTAATTTTAACACCTAAAAATTAATTTAGTAAATTTTCTAAAAATCATTATGATACCCCCTTGTGGGAGATTTTTTAATGGGAGTTCATGGTCCGAAATTACATCTTGGGTGTGGCGCCCTTTTCTAAGTTGGGATGACCCACCAAATCATCGCATATGCGCTAGTGTCGGGCAGGCGCCCTGGCGTGCCGAGCATGCGACACCCCCATGGGTGTTAGGCACCTTGGCGTGCCCAGTACGTGACACCCCCATGGGTTTCAAGCACCCCACCTTCATGCAAGCGAGGTTGTTCACCCTGTTGTGAAAATAAGTGAACTCAAATCATTATCTCATCAATGACAATAAATTGTTATCATTGTATATTTCCATGTTGCATGATCAATCAATTATAAACCAAATTTTAACATTGAAACATTAATTTAATTAATTTTCTAAAAATCATTATCAGACCCCTTGGGGGAACTATTTTCATGGGAAGTCATGGGCCGAAATTACTTCTTTTTTTCAAGCGCACCTTTCCAAGTCGGGTTGACCAATCAACTCGTTGCACGGGCACCCCTATCAGGCAAGCACCCTGGCGTCCCCATAACATAACGCCCCCATGGGTGTCAAGAGCCATGGCATGCCCAGCACGCAATGCCCCCATGGGCTTCAGGCACCCTGGCGTTCCCAACACATGATTCCCCCCTTGGGCACCAAACGCACTATCGTTCCCAACATGCAATGCCCCTATGGGCACTCAAGCGCCCCGCCTTCATTCACTTAACAAATTATTATAATTTGTTAGTTATTACCATGTTGCATAATCAATAAATTATAAACCGACTTTTAACACCCAAACATTACTTTAGTCAATTTCCTAAAAATAATTATGAGACCCCTTGGTGGGAACTCTTTTCATGGGAAGTCATGGGTCGACCTCACTTATTTTATGTGGGTTCCCCTTTCCAATTCAGTTTAATTTTACAACTCATCGAACGGTCGCCCTTATCGGGCAGACGTCGTGTCGTTCCTAGCTAGCGACGCCCACAGGGGTGCATGGGCGCACTGCCTTATTGCCAGTGCGTCTAGGGAATGGGTGTCCACCCTACTGTGCAAATTAGTCAACACAAATCATTAGCTCATCAACAACAAAAAAATATTATCATGTGTTAGTACATCCATGCTACATAATCAATCAATTATAAACCGGATTTTAACATCACAATGAACACAAATCATTATATCATCAATGACCAAAAAATATTATCATTTGTTAGTAACGTGCTCCATAATCAATTAATTATAAACTGGATTTTAACACCTAAAAATTAATTTATTCAATTTTCTAAAAATCACTATGAGACCCCCTTGTGGGAACTTTGTTCATGGGCAGTCACGGTCCAACCTTACTTATTTTATGCGGGCACCCCTTACAAATTCAGTCCGACCCACCAACTCATCGCATGAGCGCCCTGGCATGCCTAGCGAGAGACACCCCCATGGGCATCATGCGCCTTGGCGTTCCCAACACATGATGCCCCCATGGGTGCTCAGGAACCCTGTATTCGTGTGGGCATTCACCCTAATTTGAAAATAAGTAAAAAAAAATCATTATCTCATCAATGAAAACAAAATATCATCATTTTTTTATTTCCATGTTGCATGATCAACCAATTATAAAACGAATTTTAACACTTGAACATTAGTTTAGTTAGTTTCTAAAAATCACTATGATTATGCCTTGTGGGAACTCTTTCCATGGGAAATCATGAGCCGAAATTACTTCTTTTGTGTGGGCGCCCCTTGCCAAGTTGGCTCAACCCACTAAATAATCACACGGGAGCCGTGGTTTTCTCAGCATACGATGCCCCCATTGGCACCCGGGCACCCGCCTTCATGCGAGCGTGCCCAGGGCATGGTAATTCACCTTGTTGTGAAAATGAGTGAACATAAATCATTATCTCATTAATGACAACAAAATATCATTATTTTTTATTTCCGTGTTGCATCATCAATTAATTATAAATCGACTTTTAACACCTAAACATTAATTTAGTTAATTTTCTTAAAATAATTATGATACCCCCTTGTGGGAACTTTATTTATGGGTTGAAATTACTTATTTTTTGCATACACCCCTTACCAAGTCGGGTCAACACACCAACTCATTGCATGAGCACCCATTTCCAAGTCGAGTCGACCCACCAACTCGTAGCATGGGCGCCCTGGCATGCCTAGCATGCTATGCCCCCATGGGCATTCGGGCACCCTGCCTTCATGTAAGTGCTCCCATGGCATGGAAATTCACCCTTCTATGCAAATCATTGAACACAAATCATTAGCTCATCAATAAAAACAAAATATCATAATTTTTTATTTTCTTGCTACATGATCAATCACTTATAAACTAACTTTTAATACCCAAACATTAATTTAGTCAATTTTATAAATATCATTATGAGACCCCCTTGTGGGAACTCTGTTCATGTGCAGTCATGGGCTGAAATTACTTATTTTGTGTGGGCTCCCCTTTCCAAGTTTGGTTCACCCACCAACTTGTCGCACAGGTGCCCTTGCTGAACGATTTCCCTTGCGTGCTGGCCATGACACGATGATGCCCCCACGGGCGCCCGGGCATCTCGCCTACATGCAAGCATGCCCAAGGTGTGGGCATTCGCCCTGTTGTGAAAATTAGTGAACACAAATAATTAGCTCATCAATGAAAAAAATATTGTAATTTGTTAGTACCATGCTACATAATAAATCAATTATAAACCAACTTTTAACACCCAAACATTACTTTATTCAATTTTCTAAAAATCATTATGAGACCCCTTGGTGGTAAATTTGTTCATAAGCACTCATGGGCTAACCTTACTTCTTTTATGTCGGTGCCCATTTCTAAGTCCGGTTGACCCACCAACTCGTCACATAGGATACCTTATCGGGCAGACATCCTAGCGTGCCCAGCTCGCGATGACACCAAAGGTGCCCGGGCACTCTGCCTTTGTGTGGGTGTGTCCAAGGCACATGCCCTTGCCATGCTATGAAAATAATTCAACACAAGTAATTAGCTCATTAATGACAATAAAATATTTTCATTTATTAGTATGTCCATGTTGCATAATCATCAATTATAAACCATCTTTTAACACCTAAACATCAATTTAGTCAATTTTCTAAAAATCAGTATGAGACACCCTAGTGGGAAATCAATTCATGGGAAATAATGGGCTGACCTTACTTCGCATGTTTTCCTGCCTATCATGTCGCTTGGTTCACCCATCGCCCATGAACTCGTTCGGTATGTCTGCTTAACCAACCATTAAAGTGAAAATTGGAAATTATGGTATATTAAATGTAAATGATATTCTCTTCATTTAAATAATAATATATTCTTTACTTAACAAGGCCAACCACGTGAACATGGAAGCTCATATCCCCCCCCCCCCACCCTCTCATCACTCTCAATTCCCCATAACCAAGCTATATACTACAATATATTTGAAAGAAACATAGTAACATTCAAATATAAAAACTAGGAAAATAAAAATTTAAGGTGAACAAAAGAGAACAAACCAACTGAAGACCTATAAATACACACCTCGCGCTTTTCAATATTTTTATATCATTAATCTTCTTCCTCATCCATCTCATCATCTGTATCATTTATTTCATAATTCATGTACAAAGGATTCACCATATCAACATCATCATCATCATCATCATCATCGTCGTCTACGTCATCATATGGAACATGTGTTTCTACATTTGGTTCAACTTCTTCAATTTCTTCATCTGACACAATGTTCATATCATATATTTCATCCAAATTAACATTATCTCGATTAACATATATTCCTCTAACTTCTTTGAAATCTTCGTCTGGCACTACATGAACCCCTTGCTCCTCTACATCATCTTCTACTTCAATTTCATCTTCTTCACTGACATTATACTTTACGGACCTTCCTCTGGTATCATATCTAACAACATATGACCAACCCACTTTACCTAGAACATATACATAAAATAATTGTTCACAGTGGCTTGGAAGAACATATAGCTTTGATCCTGGCTCAAGATTCCTTGTATCAACCATGGTAAATCCATTACCATGTTCTATAAAAGTTCTATTAGGGTCACGTTCTTGGATTTGTAGCCTAAACCATTTGACATCAAACAAAATTATTTTGAAGGATTCAAAGTCACAGTCAATTATATCATGCAGATACCCATAGTATCGATTCTCATGGAGTTATGGATGGTTGTCACCTCTAGAGGAAACATTGATAACTTGAAATACTGCAATTACCCCACTATCAGAAGTTTTCATCTTTTCATCCAGCCTTTTGATGCGAAATTTGTGGCCATTGCACCACATTTTGTTGTGGTGTTTCAACTACAATACATCAAACACATAAACAATACATTTTCAATTGATAAGCATGCATATTTATACTTGTAAAATTTGAAAATTTGAAAACAACACGCCATATGCATCAATATAATTGTAAAAAAACTTAGTATGGGTGAATATGCTTGACTGATAATATTTTAAACCATATTTTAAATAATTTCCCTCTCCACTATGTTGAGCTTATTTGACCAATGAAGACACACCATACCATGATAACCCACCATTATTAGCTTGTTTTCATAGTTCAATCCATACCTTCATCCAATCTTTATTGTTCTCAATGTATAAATGTTTTACATCCCACTCTCGACTAAATGCGTGAAAATAAAGCAATTCACAAATATATAATTAGTTACCATGTTATACCTTCATAATAATGGATTATGCAGGAAGACTAAAAATTAACTAAGTAAGATATACATTAAAAAAACAAATAATTCAAATGTGTTATAAATATCCACTATATACCTACATCTCACTTTTCTGATTCTACTTTTCCCCAAAAGGTTCTCCCCTTCAAAATCATCCACGGAGTTGAAATTCCAAATGTGATCCAATACGTTGATAGTTTTCCTATATATCATATATCCCTCTACCATAGAACCCTCGAGACATTCTCTTTGTCTGAAAAAAGCCTTCAATTATTTCTACTTCCTCTCAACCATCCACATTGATCTTGTGTGTACAAATCCACACTTTTCAATCTCCTGGACTTGGTGTATGAGGTAGTGTTCTTGTGCATTGAAAAGTGTCAGAGGTAGATAATTTTTCATTTCATACATTAGATGAGGAATTTATTTTATCCAAAACTTTATATCTTCTTTATCGATTTCTTTAGATGACAACCATATACAAATGAAACAAGAAAATCACATGTTTCAACAAAAAAAGAATAATATAGTACATGATGACAAGAAAAACTCATGCAGTGAAAAACATGCTACACAAAAACTTATTGAATAAATTACACTTTGCACATAAATCTCCATTTACCTCATGTATTTTCCAAGATCATATATAATTTTTTTGACATTGTTGTCAAATTTTTATGGGAGATATAAAGGTAGAACATATTGTAACAAAAATAATGATGGATCTTTATTTTTTACCAAGTTAGTAGAAAAAAGACACTAATTAACAAGATGTTTCACCAATGTATTACCAATATATACACAAAAATAATTACCTTAATGAATGTATGCCAATCATGAGTTTTTACCCCACCTAATTCACCTTTCTTTGTTAGGATATTATTTATGTTTGAAGAAAATCCAGTTGGAAATTCAAATTTTTCAATAAACTCTTTAACATGCTTGCTTTGTTGCTTTGTCAATAACCATGGCAGGGTGCTTATATTTTGGTCATCTCCATCGCTATTTGAATGAATCGCACTTTCCAATGCATGGTCGACCTCCTTTATCTCATTACAAATCCTGATAATTTTTTATTTATCTATCATTCCATCTAAGATTTTCCATAAGGTCTCTCTTATATTCTTCCTGATGTGCATGATACCAAACAAATGAACAATTTATAGGTTCTCATAGTAGGGGAGTCTTTTGAATTGCTCGAGATAACTTTTGATTCCTCATGGAAGTGCCCTGTTATTAATTCCTTTACGAACTACAACTTAAATCATAGATAAAGATATTAAAATCTGTCAATTAGTACAGTGAAGAAAATTCCATAAAAATATAAAATAATCCAACTTCCATGCATGAGGTCTCATTCTCTGTGGTCTTACTTCAGTCTCTTTTTTCCCATTGAAAAGATGTTTTCAGTACTTTGGAACCTATGGTTCTTAGAAATGACATTCTTATACTCCTCAAACACATCCTTTCTTAAGCCTCTTGAATGGAGAGATTTAATCTTAGGACCAAAAACTGGACAAGCAAGTTTACCATTTGTTTGAAGACCTGCAAGAGATGGAATAATTTTTATATCAATTATTTTAAGTATGTACAATGAAGTCTAGACTATTTAAAAAACATACTTGAATTGAAATTCATAAAATTAAACACTATTAAAATTTAGGGTAACGTTATAACATACCACATAAATGTGTTAGCCCTGGGGAATCATGAATTGTCCATACAAGCATTACATGGAATTCAAATTCCCTTTGTGCAATTTTTGGTCTAGAGATATCATACATAGTGACATCATTCCATAACTCCACTAACACATCGATAAGAGGCTTGAAATATGCATTCATATCTTTGAACGGATACTTACCTAATTGATTGAACATACAATGCATAATTACTACATATATTAGTAAATAAAAAAATTTATAAGAAATAATTATAAGGCATAATTAAACATGTATGAGTAAATTAACAAAAAAATATAGGACATAATTATGATAAAACAAGACATATGAGATGTTATTGTGCTAAAAAAATATATTCTAAATAAATTAATACCTAGAACAATCATTTTCATCATTATGTGCTCCATCTTTATTGAATTCCACGAAGGAATGTTATTGTTGATAACAAAAACGAGCCACACCGAGTAAGTATATTTTTCCTCTCCAAATGGATTGACACTGTCAACTGCTAATGAAATTTTAATATTATGAGGTTCTCTTTTGAACTCTGGCCACTTTTCCTCTATATTACTAAATGTAGATCCATCTGCAAGAATTCTAAGAACACCGTACTCACTTCTATTCCTTGCATGGTAATCCATAAGTTTTTCTATGCATTTGCACCTGAAAAATTGTTGCAGACGTGGAATTGTGGGAATATAACGAAGAACCTTGTGAGGCAACTTTTTTTGTTACTTTATTAGTTTGATATCTACTCTCATTACATTTTAGGCATTTTTATCTCAACACATGTTCTTTATAAAAGACAATATCTTCATTAGGGCATGCAAGAATAACTTGATACTCCATTCCAATATCCTTCATAACGATATGTATATCTTGGTACATACGAGGTAAAACATTAGACAATGGTATCGTAAATTCACCTAATAATCTACAACATAAAAAAATAGTATTGGTTAATGTACTAAACAATATTAATCATACATATTTCATCCAAATGTTACAAATTAATGAAATTGATGGGGATCGATGTGCTAACATTAAAAACAATGGAAAAAATAATTGCTTTATCATGTATATAGTACTAAATGTTGCAAAATATATTACATACCTTAGGATTTGTGTCACACATGTGTTTGACAAATCATTCACCACTTTTAAGTTGACCAGAAACAATAGAGCAGAGAGAATAGATCTTTTTGAGCCTTCATAAAGATGTTTAGTTGCCATCTCAAGTACAAGTAAATCAAAATCATAATCATCATATTAGTTTTCATCATCATCCATTGCAACATTATTAAATGTCTCCTAGATCAATATATTTGTCCCATCTTGTTTAATTATTTTATCAACATCATTATATTCTTCCATAGGATCATTAGCTTGATCCCCAATATTAATTGCTTCATGCTCTTGAACAGACGCTTGTATTACAACCACCTCTTCATTATCGAGCAATGCCCTAGGGTGTCGTACTATACAATTACAATCAGTAAAGTAGTATTAGTATATATAGAAAATATTGAAACTTCTATATAACAACAATTTACAAATATAATATATAGGGAAAACAAAGACAACAAATAAAAGGAGGAAGACAACCTAGGTGAGACTAAGAAACAAATATAAGAAATCAACGATGATGCTTCTGCAATTTATCAAGATATTTAAGAATACATTGAAAAACTATAAGAAAGATGTTAATTTTCTTGACATGTAGGAAATGAGACACTTTTTGAGATATATAGTCTTGACCATAATAAAAAACATATTAATCTTATTTTGCATTCAACATTGTAATGCCATATTATTTCTTAATGTCATATTCTTCATAATATACTTTAAAAACTTATTAATAATGTTGCATAAAAACCCATGATTAACCTCTAAATCCTCTATGTCAAAATTAACACCGCAAACAATATACATTAACCCCCCTAACACCTTAACCATATTCCCCTAAGCCCTTAAACCCCTAACCCATAAGCCCTTAACCCCTAACCCCTATACACTTTAAAAAAAAACCCTTATCCCTAATCCCATAAATTATTTAACCCCTAACTCAACCTAACCCATTAAATGCCCTAACGAAAATAATAAAATAATATTTCTATTCCACATCAAGATGAAAACATAGTTCAAACACCTCCCAAAAGAATATTACAAAATACATATACAATAGAAATACAATACAATTTACAATACAAAGACATACAATCTAAAATTTAACATACATATAAATATTTACAAAAACAATCTACAATACAAAGACATATAATAAATAACTTACAAAGGGATGATATTCATGTCCTCCTTCAACATATCCATAGTATCTACAATGATTTTTAGTTGATTTTATTATAATTATCCTTGGCCTCAAGCCCTTGAAATTTCTACAAGGGCAATAACATTTTCCATCCTCAGAAGCCCTCAATGTCGATCCCATGTATCCTTGGTCTCCTTGAGGAATGCTATGTGACATTTTTTTTCACCAAACTTTTAGTGGTGATTTTGTTCAAAAAATAGCCTCAAAATAAGCCTACAAAATTTTAAAACAATCACAACTAATATATATATATATATATATATATATATATATATATATATATATATATATATATATATATATATATATATATATATATATATAATCTAATTTTAAGGTCACAATCAAGCTAGACACTAAATTGGTGTATGAGACTCTCTTGTTTGTGGGACAAGGGGCCCACTTTAGTGTAGTTATTTTACTACTAAGTCTACGAAGGCATACATACTCTTACCTCCTCTGGTTTTGAACCTGTGACCTCTTAGGAGGAAACACATGCTCTTAACCTTTAGGCTCACTCAAATTGTATATATATATATATATATATATATATATATATATATATATATATATATATATATATATATATATATATATATATATATATATATATATATATTAATATAAATATATTATATTAATAATATTATATTTAAGTATAACATTAATGTTATATTTATTTTAATTAGTCCAATTGATCAACGTAAAGAAATCCTATATTAGACATTTCTAGTGCAAAAAATCATTAATGGTGGAATTGAACGTTATGCAATGGTTATTTACCATTTGTAGGAAATTGGAAAACACGTTTTCATATTGGATATAGCGTTGGATATCTGGTAGTAAAAGAACTATTGTCAGTTATTCAACAACAATAGGGATTATAGGAAACATCAGATAATTGATGGGATAAGGAATACAGTCGAATATTTGACCGGTAAAGAACTACAATCAGATATTCGACGGTCGTCGAGATTTTAGAAAAAAAACAAAAAAATATTTTAACTTCTGACACTTTTTTTTTTATTTTCGACATTCCTTCGAATTCCATCATCGAAATTTCTACCCAAATGTAGTAGTGATCTTTATTTTTCTTGCCTATGATTTAATGTACGTGCTCATATCTGCTTCTGACATGCACTTTTAAGCTCACAAATTTAATGGCATGCTCTTGTCATGACTTTTCAATATACACACTGTGTGTCTCCAAAATGTAATTTGTATTTCTATTAATGAAAGTTATGAAATTTTTCTTGTGGAAAATTTATTTTACCCCCCATAATATTATAGTTCCTTGTCCATTGGGTTAGTCGTTTTTAGATATTTCTTTGTTAACTTTAATGTTTCGATTTATTTTTCTTTAATATGTTTTATAATGATTATAATATACAACTTTTATAATATAAATAGATTTCTTAATATAATACTTTTAAGATATTTCATATGAATTTGTGTATTTTTACTTCTTTTTTTGTAAATTGGCTCAATATATTTTTATTAATATCAATATCAAAATATTTTATATTACAGCCTTTTTAGCAACACCTCTAAAAAACATCCTTCAGAGTAACTAGGTGAGACTTGTTTACCACTAGGGGTAAACATAGTTAACACCTTCACTATCAAAAAAAAGTTTTAGAATATCGTGAGAATTTTCTATTATAACACCTTACTCTTCATTTTTCCAGTCCTGCTACTGTAGTTCGGCTAAGTAAAAACTAAAAGAGCTACAGTAATACATATACTTGTCAAAAAACCAAAAAAACTAACAAAACGTCCAGATACAAAACAACCCAAATTTTCACCCATGATAGATCGACATACAGATTTCTTGGTGGACTTGTTATTCCAAGATGATTAATGGTGATGTGGTAGTAGAGTTGACCTCAAGAGAGGCCTGAGCTAGAGCGTTGATGAATGTTGGCACTTCTTGATGCTCATTTGATTTTGTGTCTGAGTCTAAAACGACATAATTTTGTATGCAAGACAGTCTGATTATTATATCATCCAATTTGTATCTAATATCCCTCAGAATTATCTTTATGTCTGCATGACCTGTAAAAATCTTGTATTTCTCTACTTGCTTTTCTATAATAACCATGTTGAGAAGAGTTTCCAGTTCTTGATGAAGGTTTATGGAATGAAGGAAATGAATCCTTCTCTTACAAAATTTCCCCATGTCTAGCACCCACTTGAGGTTTCTACCTCCTAACTTTGAATTTGACAAATAAACATGATCCCCAAAATATTTTTCTTTCAGATGAAAAAATTCCTTATGGACCTCCAGAGGAGTTGCCCCAAAAAAATTGTCTATGGATTCCCAACCAAATAATCGTCATCGTCGCATCAAAGGTGACCCATGAGTGCCATCCCTATGGTTAGTAAGGCGTAGCTAAGGATCCATGACAACAATGAACCTAGAATGCAAAGAGATAACACTTGTGGTTTATGGACTAAATCCAATGGAATGAACAATTTGATAGGAGGGTGAGCTAACAACAAGGGTCAAAAAATGAAAGGTTACACCATTGATTTTTAAGGTTACACTATTGATGCAACCATAAACCCAATTAAAACTAGATGGAGAAGGTACTTGGGTACCATACTCCACACATCAAGACTAGAAAACTAAAGGAAATCCCGACAGGGTATGAGTTCTGAGGAGTCGTCGAGGGTAAAACTACAAGAAGTTCAAACGATGGACCAAACCCAAAATTGAGGAGGAAAACAAAAATTAACATTGACCCTTGTGTATAATAAACAATGAAGCAAAAAAACAATGAAATAGTAAGCATTTACAGTGCCCAAGAAAGATATAACCTAACCTATTCAAGACTATGATAGAACCATACTTTAATAATATTAATGAAATCCAAAAACAAAACTCGAAGAGATAACTTGACCTTTGTGAGGCTAGAACAAAACCAAACTTTAACACTATCAGAGAGATACTAGGAGAGATAATCCATCTGCAAAAATATATCCCAACCTCTATGAGTCTATGATAGAACCATACTTTAGCAACATAAGTGAAAACCAGGAACCAAATACCTCCACACCAATGTAAATAGAATGATGGTTGTCGATACACAAAGGGTGTGACCTTGACCTGATAACTCCGCCACCCCAAGTCCATGGCCATGCAAATATCAGGTGCTAGAGACGTATCGGTGCTCTCTCCAATGTTAACTAGGTGTAGAGCATAAGATAGTATTCCAACCCTCTTAATATTTTTAAGCATGATTTTCTCCTAAATGAGCTTACCTAGGGTGTCACATTAGGTGACTTCACTTGTAACCAATCCTCCATGAGAGGGGCATCCCATCTCAAAGTAGGCTTAACAAAATGTGAAACCAGGAAACTTAATGCACTCAAGGACAATACTCCCACCTTCTCACATTTAAGTCACTTTGAATTAATCATATGTGAACTGGGTTGCGATACAAAACCGTGACACACGAATAACATGTGATGCCAAGTGTGGAGCCTAGCTCTACCACTGAGGGCCACCACCCTAATTACCACACACATTGTGTGCATGTCCATAATTATGATTTCTACATAAATACGTCACCGAAGAGCCATTACGCCAAAAAAAAACAAATGTTCAAAAAACTTATGATTTGTCTCCTAACGCTAAAACGCTAGACGTGAAAAAACCCTATCGAGGAATTTGTATATGTTTACTTATTCCTATTATTGGTATAAATTTGTCTTTTATTATTTTTTATTATATTATATATAATGTATAATGAATATATTAAATAACTATTATAAAATGATATGACTACTTATACTTTTTTTATTTTCTTCTATTTTATTGGTTTCTATTTTATTTTTTTATTTACTATACATCCATTCTATATATATATATATATATATATATATATATATATATTAAATAAGTATTAGATTATTTTTTTACTTGTGGTTGATATTAATAGTATATAATTTTTTATTTAATTCTTAATTTTACCTTATTTTACTCTCTTTTTAATATTAGTGAATTGTTGAATTAATGTTTGGTTATTTCTCACTCTATTAGTTGCCAATATTTTATTTTTTATTTTTTAGGGTTTTTCATTTTTTTCTTATTGGTTTTTGTTTTGACTTTTGACCTCTGATGATATCTTTCACCTAATTATCTAGATAGACAAGTGAACTTCACATATTTGTCTTGATGGTGAGCCACACTTATTGGTTTGAAACGTAGACTCAAATATCTTGTTGTAATGGTTCCAAAAGAATCAATTGAAAATTATCCACATCAGAAAAACATAAACTCAAAAGTAATTTCAATACAATAATCATTAAATTAAAAATATTAATTATTATTATATTTTTTAATATATTTCAAAAATAATACTTATTAATATTAAAATAAAAAAGTAATATATTAATATAATAAAATATACTATATTATAAATATAATAAAATATTTCAAGTATACAATAAGAATAAATTTTTCTTACATTAATTTTCAATTTGTTTGAAATAATATTAATATATAATATTTTATATAATATTTTTTAAATATCTAATATTGATATTCCTAACTTAACATTTTTTATAATTTGGATAAAAAATAAAAATAAAAATAAAAAAACTTTTATGGAATTGCATCCAAATTCACAATATTCAGGTGTTCCAAAATATTATAAAATATAAATATATATAGAACAAAAATATTAAAAAAAAATCAAAATATGTTTTTAAAGATGAATATTAAAAAAAACAAAAGTAAAAAAACATATTATAATAATAAAAAAAAATTAATGGGAATCCTTAATTTTAATTTTAGATTAAAAAAGAAACAAAATGTATAGTTTTTTATTAGATAATTTGGATTTTATGGCTAGAACCATTTACATATATATCTACAAACATGCTTATGTGATCTTAGCAAATTTAACGTTCCAATAAATCCAATACAAAGATTTTTTTTCCCTTTTTAGGTCCTATGGACTAAAATAAATACTTCTTCTTAAAGTAATTCTTAAATTGTCTCCAAATCAACTTTCTCTCATTTGTTACCTTGACATTTTTAAAGTCTTTGCATAGAACAAAAGGTGTAATTCAACCTAGTCAAAGTTCTTTTTCTACTCCAGTGGTATTGGTGCACAAGAAGGATGGATCATGGCACATGTGTCTGGATTATAGGGAGCTGAATAAGCTCACTATTAAAAATAAATTTCCCATTCATGTAATTTTTGAATTATTGGATGAATTACATGGAGCAATTTATTTCACCAAGTTTGATCTTCGTTCAGGATATCATCAAATTAGAATGAAGACTGAAGACATTCTGAAAACAGCATTTCGAACTCATGAGGGTCATTATGAATTTTTGGTCATGCCTTTTGGCCTTACCAATGCACCTTCTACATTTCAAGACTAGATGAATTCCATTTTCAAACCCTTCTTAGAAAATTTGTGTTAGTATTTTTTGATGGTATACTAATCTACAACAGGTCTTGGAAGGATCATGTTCAACATGTTGACGGGGTGCTCAAACTATTGGAGGAGAAACAATTATATGGAAAAACCTCCAAATTTTTCTTTGGAGTACAAGAGGTGGAATATTTGGGTCATATTATATCTCAGGAGGGTGTTAAGGTAGACCCTACCAAAATTAAAGCCATTAAGGAATGGAAATTCCCCACAACCATAAAGCAGTTGCGAGGATTTCTCGGGTTAACAGGGTATTATCGTAAGTTTGTTAAGAATTATGGGAGAATAGCAGCACCTCTAACAACATTATTGAAGAGATATGCATTTTCATCGATTCTTGAAGCAACTAAAGCCTTTGAACATCTTAAAGAGGCAATGTGCCAAGCACCGATATTAGCTACACTAGACTTCACAAAAACCTTTATTGTGGAATGTGATGCCTTGAGAAATGGAATTGGTGCCGTTTAATGCAAGAAGGAAGACCCATTGCTTTTAAAAGTCATCCAATCAAAGGAAATCATTTAGATAAAGCTATTTATAAGAAGGAAATGTTGGCAATACTACATTCACTAAAGAAATGGCGACCTTACCTAATGGGAAGACACTTCAAGGTAAAAAATGATCATGATAGTCTTAAATATTTTTTGGAACAAAGACTATCTTCAGAAGAGCATAAAAAATGGGTCACAAAGATGTTGGGTTATGACTTTGAAATAATCTACAAAAAAGGGAAGCTGAATTTTGTTGTAGATGCACTCTCAAGAAAGGAGGAGGATGTGAAAGCAATGCTTTGTGTCATTTCAATTATCCAACCTGATTGGATAACTGAAGCAAGGGAGGAATGGAAGAATGGTGAAGCAGTATGGACACTCATTCAAAAGTTGCAGAAAGATCCTTGTACATTTGATACGTTTAGTTGGAAAAATGATTCTTTTTGGCACAAAGATTGCTTATATCTTTGTAAGAATTCCCAACTAAAACAAAATATTCTTTTGGAATTGCACACCTCTCCCTTTGTAGGACACCTGGGATTTTTAAAAACTTACCACAGGGTGAAGAAAGATTTTTTTTGGGATGGCCTTAAATCTGATATTCAAAAGTTTGTGGCGATATGTTTGGTTTGCGAACAAAATAAAACTTAGATAATTAAGACCTCGGGTCTACTACAACCTTTATCCATTCCAAATCAACGTTGGGAGAGGTTTCAATGGATTTTATCACAAGTTTACCTAAGTCTAAAGGAAAGAGTGTCATCCTGGTCGTAGTTGATATACTTACCAAGTATGCACAATTTTTTTCATTATCTCTTCCATTTAAAGTGAGTACAGTTGCTATTGCATTTATGGAAACAATTCAAAAGCTACATGAAAACCAAAAGATTATTGTAAGTGATAGAGATCCCAGTTTCACTGAAAATTTTTGGATGAAATTATTTTCTTGTTTGGATACTCAACTACTCATAGATCATCTTATCATCCTCAATCCGATGGGAAAACTAAGATAGTGAAAAAATATTTGGAAGGATATCTTCATTGCTTTATATATTATTAAAAAACACAATGGGTCAATCGGTTGCCTATGGCTGAATGGTGGTATAACACTTCGTACCACACTGTAGAAAAAATGACCCCATTTATGGCACTTTATCGATATCATCGGACGTCCATCACATCATCTTTAAGAGAAAATTATAAGGTTAAGTAGTGTAATATCACATCGAGCATCAACAACAAGTTCTCCAACTCTTAAAGGATAACCTAAATTAGGCACATAATCGATGAAACAATAGGCAGATCAACATCGCAGCGAAAGAAGTTTTGATGTAGGCGACTGCGTATTTTACAGCTACAACCATACAAACAAATGTCCCTAAAGCAGGATAAGAAGGATAATAAATTATTTCCAAAGTACTATGGTCCTTACAAGGTGTTACAAATGATTAGTACTACGGCATACAAATTGGAGCTTCCTGCATCTTCCTGAGTTCACCCATTTTTCCATGGTTCATGCTTAAAGAAGATTTTAGGTGAAAAACTTCAGGTTCAAAAAATATTGCCAGAGCTTGATGTGGAAGGAAAAATCATATTGAAACCTGAAGTAGTCACAAAAATAAGAACTCGACATCTACGAAATCAATCAATTTCAGAGTATCTCATCAAGTGGAAGAACTTACCTACTGAAGATTCCACATGGGAGGATGATAATTTTTTGTAGAAGCATCCAAAACTACTCAAGCATTGAGGAAACCACTTTTGTGAAGAAGAGGGGCATGTTAGGGCCCTATATTACTACTGTAGTCCCTTATTGTTGTTAGTGTAGCCCCCTTATTTCTGTTTTTGTACCCATGTAGTCCCCATATTTTTATGATTGTGCCCCATAACAGCCCACTATTGTTATTTTTGTTCCCTTACATTATTATTGTTAGGTCAGATAGGATTATATTGTGACCCCATGGACTCCTATATATAGAAAAGAGGTTTTTTCATTTGTATCATCCAGTAATTTTTCATTTCTGTAATGTAAAGGAGTTCTCGCCCTCGAAGTGGTTGATTTTTAAGTCGTTGATCTCTCTTTTCTTCTATTTTGTGAGCTGGTTTAATAACACTTATAGTTCCAAATTTTGTTTAGATAGCTTGAATAGAGAGATCAAATCATCCATAACCACGTAGGAGGAGCTTGGTTATAAGCTAACTCAAGGGAGGAGAAACATTGACAAATGAATAATGTATTTCCTTATTGATAAAATCAAGTTTGTTGCACCCCTTTCTTATGGGATAACCCTTGGAACCACAAAATCCCTTACTTTAGTTGTGGGGTAAGGAATGACGAAGTGCCCCATTATAATCGAATTAGTCATATCTAAAATAGAGAATGATCAGCCATTTTTTCGTTATTTCTTATTGAATGTCGCAAAAGGTTCTCATATCCTCCATATGGTCCAACAAGTTCAAAGATTCAATCCACCAGTGAAGGGAGTCAAGATATTGCTCGAGTACCTACATGATAAAATTAACTCTACAAAGGAAATACCTTTGCTAACAACCCTTCTTTATCCTTTGACCCACCACATCTAGAACCTCTTCCACCTCAGGTGAAAGTTCAAGTTAAAGTCCATATATATATGGTGTTGATGCCTGATTGCTTTATTTTCTTAAGTAATCCCGGTCGCTCATGCGAGAATGTGATGGTTTCTAGTTTCCTTTCGCTCTGGCTCCTATAGATAGAAGAATGATTATGGCCCAAGAAAACAAACAATGTGGGTAGAAAATCTATATCCCAATTCCGACTTTGAGTGTTGTTCCCTATAGGTGGGAGCTAAAAAAAATGGATCATTATTTTGATTCACTCTTATGAGTATATTCATACACAATATGAACCTAACAACAATGAGTCGACTGGAACCCTAAGACTTGTGCCAACAATTTACACTTATAAAATAATTTTCCACAACCATTGGGAAATTTACACTCACACTTATAGAAACCTAGAAAATTTGGACAATTTAAACTTAAAGAAGACATTTATTCAATCCAGGCTCTTCCTCAGATCCTTTCGTGATGGCGGAGGTGTTGGGAAAAATACTAAGAGGGGGTGGGGGGGTGGGAGGGGGGGTGTGAATCACTATTTTAAAACTTACTTAAACATTTTATTTCTTATTCATATTTTTGTATGCGACTTTAATGAATTAAACAGGTGAATGTACGCGAGTATGATGAAGACAAGTAGCATATATCCAGTTAACTATATTTTCACTGTTAATTCATCATTTTTTCAACTTGAACCATTGCATAAGTACTTCATTAGTCATTAACTAAATAGTAAACATAAGTTGTAAGAAAAAAATAAACCATCACAAACAAGCAACACATCAACACACATGAACATTAGGATTTTTAGGTGAAAACCCAATGTGGGAGAAAACCACCGTTGTTTTCGTCTTTGTATTCTTATTTATTATAAAGAAAAACTTATTAAAATATTGTACTGGCGCAGACTCATACCTGTACGCAGGAACCCTCCTTTCGAAGGCTATAACCTCCTCTTGTTCTCCAACAACAACTAGAAGGGAGCTCCAACCCACTAATCTCATTTACCAAAACCCACCTGAAGGGAGCTCCTACCCCCTGATCAAATTTACTAGCTATCACTAGAAGGAATATTTGACTCCCTCAAAATCTCAGCACCTCCATGGACCACGTTTCATAATATTTCATATTGGATCCACCTGACTCAAAACATCAAACCTGTAAGCCACTTTTCATCATATTTTCAAATTAGACCCACTACCATCATTTAAGCCCAATATCAGATAACTATATCAAATAACTTAATCATTGAACCATTTGAATCACCAAATAAATCATTGAACTAAATTATCTTCAAAAACCAAAACCAACTTGTATCATTATATACCCATTCATCAAAATATCTGACCACATTACAGAAACTAGATATTGTCACTACAAACCTTGAATAATCATATGTCAGAATATATATGATATTGTTCAGAACTATACCCATGTATGTACACGCTTCTCCTTAAGAAGACCTACGTACATATCTCAAAAGACTGAAACCTTAATCTGAATCATTGCACTAATGAAACAATCATTGAAACACATATTGAAGCCATCACGGATCTTTGAACCACATATAGATCATCACAAAGTAGCATCATTACTATTCAACATTTCATTCCACAATCAGTTCAACCCAACCTGTACTTTCAAACATAGATTATCATAAGAAATACTCCATCGACAGATAGCAACAAACATAATAGAACAATTAACCATTATCCTCATCTCATACTGCAAAACCCTAGCAGATGTACGTGAACCTTATAAATTGCTTCGGCATATTTATGCACCTTTCATAATTGACACCCACACACAGATATCTCCATATTGTAGAATATATATGTGACTACCCAGAAGTAGATCTGCATATGTACACGATCTTTCTGAAGAAAACCTGTGTATAGATCTATAATTACTGAGCCATACCTTCGTTGCACAACAGATCATTTTTCAAACCAAATTATTGGCATACATTATAACAGACACACATCATAACATCATCATCATAGATCTATCAAACCATAAACAAATTATTCATTATGTAGTCATTTCAGATCTATTAGATATGATCCATCTTCATACTCCCTAGTGCACACTTATTTCAGATCAAACCATTTATCAATAACTCGTTACTTGCACACTTAACACTTTGACAAGATCAAATATTTGTTGTCATGCTCATTACTATGGGCCAATGCCATGGTAAATACCCCTAGTATTTATAATATCATGATGCGAAAACTGTACACAAAATTTCTTCACCATGCCCACGTATGTATGTGTCCTTTGTTCACAAGATCTGCGTATACTTATCAAAACATCACCTTTATCATTCCTTTGTCTCTGTACTAATATTTATTTTTCTAATCTCTTTTTCACATCTGTACTAACCTGTATACTCATCCTAGTACCATCATGTTGACATCTTTATCAAATAGGTTTCCATTAAAGACAACATATATTCATCCTACTACAAGTATTTTTCCATCAAGGACAACACATATTCATCCTAATACAAGAAGGTTTCCATCAACGATAACACATTAGTCATAATGCCAACAGGAAGCTCTTCCTCTTGCACCAACTCGGAGGTGAGCGGAGGCAAGAAAGGGCTCGAGCTCGTGCGGATATCATTCAAATTCACCGTAGAGAGGTGGGAAGATGCAGAGAAGATTTGCACAAGTTCAAATTCACTAGAGAGATTAGGGTTCGTCACAGGGGTTCAAGTTCATCACAGAGAGGATTCACTATAGAGGTTCAAGTTCATCGCAGAGGTTCAAGTTCATCTCATAGAGGGTTCGCCACAAATTTATCAAATTCATTACAGAGATGATGTGTTGTGTTAAATGGTTTGTTCTATTTTTTATTAAATGGTTTGTGTTATTTATCTATTTTATACTTTGTATATTTTATATGTTTTTTTTGTTTTTTATTTTGTGTGTTATTTTGTTGTATTTTAAATATATATATATATATATATAGTCTTTTCCTTTTCTTTTCTTTTTTCCTTTTTTTAATTTATAATTTATAATTTATTTTTTTCTTTTTAATTTATTTTTTATTTTTTGAAATGTTTCACCAAGTACCCAAATTATCAAAACAATCATATCGATGTGTAATGTGGAGACTCTATCCAATGTGTGCTAAAGCGATATTAATCCTCAAGATTTAGTGGCCGCACCTTTTTCTAAATATTCTAATTTTAAATATAATTCCCTATATAAATGCATCAAAGAAATATGTTGGAAATAAGTAATTATGGGGATATAATGAATAACTTTGTGTGGCACCTTATTCTATATTTAGGGAATTTAAACTTTGTTGTGTGTTATCCACATTATATAATATGATCCTCGGGGAACACATCAATAATGTGATATTATATCACTAAATATTTCATAATGATACATAATTCTCAATATGTGTGAGGTAAAGTATATTTTTAATGGTGGTAGGGGAATATCACCTAAAAATATGTACAAAATATCTTGGTGGTAGGTCACCTAGAAAATAAGGTTAATGTGTTATGTAAAATATATTGAGTTCCTTATTTTGATCCTCCCCCCCCCCCCCACCCCCTCTCCCGAATTAACCCATATTTTTATTAGGGGAAAGTGTGCTGAACCTAGTCATCGTAGTGGTACAAGATGGAATTGACCAAACAAAAAATATACAAAAAAATAAAAATCAATGTATTTAATAGTGGATATTAAGGAAATATATACTACAATCACAAAGAAAAACAAGTAAAATCACATTTTTCATACCTTCAGATTTATGGCATATATGTGCTTGAAATGTCATTTTTCACATTGACATTGACCAACAACAAAATATCAAATATCAAAGAGAGGACTTGTCTTTGAATAAATTTATTCTATATGGTCAACAAAAATTCTATTACATTCACCATATTTACTATGAATTGTAGTATAAAAAATTCCAAGCATAGGTGTTCTTCTCTTTATAGTTACAAATATGACTTTATACATATTTCTTTATATTTTCAATGTCTTTATAAATATGTCTTAGAGTGTCATCTTGTGATTAGTATGTATATAAACACAATTTTCAGCTCCAAATTTGTATTTTTAAGTACACTACAAGGATAGGATGATATGGTGATAACAATTATATTGATATGCTTATTTTAGAGTAGAATGTAATGAATGAAGTCTGCAATGCAATAAAAGGGAAAGCTAGTAGTAAAGTAATTTTTTCTAATTTCATTAAAATGCTTGGTTGAAGAATGATCATGATGAAAATTCAAACTTTAATGACTAACATAATAGTATTGCTACCCCTCCAATATTTTCAATTCATGTATCTACCATAACCATGTAAAATTCGAGTGCATACGAGCACAAACTGAAAATTTACATTGGCCTCATTCTCAAGTCACATCACAACTAGCTCAATATATTTCTACAACTCTCTGGAATTTTATTCATTGAACTACAAACAATATATAGCGCAAAACAATAAATTATACAATCGACTGATAACACGTTGAGATGATGACGATGGCGATGAGAATAATGGTGACACCTCATGGTAGTAGAGAAAAATATATATTAGTCAACACAAATTATTAAGTCATCAATGACAACAAAATATTATCATTCGTCAGTACCATGTTGCATAATCAATCAATTATAAACCTACTTTTAACACCTAAACATTAATTTAGTCAATTTTCTAAAAATCATTATGATACCCCCTTGAGGGAAATTTTTTCATGGGAGGTCATGGTCCGACATTACTTCTTGGGTGTGGCGCCCTTTTCCAGGTTGGGATGACCCACCAAATCATCGCATATGCGCTAGTGTCAGGCAGGCACCCCGGCGTGCCGAGCATGCGACACCCCCATGGGTGTTAGGCACCTTGGCGTGCCTAGCACGTGACACCCCCATGGGTGTCGGGTGCCCCGCCTTCGTGCAAGCGAGGTTTTTCGCCCTATTGTGAAAATAAGTGAACTCAAATCATTATCTCATCAATAACAATAAATAATTATCATTTTATATTTCCATGTTGCATGATCAATCAATTATAAACCAACTTTTAACATTGAAACATTAATTTAATTAATTTTCTAAAAATCAGTATCAGACCCCCTTGGGGGAACTATGTTCATGGGAAGTCATGGGCCGAAATTACTTCTTTTTTGCAAGCACACCTTTCCAAGTCGGGTTGACCCATCAACTCGTTGCACAGGCACCCCTACCAGGCAGGCACCTTGGCGTCCCTATCACGTATTGCCCCCATGGGTGTCGAGCGCCATGGCATGCCCAACACGCAATTCCCCCATGGGCTTCAAGCGCCCTGGCGTTCCCAACACATGACTCTCCCTTGGGCACCAAATGCACTACCGTTCCTAACATGCAATGCCCCTATGGGCACTTGATTGCCCCACCTTCATTCACTCATTAATGGCAACAAAATATTATAATTTGTTAGTACCATGTTGCATAATCAATCAATTATAAACTAACTTTTAACACACAAATATTACTTTAGTCAATTTCCTAAAAATCATTATGAGACCCTTTGGTGGGAACTCTATTCATGGGTAGTCATGGGTCGACCTCACTTATGTTATGTTGGTTCCCCTTTCCAATTCAGTTCAATTCACCAACTCATCAAACGGTCGCCCTTATCGGGCGAACGTCCTATCATTCCTAGTTAGCGACGCCCACAGGGGTGCGTGGGCGCGCTGCCTTCTTGCCGATGCGTCTAGGGCATGGATGTCCGCCCTACTGTGCAAATTATTCAACACAAATCATTAGCTCATCAACGACAAAAAAATATTATCATTTGTTAGTACATCCATGTTACATAATCAATCAATTATAAACCGGATTTTAACATCTCAATAAACACAAATAATTATATCTTCAATGACCAAAAAATATTATCATTTGTTAGTACTATGCTCCATAATCAATTAATTATAAACCGGATTTTAACACCTAAAAAATAATTTATTCAATTTTCTAAAAATCACTATGAGACCCCCTTGTGGGAACTTTTTTCATGGGCAGTCACGGTCCAACCTTACTTATTTATGCGGGCACCACTTACAAATTCAGGCTGACCCACCAACTCATCGCATGAGTGCCCTGGCATGCCTAGCGAGAGACACCCCCATGGGCATCATGCGCCTTGGCGTTCCCAACACATTATGCCCCCATGGGCACTCAAGAACCCTACATTCGTGTGGGCATTCACCCTACTTTGAAAATAAGTAAAAACAAATCATGATCTCATCAATGAAAACAAAATATCATCATTTTTAATTTCCATGTTGCATGATAAACCAATTATAAATCGACTTTTAACACTTGAACATTAATTTAGTTAGTTTCTAAAAATCACTATGAATCTGCCTTGTGGGAACTCTTTCCATGGGAAATCATGGGCCGAAATTACTTCTTTTGTGCGAGCGCCCCTTGCCAAGTTGGGTCAACCCACCAAATAATCACACGGGAGCCCTAGTTTTCTCATCATACGATGCCCCCATGGGCACCCGGGCACCCTGCCTTCGTGCAACCGTGCCTAGGGCATGGGAATTCACCTTGTTGTGCAAATCAGTGAACATAAACCTTTATCTCATTAATGACAACAAAATATCATCATTTTTTATTTCCATGTTGCATCATCAATCAATTATAAATCGACTTTTAACACCTAAACATTAATTTAGTTAATTTTCTAAAAATAATTATGAGACCCCCATGTGGGAACTTTATTTATGGGTTGAAATTACTTCTTTTTTGCAGACACCCCTTACCAAGTCGGGTCAACACACCAACTCATTGCATGAGCACCCCTTTCAGGGTCGGGTCGACCCACCAACTCGTCGCATGGGCGCCCTGGCGTGCCCAGCATGTTATGCCCCCATGGGCGTTCGGGCACCCTGCCTTCATGTAAGTGCTCCCATGGCATGGAAATACACCCTTCTATGCAAATCATTGAACACAAATCGTTAGCTCATCAATAAAAACAAACTATCATCATTTTTTATTTTCGTGCTACAAGATCAATCAATTATAAACTAACTTTTAATACCAAAACATTAATTTAGTCAATTTTCTAAATATCATTATGAGACCCCCTTGTGGGAACTCTGTTCATGTGCAATCATGAACTTAAATTACTTATTTTGTGTGGGCTCCCCTTTCCAAGATAGGTTCACCCACCAACTCATCGCACAAGTGTCCTTGCTAAGCGATTTCCCTTGCGTGCTGGCCGTGACACGATGATGCCCCTATGGGCACCCGGGAATCTTGCCTACATGCAAGCGTGCCCAAGGCGTGGGCATCCGCCCTGTTGTGAAAATTAGTGAAAACAAATAATTAGCTCATCAATGAAAAAAAAATTGTAATTTGTTAGTACCACGATACATAATCAATCAATTATAAACCAAATTTTAACACCCAAACATTACTTTAGTCAATTTTCTAAAAATCATTATGAGACCCCTTGGTGGTAAATTTGTTCATAAGCACTCATGGTCTAACCTTACTTCTTTTATTTCGGTGCCCATTTCTAAGTCGGCTTGACCCACCAACTCATCACATAGGATACCTTATCGGGCAAACGTCCTAGCGTGCCCAGCTCGTGATGACACCAAAGGTGCCTGGGCACTTTGCCTTCGTGTGGGTGTGTCCAAGGCACATGCGCTTGCCATGCTATGAAAATAATTCAACACAAGTAATTAGCTCATTAATGACAATAAAATATTGTCATTTATTAGTATGTCCATGTTGCATAATAAATCAATTATAAACCATATTTTAACACCTAAACATTAATTTAGTCAATTTTCTAAAAATCATTATGAGACACCCCAGTGGGAACTCAATTCATGGGAAATAATGGTCTGACCTTACTTCGCATGTTTTCCCGCCTATCATGTCGCTTGATTCACCCATCGCCCATGAACTCGTCTGGTACGTCTGCTTAACCAACCATTAAAGTGAAAATTGGAAATTATGGTATATTAAATTAAATGATATTCTCTTTGTTTAAAAAATAATATATTCTTTACTTAACAAGGCCAACCACGTGAACATGGAAGCTCATATGCCCCCCCCGCCCCCCACACCCTCTCATCACTCTCAATTCCCCATACCCAAGATATATACTACCATATATTTGAAAGAAACATAGTAACATTCAAATATAAAAACCAGGAAAATAAAAATTTAAGGTGAACAAAAGAGAAAAAACCAACTAAAGACATATAAATACACACCTCGTGCTTTTCAATATTTTTATATCATTAATCTTCTTCCTCAGCCATCTCATCATCTGTGTCATCTAGTTCATAATTCATGTACAAAGGATTCACCGTATCAACATCTTCATCATCATCATCATCATCTTCTACATCATCATATGGAACGTGTGTTTCTACATTTGGTTCAACTTCTTCAATTTCTTCATCTGACACAATGTCAATATCATATAGTTCATCCAAATTAACATTATCTCGATTAACATATATTCCTCTAACTTCTTTTAAATCTTCGTCTGACACTGCATGAACCCCTTGCTCCTCTACATCATCTTCTACTTCAATTTCATCTTCTTCACCTACATTATACTTTATGAACGTTCCTCTGGTATCATATCTAACAACATATGACCAACCTGCTTTACCTGGAACATCTACATAAAATACTTGTTCACAGTGGCTTGGAAGAACATATCCCTTTGATCCTGGCTCAATATTCCTTGTATCAACCATGGTAAATCCGTTACCATGCTCTATAAAAGTTCTATTAAGGTCACGTTCTTGGATTTTTAGCCTTAACCATTTGAAATCAAACAAAACTATTTTGAAGGATTCAAAGTCACAGTCAATTATATCATGCAGATACCCATAGTATCGATTCTCATGGAGTTATGGATGGTTGTCACCTCTAGAGGAAACATTGATAACTTGAAATACTGCAATTACCCCACTATCAAAAAATTTCATCTTTTCATCCAGCCTTTTGATGTGAAATTTGCAGCCATTGCACCACATTTTGTTGTGGTGTTTCAACTACAATACATCAAACACATAAACAAAACATTTTCAATTGATAAGCATGCATATTTATACTTGCAATTTTTGAAAATTAGAAAAAAACACGCCATATGCATCAATATAATTGTAAAAAAACATAGTATGGGTGAATATGCTTGCCTGATAATATTTTAAACCATATTTTAAATCAATTTTCCTTTCCACTACGTTGAGCTTATTTGACCAATGAAGACACACTATACCATGATAACCCACCATTATTAGCTTGTTTTCATATTTCAATCCATACCTTCATCCAATCTTTATTATTCGCAATGTATAAATTTTTTACATCCCACTCTCGACTGAATGCATGAAAATAAAGCAATTCACAAATATATAATTAGTTACCATGTTATACCTTCATAATAATGGATTACGCAGGAAGACTAAAAATTAAATAAGTAAACTATACATTAAAAAAACAAATAATTCAAATGTGTTATAAATCTCCACTATCTACTTACATCTCACTTTTCTAATTCTACCTTTCCCAAATAGTTGCTCCCCTTCAAAATCATCCATGGAGTTGAAATCCCAAATGTGATCCAATACATTGATAGTTTTCCTATATATCATGTATCCCTCTACCATAGAACCCTCGAGACATGCTTTCTGTCTGAAAAAAGCCTTCAATTATTTCAACTTCCTCTCAACCATCCACATTGATCTTGTGTGTACAAGTCCACACTTTTCAATATCCTCGACTTGGTGTATGAGGTAGTGTTCTTGTGCATTGAAAAGTGTCGGAGGTAGATACTTTTTCATTTCATACATTAGACGAGGAATTTATTCTATCCAAAACTTTATATCTTCTTTATTTATTTCTTTAGATGACAACCATATACAAATGAAACAATAAAATCACAGGTTTCAACAAAAAAAGAATAATATAGTACATGATGACAAGAAAAACTATGCAGTGAAAAACATGCTACACAACAACTTATTGAATAAATTACACTTTGCACATAAATCTCCATTTACTTCATGTATTTTCCAGTATCATATATAACTTTGTTGACATTTTTGTCAAATTTTTCTGGGAGATATAGAGGTAGAACATATTGTAACAAAAATAATGATGGATCTTTATTTTTTCCCAAGTTAGTAGAAAAAAGACACTAATTAACAAGATGTTTCACCAATCTATTACATATATATACACCAAAATAATTACCTTAATGAATGTATGTCAATCATGAGTTTTTACCCCACCTAATTCACCTTTCTTTGTTGGGATATTATTTATGTTTGAAGAAAATCCAATTGGAAATTCAAATTTTTCAATAACCTCTTTAACATGCTTGCTTTGTTGCTCTGTCAATAACCATGGCAGGGTGCTTATATTTTGGTCATCTCCATCGCTATTTGAATGAATTGCACTTTTCAATGCATGGTCGACCTCCTTAATCTCATTACAAATCTTTATAATTTTTTATTTATCTATCCTTCCATCTAAGATTTTCCATAAGGTATCTATTATATTCTTCCTGATGTGCATGATACCAAACAAATGAACTATTTATAGGTTCTTATATTAGGGGTGTCTTTTGAATTGCTCGAGCTAACTTTTGATTCCTCATGGAAGTGCCCTATTGTTAATTCCTTTATGACCTACAACTTAAATCATAGATAAAGATATTAAAATATATCAATTAGTAGAGTGAACAAAATTCCATAAAAATATAAAATAATCCAACTTCCATGCATGAGGTGTCATTCTCTGTAGTCTTACTTCAGTCTCTTTTTTCCCATTGAAAATATGTTTTCAGTACTTTGGCACCTATGGTTCTTAGAAAGGATGTTCTTATACTCCTCAAACACATCCTTTCTTAAGCCTCTTGAATGGCGAGATTTAATATTAGGACAAACTGGACAAGCAAGTTTACCCTTTGTTTGAAGACCCGCAAGAGATGGAATAATTTTTATATCAATTATTTTAATTATGTACAATGAAGGCCAGACTATTTAAAAAACATACTTGAATTGAACTTCATACAATTAAACACTATTAAAATTTAGGGTAATGTTATAACATACCACATAAATGTGTTAGCCCTGGGGAATCATGAATTGTCCATACAAGCATTACATGGAATTCAAATTCCCTTTGTGCAATTATTGGTCTAGAGATATCATACATAGTGACATCATTCCATAACTCCACTAACTCATCGAGAAGAGGCTTGAAATATGCATTCATATCTTTGAACTAGTACTTACCTAATTGATTGAACAGACAATTAATAATTACTACATATATTAGTAAACAAATAAATAAAACTATAAGAAATAATTATAAGGCATAATTAAACACATATGAGTAAATTAATAAAAAAATATAGGACATAATTATGATAAAACAAGACATATGAGATTTTATTGTGCTAAAAAAATATATTCTAAATAAATTAATACCTGGAACAATAATTTTCATCATTATGTGCTCCCTCTTTATTGAATTCCACGAAGGAACGTTATTGTTGATAACAAAAACAGGCCACACCAAGTAAGTATATTTTTCCTCTCCAAATGGATTGACACCGTCAACTGCTAATGAAAGTCTAAGATTACGAGGTTCTCTTTTGAACTCTGACCACTTTTCCTCTATATTACTCAATGTAGATCCATCTGCAAGCATTCTAAGAACACCATACTCACTTCTATTCCTTGCATGGTAATCCATAAGTTTTTCTACGCTTTTGCACCTGAAACAGTGTTGTAGACGTAGAATTGTGAGAATATAACGAAGAAACTTGTGAGGCACCTTTTTTGTTACTTTATCAGTTTGATATCTACTCTCATTACATTTTAGGCATTTTTATCTCAATACATGTTCTTTATAATAGACAATATCATAATTAGGACATGCAAGATGACCGTTGGCACTTCTTGATGATCATTTGATTTTGTGTCTGAGTCTAAAACCACATAATGTTGTATATAAGACAATCTGATTATTATATCATCCAATTTGTATCCAATATCCCTCAGAATTCTCCTTATGTCTGCCTGAACTGTAAAAATCTTGTATTTCTCTACTTGCTTTTCTATAATAACCATGTTCATAAGAGTTTCCAGTTCTCGATGAAGGTTTATAGAATGAAGGAAATGAATCCTTCTCTTATAAAATTTCCCAAGGTCTGGTACCCACTTGAGGTTGCTACCTCCTAACTCTGAATATGACAAATAAACATGATCCCAAAACTATTTTTCTTTCAGATGAAAAATTTCCTTATGGACCTCCAGAGGAGTTGCCTCAAAAAAATTGGCTATGGATTCCCAACCAAATAATCGTTGTCGTTGCATCAAAGGTGACCCATGAGTGCCACCCTTATGGCTAGGAAGGCGTAGCTAAGGTTCCACGACAACAATGAACCTGGAATTCAAAGAGATAACACTTGTGGTTTATGGACTGAACAATTTGATAGGAGGGTTAGCTAACAACAAGGGTCATAAAATGAAAGGCTACACGATTGATTTTTAAGGTTACACTATTGATGCAACCATAAACCCAATTAAAACTATATGGAGAAGGTACTTGGGTACCATACTCCACCCATCAAGACTAGAAAACTAAAGGAAATCCTGACAGGGTATGAGTTCTGAGGAGTCGTCGAGGGTAAAAATACAACAAGTTCAAACGATGGACCAAACCCAAAATTGAGGAGGAAAACAAAAAGTAACATTGACCCTTGTGTATAATAAACAATGAAGCCAAAAAACAATGAAATAGTAAGCAGTTATAGTGTCCAAGAAAGATATAACCTAACCTATTCAATACTATGATAGAACCATACTTTAATAATGTTAGTGAAATCCAAAAACAAAACTCGAAGAGATAACTTGACCTTTGTGAGGCTAGAGCAAAACAAAACTTTAACACTATCAGAGAGATATTGGGAGAGATAATACAACTGCAAAAATATATCCCAACCTCTGTGAGTCTATGACAGAACCATACTTTAGCAATATAAGTGAAAACTAGGAACCAAATACCTCCACACCAATGTGAATAGAATGATGGTTGTCGATACACAAAGGGTGCGACCTTGACCCGATAACTCCGCCACCCCAAGTCCATGGCCATGCAAATATAAAGTGCTAGAGATGTGAGGGACTGAGTGTCTATAATGAGGTAACGCATAGGTACTCTCTCCAATGCTAACCAAGTGTAGAGAATAAGCTAGTATTCCAACCCTCTTAATATATTTAAGCATGATTTGCTCCTAAATGAGCTTACCTAGGGTGTTAGATTAGGTGACTTCACTTGCAACCAATCCTCCATGAGAGGGGCATCCCATCTCAGAGTAGGCATAACAGATTGTGAAACCGGGAAACTTAACGCACGCAGGGACAATACCTCCCACTTGCTCACATTTAAGTCAATTTGAATTAATCATATGTGAACTAGGTTGCGATATGAAATCGTGACACACGAATAACATGTGATGCCAGGTGTGGAGCCTAGCTCTACCATTGAGGGCCACCACCTTAATTAGCACACATATTGTGTGCATGTCCATAATTATGATTTCTACATGAATACATCACCGAAGTGCCATTACGCCAGAAAAAACAAATGTTCAAAAAACTTATGTTTTGTCTCCTAATGCTAAAGCGCTAGACGTGAAAAAACCCTATCAGGGAATTTGTATATGTTTACTTATTCCTATTATTGGTATAAATTTGTCTTTTATTATTTTTTATTATATTATATATAATGTATAATGAATAATGAATATATTACATAACTATTATAAAATTATATAAGTACTTATAATTTTTTTATTTTCTTCTATTTTATTGGTTTCCATTTTATTTTTTTATTTACTATACATCCATTCTATATATATATATTATATTTTTAATAAGTATTAGAATTTTTTTTTACTTGTGGTTGATATTAATAGTATATAATTCTTGATTTTACCTTATTTTACTCTCTTTTTAATATTAGTGATTGTTGAATTAATTTTTGGTTATTTCTCACTCTATTAGTTGCCAATATTTTATTTTTTATTTTTTAGGGTTTTTCAATTTTTTCTTATTGGTTGTTGTTTTGACTTTTGACCTTTGATGATACCTTTCACCTAATTATCTAGATAGAACTCGTGAACTTCACATATTTGTCTTGATGGTGAGCCACACTTATTGATTTGAAACGTCGACTCAAATATCTTGTTGTGATGGTTCCAAAAGAATCAATTGAAAATTATACACATCAAAAAAACATACACTCAAAAGTAATTTCAATACAATAATCATTAAATTAAAAATAATAATTATTATTATATATTTTAAAATATTTCAAAAATAATACTTATTAATATTAAAATAAAAAATTAATATATTAATATAATAAAATATACTATATTATAAATATAATACAATATTTCAAGTATACAAGAATAAAGTTTTCTTATATTAACTTTCAATTTTTTGAAATAATATTAATATATAATATTTTTTCCTTATATTAATTTTAATTTTCAATTTGTTTGAAGTAATGTTAATATAAAATATTTTTGAAATATCTAATATTGATATTCCTAACTTAACATTTTTTATAATTTGGATAAAAAATAAAAGAAAACTTTTATGGAATTGCATCCAAATTCACAATATTCAGGTGTTCCAAAATATTATAAAATATAAATATATATATAAAACAAAAATATTTAAAAAAATCAAAATATGTTTTTAAAGATGAATATTTAAAAAAAAAAAACATATTATAATAATAAAAAAAGTAATGGGAATCCTTAATTTTAATTTTAGATTAAAAAAGAAACAAAATGTATAGTTTTTTATTAGATAATTTGGATTCTATGGCTAGAACCATTTACATATACATCTACAAAACATGCTTATGTGATCTTAGCAGCTTTAACGTTCCAATAAATCCAATACAAAGATTCGTTTTTCCTCTTTGGACCCTATGGACTAAAATAAATACTTCTTCTTAAAGTACTTCTTAAATTGTCTCCAAGTCAACTTTCTCTCATTTGTTACCTTGACATTTTTAAAGTCTTCCCATAGAACAAAAGGCCTTTCATTTAAGTTAAATATAATTACTCCAATTTTCATGTTTCGATAGTAATCATGCACATGGAAATACGTTTTCAGTTCCAATAGCCTTTTCTTTGCTTCCTCCCCATTCTTGATATCGCCATCAAAGGTAGGTGGCTTTACCTTCTTGAATTTCCAAGGCATGGAATTCCTTGAATGCCACTTTTCCTTCTTGTGGGGATCTAATGTAGTGATATTACTATACAATCTTTCAAAACTATTTGTCTCTTCACTAGAGGAGTTTGTTTTTGCATTATTATTATATGTGTCCTTCTTGGTACCCCCATGCATCTTGTAGTTGTTAGCCCATGTTTTTGGATCTCTAATGGGATTAGTACCTTCCTTGAATGATGTTTATTTATATTAATTTCAATTGGTTGATGTTTCAACTACCTTTGTATATTTGATAGACTTTGTAGTAGCACTGCATTTATCTTAGCCCGCCTCTCTTGAGCTCTAATGAGCCTCTCATTATCTACCTTGCAACTTTGGAGTTCAACCTTTAAAATTCTCATTGACTCTACCAAATATGGAGGGGTTTCAACAACTTTACTCTCATTTGATTCCTCACTTCTAATGTATGAGGTTCTTTCCATTTATGTTATTCCTTGTTGTTGGTAATATTTTCTTTATTCCTTTGTGTATTCTCTATGGTAAAATTAGCATGCCACTATCAGCTTATTAAAAAAAAAATCTCACTTAATTCATTGCTTTGGAATCACACTCAGTAGCTTACAATGGCCTGAGATTGAGGTTTTGCTTCAATTTCAAGTTACGTAAATCATTTTTAGTATACCAGTTGATTAATAAATTCACAAGGTGATCAAGTTGTTCAATATAATTCATAGAATTCAATTTTTATTCCATTTACATCAAATTAAAAATTAAAAATAACACCTTCAACATATCCATCATAATTTGGATTTATAATCTATATCTCATAAACAATCATTTTTCATTTTTAGGAAATAAATCATAAGATAACAATTCCTTACAATAATCATTTCGTGTATAAGGAAAACAATTTTCATTATCAAAGACCAATTTTCACTCTCTCTTGAGCCCATTTAGCTCGAGTGTTGAATCTAGTTCTACTATCACTATGTAGCATGCCCAACTCCCTAAGTCACCTTAAGAAGGTGGAGGTTATCTTTTTTTCACTTTTCTTTACTCACATCAAATCCCAATTCAAATGTCACCATCATCCTCTTCTCTTCAAGAGCTTTCAAGAGATTTCCATTGATGTTAATTTCACCTAAATCTAACTTCAAGGCACAAAGTTATGGTCTTTAGAAAATTTTGTACCATTGCCACATTAGTGTGACCATGTGGTAGACCCCGGCATGTCATTTCTAATCCTCATCATAAATTACTTTTGTAATATGTAATTATTCTTGATTATAATTATTTAAGTAATCATAATTATAATAATATAAAGTAGTCCTGGATTAAATTAATTATACATTAATATCACTTTATTGACCTTAAATAGGCCTAATATGTAGAACTCCAATTTCTTGGCATTTTTACAACAATAATTTATTTTTGGAATTTTCCATAAAACTCTTACTATTCTTGTTTTCATTAAAAATCTTGAGTCAAATTTAATGTAAATAATTTTTTAATATCCACATTTTTTATGACTTTGTGTATTTTCCAATGTTGTTATTGTGAAGAACTCTCTTATGAAAGTTTTCCCTTGGATGAGTTCTTCCACATTATTTACCCCACAAACCTTTTTACTTAGTCTATTTAGAGCTCTTGCTTGCTAGAGTGGAAACTTTAAAGGAGCTTCATGTACCATGTATCCAAATTTCCACATTAGCCAATTTGCATGCACATTTCAATGTTATTCAATTTTCACTCACAATTTTGCAACCTTCATTTTTTCTTCCACAACATCCAAATCATACCTTTATCTACTTCCATACTTAGTCTATTTTCCATCCTCATCATTGACCTTCACTTCCACCTTTTAAATATTCACACATCCAAGTCATACATTTATCCACTTCCATACTTAGTCTATTTTCCATCCTCGCCATTGACCTTCACTTCCACCTTTTGCATATTCACACATCCAAGTCATACATTTATCCGCTTCCATACTCAGTCTGTTTTCCATCCTTGACATTGACCTTCACTTCCATATCCTGCATATTCACACATAAATTAAAAAATATATTTATACAAATTTGCATTTAAGATGATATTTAGATATTTGTTCTCATATATTTATAAGTTTTACACCTAGAATTATAGTGATTAAAATTCCAAATTTTATGTGTTGATTCCATGCTCCTAGACTCTCATTATTATAACTAGTATATATCCATCTTAATCACGGATCTAGCAAGTTGAAGCATCAATTTTTTATTGTAAACTTTTTTAGAGTGAAAAACTTGAAAAAATATTTTCAGCTCAAAAAATTTAGTACCCCCCACACACACACATATATACACACATCAAATTTCATTGCTTAAATTTCATTTTTTAATGCATAAATGGATTCACGCCTTCCAATTACTTTTGGCCACTTGGATTGTGTAGACTGCACAAGTTAAACATTAATTATTGGTTTTTATATAAAATTGATCGAAAAAATATACAATGAAACTACTAAAAATGTTTTAACCATATAATTTTATATTTTTTCAATTGCTTTATATAATACATATATAGTTTTTTTTTGTGTATATATATAATTTACATTGAATATTTTTATCATTAGTAATAATGATTAAATGTCACATTAATTGAATAAGATAAATTATGTATTGGTTCTTTTTAATCTTATAGGAAATGATTGAATCATTTTACTTTCAATTACTTCTATATTGAAATTTTAGTATATTAAAGTCGACATTTTAAAAAAAATCAATTTTTTTCTTCTTTTATATATATGAAATTGATCTTGAAATAAATTAATTAGCATAAATATTTAAATACTATAATTTTTATTTTGAAATATTAACATTAATTATGTTTTTTTAAGTTGCATTAATTTTATATTAAGAATAGATTAATTATGCATCTTGCTCTTATTAGTTTTATTAGGAAATAATTAAATTTTTTAACTTTCAATTACTTTTTTCTTTTGTATATTAAAATATTTTATTATGATTAAAACCAGATGGAGAAGGTACTTGGGTACCATACTCCACACATCAAGACTAGAAAACTAAACGAAATCCTAACAGGGTATGAGTTCTAAGGAGCCGTCGAGGGTAAAACTACAACAAGTTCAAACGATGGACCAGACCCAAAATTGAGGAGCAAAATAAAAAGTAGTATTAACCCTTGTGTATAATAAACAACGAAACCAAAAAATAATGAAATAGTAAGCAGTTATAGTCCCCAAGAAAGATATAACCCAACCTATTAAAGACTATGACAGAACCATACTTTAAGAGTGTTAGTGAAATCCAAAAACAAAACTCGAAGAGATAACTCAACCTTTGTGAGGCTAGAACAGAACCAAACTTTAAATACTATCAGAGAGATACTAGGAAAGATAATCTAACTGAAAAAATATATCCCAACCTCTGTGAGTCTATGACAGAACCATACTTTAGCGGCATAAGTGAAACCCAGGAACCAAATACCTCCACACCAGTGTGAATAGAATTATGGTTGTCGATACACAAAGGGTGCGACCTTGACCTGATAACTCCGCCACCCCGAATCCATGGCCATGCAAATATCAAGTTCCAAATACGTGAGGGACTGAGTGTGTATAATTAGGTAACACGCAGGTACTCTCTCCACTGCTAACCAAGTGTAGAGAATAAGCCAGTATTCCAACCTTCTTAAGATGTTTAAGCATGATTTTCTCCTAAATGAGCTTACCTAGGTTGTCAGATTAGGTGACTTCACTTGCAACCAATCCTCCATGAGAGGGCCATCCCATCTCATAATAGGCATAACAAAATGTGAAATTGAGAAACTTAATGCACGCAGGGAAAAATACCTCCCACCTGCTCACATTTAAGTCGCTTTGAATTTATCATATGTGAACTGGGTTGTGATATGAAATCGTGACACACAAATAACATGTGATGCTAGGTGTGGAGCCTAGCTCTACCACTGAGGGCCACCACCTTATTTACCACACATATTGTGTGCATGTCCATAATTATGATTTCTACATGGATATGTCATCGGAGAGCCATTATGCCAGAAAAAACAAATGTTCAACAAACTTATGTTTTGTCTCCAGACGCTAAAGCGCTAGACGTGAAAACACCCCATCAAAGAATTTGTATATGTTTACTTATTCCTATTATTGGTATAACTTTGTCTGTGATTATTTTTTATTATATTTTATATAATGTATAATGAAATGAATATATTAAATAACTATTATAATATGATATGATTACTTATAATTTTTTTTTTCTTCTATTTTATTGGTTTCTATTTTATTTTTTTATTTACTATACATTAATTCTAAATTTTATATATATATAATTTTTTTTATTTTTAATAAGTATTAAATTCTTGTTTTTTTTGCGCTTATGGTTGATTTTTTTTTTTTTTTTTTTTTTTTTTTTTTTTTTTTTTTTTTACAGTAACGGTTATGGAGTATTATATTAAACTTGGCTTGAATGCCACAAATCTGGTTACAATGAGAAGGGCTATATCCTGTTGCACCTCACCACTAAGGTTGAGTATGAAGCTAATGTTTGGATTTTTCCTCCTTAGTGATGTAACTATAGATTCAATTTCAGAGATTTTTCCCAACTTGAAGATACATACAAATTGACTTAAGAGTAAACAGTAAAACATGACAGCAATTTAGCTTATGGGATGGGTTCCCATGATTCTTCTTCGTCTTTCATTTTGGTCCCAGCAGTGAGGAGGGCAGCTTTGTTGGCTTCAATGTCCGCATCTTTATTATGAGTTCTCAGCACATGATAGAAATTCAGTTTCTGAAAAGCGTTCTCCAAGCCCTTAATTCTGGCTATCAGCCTTGCAAGTTTAAGGTCCAAAGTTGGAGAGTTGGACACCATTGCATTGATGATGATCTGGGAATCGCCAATAACATTTGCTTCACTTATGTCTAAATCTTTGAGCAACTTGAGACCTTGAAAGAGAGCCAAAGCCTCAGCTTGAATGCTAGTTGAATGGCCTAGCCCCCATGCAAAAGAATGAATTTTTTTCCCATCTGGATTTAAAACAACGCCTCATGCACCAGCTTTCCCCGGATTGCCCTTTGCTGCCCCATCAAAAAAGAGGGAGTGTCTTGAATGTGTTGTAAGCCAGTCTTGAAAGTCTGTTTCAGGTTTTCTTATTTTCCAGTCTTTGGGAGGAGGGACGTTCCTACTTGTTGTTTGAAAATGCAGATCAAGAAATGAACCCCAAGCAATGTCCTGTTGGCTGAGATTAGAATCATCTTTTAATTCAATCAAGAACTCTTTTAGGTGGCATTTGATCTTGATTTCTAATGCCTTGTGATTATGTTCAATATTTCTGAAGATTCTTCTATTTCATTCAAGCCAGATCTGCCAGCAAATTACCTTTGGGAGGACAGACAAAGCAGCTTTTATTATCTGGTTTTTAGGAGGAGGACCAGGATACCTGTTCGCCCATTTAGAAAATAATTCAGTAGTGGAGCATGGGATCGTAATGTTGGGATCCAGCTTGTGGATGAATGTGGACCAAATCTGCATAGAGAATCTGCATTCAAGCATTAAGTGGACAGCACTCTCTGCATTTTCATTACACAGTGAACATTTGGAGGGGCCGTGGAACCCTTTCCTCTGCAGATTATCATACGTGAGTATTTTTCCATGGCATAGAAGCCAAGCAAAGAAATCCACTTTGGGCCACGAAGCAAAATGCCAGACTCCATGCCAAGGTGTTGGGTCAGGGGGAACAAAAGGTCTCTCTCTCAGCTTAGTGTAACCCAGGGAGACAGTGTACCCTCTGACATTCGGCCCCCAGCCTCTCGAATCTCTTTTTCTGATGTGAGAAGGCGCCAAACCATGAAGAAGGTCGAGCATCGTGATCCATTCATGATGCAGGTGTGGCAGCACAGCAATGCGTTTCCAGCATGCCCAATCAGATTCATTCCATAGTGAAATATCCCATAGCGAATTCAACCCTTCTCCTTCCATCCAGCAGCGCAGCGCTCTAATGGAGCCTTTTTCTTCTATAGGATTCGTATTCATAATTTTTTTAGTCCATATATTTATCTTTCTCCCGTTTCTTGGAATCCATAAGGAGTGCGAATTGATAAGAGGAGCAGTTTTAGCATAAAGCTTGAGGAAAGACGAGTTGGGCAGATGGATCAAATTGTCTAGATAGCTGATGCGAGGACCTCTGAAATAGTTTTTCCAGAGAGCCACTTGAGCCCAGCCTGGCTTGGGCACAATGATCTTCCATATTAACTTTTCTCCCATAGCTATGTTCTGTTGACAGATATTTTTGAAATTCAATCCGCCCTCCCACAAAGGCTTGGAGATGGTTTCCCAACTGACTAGGGGTAGTTTGCTTTCATTCTGTTTGCCTCCCTTCCAAAATAACCTCTGAATGTACTCCTCCATTTTTTTTAAGATACTTGCTGAAGCGAGAAGAACAGCAAAATGAAATAGAGGGAGATTGGTGAGCACAGATTTTATTAGAACAGATTTACCAGCAATGTTGAGCCAGGAGTAACCCCAGGCTTGGATCTTGGTCTTAAATTTTTCAAGTTGTGGAAGCCAGTCTTTACTTACGGATCTTTTATGATAAATAGGGAGGCCCAAGTATTTGAAAGAGGTCCAAGAGGAGGAGGCTGCAAAGCCCAAACATCTAGCAATAGTAGAGAGAAATCTGGGCGATGTGTTCCAGCTGTAGATGTGAAATTTGTTCTTATTTAAGGCACTGCCTGAGGCCTCACAGAAATCATCTAGAACTGCTTTAAATTTGATGGCTGAGGAAAGAGTGGCAGCTCCCAATAACAGGGTATCATCCGCAAATAGGGCATGATTTATGTTTTTGACCCCTCTTGTTATAAAAAGTCCATTAATATCTTGATCTTGCATCTTTTTTTCTAACAGAAAGCTGAGAACAGAGGCTTGGATGACAAAGAGCAGAGGGGAGAGTGGGCACCCCTGCCTAAGCCCTCTCGAAGCTTTAAAAAAATATGTGGCTCTACCATTTACTAGAGGTGCAATCCATGGCTCCGAGATGCATGCCCGGGTCCAATTTATGAAATTTACTCCAAAACCGAACTTGCTCATGACTTTTAACAGAAAGCTATGATTTACTCGATCAAAATCATTTGCTAAGTCGAGTTTGATAACCATACCTTGTTCATGTCGATGCAGACTTGAGTGAATTTCCTCTTGTACAAGGGTGAAGTTGTCCACGATCTGCCTACCTTGGATGAAGCCTCCTTGATTCTCCGGAATGATTTTGGGAAGGATGAGCTTCAGTCTATTTGCAATTACTTTGGTGATTAGCTTGTACCCTGTATTGCACAAGGAGATCGAGCGAAATCTATTGAAGTTGTTGGCGCCTTTCTCCTTATGGATGAGGGCTAAGAAAGTTGAGTTTGTGTTGCCTCCGATTTTCTGGCAATCTTGAGATTTTTGGACCATTTTGAAGAGGTCCTTTTCAACTATCAGCCAAAAAACTTGGAGGAACCTGGCAGAAAATCCATCCGGTCCAGGGGCCTTATCTGGATCCATGGAAAAAAGGGCATTTTTAACTTCATTTTTGGAGACTTTGGCCTCAAGGATCGCATTCATACGAGAAGAGATTAAAGATGGAACAATATCTAACAGATCTGAATATTGATCTGGATCCGTGTCCTCACTATACAAGTTTTGAAAATGAGAAAAGGTTGCCTTCTTGATGTCCTCAAAATCCTTGTGGGTGGCATTATCCTCCTTGATCTCAGATATAGTGTTGAAGCATTTCCTGGCCTGAGCTTGTTTATGGAAGAAAGAAGAGTTCTTGTCCCCTGCTTTGAGCCAAATATTTCGAGATTTTAATCTCCAGTATTCTTCTTCAGTTAAGAAGGCCTTATGAAAACTCTACTGCAGCTGAGCCTCTTTATCTAACAGTGCCTCTGTGATGATAACGTCCTCCACTTGAAGTTGATGAGAGGTTAGAGTAGCTTTAATGGTTTTTCTTTCTGTATCTGGGTTGGGCAAGGTTTTGGCCCAACATTTTAGAGCCCCTTTCACCCTTCTAAGCTTTTCCTCCCAGACAAAGAAAGGGGATCCTTTGACTGGCTGTCTCCAACAATCCTTGACTAATTGCATGAAATCTGGCTCCTTCACCCAGAGGAGACTAAATCTGAAAAGAATAGGGCCCAGATCTAGATGGGACAGGATTTCTAGCTTGATGGGCTTATGGTCCAAGATGTTGTTAGTGAGAATATGCATTCTAGGTTCTAAACCTAGTAACAGAAAAGAGCTTTGGAAGAAAAATCTATCTAATCTGGCAGCAATATGACCAGGGCCAACTCTTTTTTTAGACCAAGAGTACTTACCAGAGGAAGGTTTGATATCCAACAGATCCCAGTCCTGCATAAGATCCTCCGCCCATTCCCTTGCTGGATCTCGGACTGCGCTGCCTCCTCTTTTTTTAGACGAGTGGAGAGTGAGGTTGAGATCTCCAGTAATGATTATATTTTCTAGGTTTGCTAGGTCTGCTTGATGTCTTATAGATTCCCAGCAGTCCTATTTTTCCCCAACATTGACTGGGGAGTATACATTGAAGAGGCAAAAAATTTCTTTGGTGTCCAGATTCTACATTTTAAGCAGCAACCAATGAGTGTTGCTAGCCTCATAAATGACTGAAAATTTGTTGGCATTCCATAGAGTGCCAAGCCCTCCCGAGGCTCCCCGGGCAGAGATTGCTCTTGCTTCACTTTTGATCCAAAGTTTCTTACTTGCATGCAGAAAGGCTACGTCTTCCAGCTTGGTCTCCTGGACAAGAAGTATGTCTGGAGATTCTATTATTATTAAGCTTCTAATGGCTTCTTCCTTAGTTTTTCTCCCCATACCTCTACAGTTCCAGGAATGACCTTCATTATTTATGTTTTTGATGGGCTCCCTTGGAGCCTTGGGGATGATTTTTCATCGTCCTTGGCTTTGAGGCTAGCAGGTTTTCCAAAGTTGGCTGGCTGCCCTGAAGCTTGTCTTTGTAAGTTTCCTGCTCTCTTTTTTCCCTGTCATATTTGTGACCTCTTATGGAACTCCTTACCGAGGTTTCAGATTCTCCTATTTCTCCTTCCTCCTCTGACTCGTCTGATTCCTGTTCTTCTTCCTCATCTTCTATAGGCATGCCTTTGGGTTCTGCGGCACTTGTTCCTTTAAGGGAGGAAGAGGGATTGCCTTTGCTTGGTGAGACTGGCTTTTGGATCTCGATCTCCTGAGTTGCTTCTGTTTGATGGCTTAGAGGATCGAACTTATTTTCTTGTGCCTTTTTGGGAGGGGGGCGCTGAGCATTGGCCTTAAGAGGGCCTTTACCATTGGGGCCTCCCAGTTTTTGACCTTTGTCGTTGATCTTTGAATGCTTAACTTGGTTCCAAACCTCTTCATTTCCTTTCTCTGGCTCAGCAATGGATGGACAACTTCTAGCAAAGTGTCCATGAACATGGCATTTCCTGCATTTAAATGGTAGCTGCTCATAGTCCAATATTTTCACATGAGACCAGCTGCCGACATTGATTCTGATTGCCTTTGGGAGACCCACCTCTAGATCTACTTCTACGCAGATTCTAGCACAGTCATACTGGTCCTTGTTGTTTGCTCAATCTATGAATTTCCCAAGAGCGTTGCCGATGTGTTTCAAGGAGTCCCAGTTCCAGCAATGGACTGGGAGATTCGGGAGCCGAACCCACACTGGGACTGTCGTGGGAACATCTACTGCCGGATCAAAATCCAGAGTCCATTTGTTCAGGTAGAGGCCCTGAGGGCCCATGAAATAGGGCCCATTTTGGAAGATCAAATCTTTTTCTTCTTTGGAAGAGAATTCAAAGAGGAAGAACCCTCACCCAAGAAAATAAGATGTAACACTTTGCTTGATCAGAGGAGCCTAGTTCCTGTTAACCCATTGCTCAGTAGTTTTCGGAGATGGCTAAAGTCCCGTGAATTGGCCAATGAGACCATGATCAGCCAGAGACAAAGCTACTTGGATGGGGGCCTCTGGAGGCAAAGAGATCTCCGGGATATCTTCAAGCTTCTTTACGAATTTAGCTGCTTCACTTTTTTTCTTCTGGGGCAAACCAGCTAGTAGCTGATTGAACGCATCAACAGCAGGGGAAGAGGGCGAAAGAGGAGGCTCCTTGGGAGAGCCCTGCGTCTCCATGGAAGTGGGCCTTAGGCAGGCCGCCGCAGGGGGCAGCCACACTGCTCAGAGCTGATCAGAATCGCTTGACCTAGCAGCGCTACTCAGAAACGCTTCGGAGGTGGGTAAACATCAACAATGTTTATGGTTGATATTAATAGTATATATTTTTTATTTAATTCTTAATTTTACCTTATTTTACTCTTTTTAATATTAGTGAATTATTGAATTAATATTTTTTTATTTCTCACTCTATTAGTTGTCAATATTTTATTTTTTATTTTTCTAGGGTTTTTCAATTTTTTCTTATTAGTTGTTGTTTTGACTTTTGACCTTTATGATATCTTTCACCTAATTATCTAGATAGACCTAGTAAACTTCACATACTTGTCTTGATGGTGAGCCACACTTATTGGCTTGAAACGTCGACTCAAATATATTGTTGTGACAAGTCAAAAAAAATCAATTAAAAATTATCCACATCAGAAAAACATAAACTCAAAAATAATTTCAATACAATAATCATTAAATTAAAAATATTAATAATTATTATATATTTTAATATATTTCAAAAAGAATACTTTAAAATAAAAAATTAATATATTAATATAATAAAATATGTTATATTATAAATATTATACAATATTTCAAGTTTATAACTAGGATAAAGTTTTCTTACATTAATTTTCAATTTTCATGAAATAATATTAGTATATAATATTTTTTCCCTCACATTAATTTTAATTTTCAATTTGTTTGAAATAATGTTAATATAAAATATTTTTTAAATATCTAATATTTAACAATTTTTTTAATTTGGATAGAAATTTTAATTATTTTGTGGAATCGCATCCAAATTCACAATATTCAGGTGTTCCAAAATCTAATAAAATATAAATATATATAAAGCAAATATATTGAAAAAAGGAATCAAAATAATTTTTAAAAGATGAATTATAAAAAAACATATTATCTTAAAAAAAAGTAATGGGAATTCTTAATTTTAATTTTAGATTAAAAAAAAACAAAATGTGTAGTTTTTTTATTAGATAATTTGGATTTTATGGCGAGAACCATTTACATATACATCTACAAAACATGTTTTTTCAATCTTAGTAGCTTCAACGTTCCAATAAATCTAATACAAAGATTTGTTTTTCTCTCTGGACCCTCTCGAGTAAAATAAATACTTCTTCTTAAATTACTTCTTAAACTATCTCCAAGTCGCCTTTCTCTCATTTATTACCTTGAAATTCTAAAATTATTCCCACAAAACAAAAGGCCTTTCATTTAAGTTAAATATAAATACTCCAATTTTCATGTTTCGATAGTAATCATGCACATGGAAATACTTTTTCAGTTCCAATAGCCTTTTCTTTTCTTCCTCCCCATTCTTGATCTCACCATCAAATGTAGGTGGCTTTACCTTCTTGAATTTCCAAGGCATGAAATTCCTTGAATGTCTCTTTTCCTTCTTGCGGGGATCTAATTAAGTGACATTGCTATACAATCTTTCAAAACTATTTCTCTTCACTAGAGGAGTTTGTTTTTGTATTATTATTACGTGTGTTCTTCTTGGTACCCCCATGCATCTTGTAGTTGTTAGCCCATGCTTTTTGATCTCTAATTGGATTGGTACCTTCCTTGAATGATTTTTATCTATATTTATTGCAATCGGTTGATTTTTCAACTAAATTTGTATATTTGATAGACTTTGTAGTAACACTACATTTATCTTAGCCCACCACTCTTGAGCTCTAATGAGCCTCTCATTATATACCTTGCAAATTTGGAGTTCAACCTTTAAAATTCTCATTGACTCTACCAAATATGGAGGGGTTTCAACAACTTTCCTCTCATTTGATTCCTCACTTCTAATGTATGAGGTTTTTTCCATTTATATTATTCCTTGTTGTTGGAGAGGTAAATCCCCTCTGCGGACAGAGGCGATCCCTACTAGCCTAGATCAGGTCTAGCAACAATCAAGTCATGCTAAGACTCAGGTCTCTAGTTACAAAATGACAAGAAATGATAAGTTTCCTACCTCAGGTCCTACGCGATGGTCGTCGAAAGAAGGATGGCGCTTTCCGTCCTCCGCTTCGGCAGATCACAATCCTTCCGCTTAGCGCGTCTGAACACCTGCACACATGCGAATAAACACGACGATATATAGCATAGAATCTAAATCTTGTAACTAAACATCAGTCAGAGAAGATGTAACTCATTGCATCAAAGATAAAGATACACGAGTGAAACCATAATCAAAGTCGCTTATCATTAATAAAACGAAGGAATGATACAACCTTAAGCTGTGACACTGGATCTTCCTTTGGTGGGGTCGATAGTGGAGCACGTCTCAATGAAGCTCGTCAGAAATGGGACAAAGCTCTCTCTCTTCGGCTTGGCTCTCAAAGGCTGTCTGGTGATGGTCTCCTTGCTACAGATTCAGCTCTTCATTCTATTAGGGCTACTAAGACTAGCTTGCAAAGGGAAAATGGAAAGCTTATATAGATGGTGGAAGGGGAGTTGGGATCCCTACAATGGTGGGATTGGCCCTATCCTCAAGGAAGCTTCCATGATAGGTGGAAAACCACTTCCCCTACATGGAGATCCGGAGCCAAACCTCTCAACTCATTTTAGAGACTCGTTCAGGAGTTGGTTGGAATCAAAATTCTGCCATTTATTTTTTTTTTTAAATCCTTATTAAGCTTGGTGCGAGTAATACACTGGGACGAAGCGCCAGTTGGCGCGCCCTCTTTGGTGGATTTCCCCCATTGGCACGAGGGCTAAACTAGCTGGTCGTGCTAAGGCCAAAAGGTCTATTTTTAGGGTTTTTCACAGGAAACTATCTGCAAAGGAATGATTGTCCTTGTCAAGGGGGATACCATGAAAGTGGTTTCAGTTCATGTCACTACTCACAAGTCATGGAAAATGCCCTCCAATGTGCGGGACGGGGGATTTCAGGGACGGTGACAAATTACTGTGTAACAAATGCCCCCTAAAGCATGAGGCTCGAGAGAGAGAGAGGGGTGAAATGCTTTACGAGAACATGTCCAACTGAAAACACTACCATCGGAAAACCTGTGTAGACAAGTACAACTGATATCTCAAATATATGATATGTGGTATTGGCACAGCCATCCATAATAGAGTATACAATAATCAGGATCCAAGGTATGGGCGCAGCCATCCATAATAGAGTATACAATAATCAGGATCCAAGGTATGGGCGCAACCATCTAGTAAGGATCAATAAATAGACTCAGGTATGGTCGCAGCTATCCAATCAGTGAGCCATGTGACCAATCATGATAATCCACAAAACTCCGCAGCCTGGATTCCAACAGACAAAATCTAGGGTCTTGCGCTCCATCTCGACCCGAACAGAGTACAATTCCAAGCATGTGAATATGTGAGCTCAAGTCGAACATGCAAGAACATCGTCTGATTACCAGCCAATGATGAAAGTCATTAACGGACGCGAGAGGAACCACCAATAATGACAATGGCCCTCAAGGTACTATGCGTACAATCCACGGAATGTGAACAGTGAGCTGGCGTCGAAAACCCGTAGAATCATCCGATCGAAGGTCAATGATGAAAACCTTACGTCGAATGCGAAGAACCTGCCATTGAGGCATGCAGGCTCCAAGGTACCAGAAGGGAGCCTCTAGATCAGCTTCCTGGATAATGAGCTGAAGTCGACAGGAAGTGACCTTGATCGAAGGTGGGCCATAGTGTTTCCCACATCATCGACGCGAGAAAGAGGAACATAATTTTTGTGAATCATGATCAGTAGAGATTCAGAGGGGGGTTGAGAATTGCAGAGGTAAACTTCTCTTGAACATATTGGCGGCACGACACTGGATTTGGTAGTATTTGACATCAAAATATCTGAGGTCATGATGACGAGGCAAAGAGCAGATGAGAGGTCAAAAATGATAACCCAAACCCATGGAGGCAAGTAGAAAATGAGATGAGATGTCCCCAACCCGACACGAATGTAGACAAGTGCCATGTTTAGAGAGTTTGAAAAGACAGTGAAAAAGTAAACTCCAATAGTCCCTTTTCGTAGATAGTTCCTCAGATCCGATAAGGTATAAAACTACGTCTAAGAAAGCCTCCTAGTCGCGATAGGCTAGGGTATTCCTTTTTCGTAAATAATCTATCCCAGCCTGAAAAAGGGGTAAACGTATACTGGGTAGATGGCGTTTCGCAGCCACTTTAACGAGATCAAAACGACAAGCGAATCGGCAATCTTTTCATGTTTAGAGAGTCAGAAAAGAGCTAAAAAATGACTCCAAAAATGACTTTTTCGTATTTTTACCGAGTCCGAAAAAGTATAAAATACAATTCGTATCGTCGTCTAAGCTGTGTGAAAACATGTTACTGCACATGAAAGTAAGCGTAAAACCCATTTTTCGACAAAATATAATAAAATATTGGAAAAATAACTTTCAAAACCTAATTTTAACTTTGAAAAGTTATAAATATTCCAAAAATAGTAAAAACATATTCACTTTTACTTTTTACCTCTTGTGAGAGCAACAGTGAGCTTTTTCTGTGCAAACATGCGGCGGTGATTGTGGTCAATCCAGTACGTCATTTCAATTCTCGTTCATTCCAGGTAAGAGGCGCTGTCCTTAGCTTTGTTTTAATTCTTTTCTTATATATTTCCATTGTGTTTTTGGATCCCTAAGGGAACCTTTGAAATTTTAGGGCTCGGCCAATTGGCGCGGGTATCGGGCACGGACCCGCGCCAATTGGCTCCTTTTTGAAAAGGGGTCGCGCCAGTTGGCGCGACTGTTAGCAAAACAATCACACCAATGGCACAACTCAAATTTCTGCTTGAATTTACCAAAATGTGAACCAATCAGCTGAATTTATGACTGTTCCAGAGATCTAATGAGGTGTTTATGACCATGTTGGTGCAGATACACGGCCACAATGGTAATCGAGTGGAAAGAAAGAGAGCATGGTAAAGAATATGAAATGGCCATGGAGAATGAAGCATGCATGAATGCTCTCTGAAACTGCGGTCTAAAAAAGTTCTTCTTAACACCATGTTTGAGAGCACAACCTGAGTTACTGCAGTATTTGATCAGCATTTGGGACGAGAATGAAGAAAAATTCAGGCTTCGAGACCAAGTGTTGGAACTTGAAGTATCAGACGTTTATTTCATAACTGGATTGTCCCGTAGAGGTCCAGTTCCAATCTTGACAGGGACTAGGCCATCTAGTGAGAAAATGGCAATGGTGATGGAAAGAGTGTGCCTAGGGGCACGGACAGGATCAGGCAGTGGGAAGGTCAATATCCACATGTTCCCCGATCTAGCACTCCGAGTAGTGCTCCACACCATTACGTAGGTTGTGGGGTCACAGGCACCGCATGAGGAAACTAAAGCACAGCTCCTCTTAGCATCTGAATGCATGAACCCGAAACTATTCGATTGGGCCACTGCCCTAACAATGAACTTCAAATGGTAGTTGATGAAGTGCATGAAGACTAAACTGAAACAGTTTGGGTACGGTTCTATCTTGGTATCGTTCATCCTTGAACGACTACCAATTTTCCAGGGCCAGGGGGCGATAGTCGCCGAGCCATCATTCAGGGAGCCAAGGATGGATCGATGGGTAGCACTCATGCCCAGATCAGGAGGGGGCCAACAAATTTCATGGAGTCCGAGTTCTTTGCATGGCTACGGCAACAACTGATCATCGTGGAGGACTGGCCCTATGCCAGTACAGACTTCACGAGAGACCCAGATCTTCCACTCCTAGAGGGGGATGACTGGGATGAGGAGCTGGGTAAGACTCTTTTTTGATTTTTTATATTTATGGTTTTTTTTTTGTGATACATGCCTATTCTAACAAATAATCCTATATGTATGCAGACGTTGGCCCAGAGAGGCCCGCCAGGATGTCGCCCATCGCATGCAGGACCCCTCTCGCACATGATCCTCAAGCTGAGGGTGGCGAAGGGAGTGAGATAGTGCAGAACTTGGAGGGTATCGTGCATGGGATCCCAGATTATGCTCGGCTAGCAGACATCCCAATGGCTTATCAGAGGCACACTGTGGGGGTGCCTAGTCGTCTTCACCGTTTACTGAGGCGACTGGTGCGGGCGGTGACATGCTACCACAAGCACCACACTGATTAGTCATCTAGGGCTTTTCATTTGAAATTTTTTGAGAGACATGTTGTCTCTGGCTATTATTAAAACAGACATGTATATTTTTTGAATTTATGTGATGTACACAAACTGCAAACATTTCGACATATATATATATATATATATATATATATATATATATATATATATATATATATATATATATATATATATATATATTTCTGGATGGATCTTTTTACATATGATGATGTTTTGACAAGTTGCATAAATGTATATCTAAAACCATGTTAGCTATTGCATCTGTTAACACATTCATATGTCTGGGTATGTGTTGGTATGTAATGTAATCAAAATTTCTTTCCAGTAAACGAATACATAGATACAGTCGTAAAATGGATGGGTTTCTAACTGAATAATGACCATTAAGTTGTAATACTACAAGTTGTGAGTCCAGATATACAAGTAATACACGAATACCGAGGTTAACAGCCTCGTTTAATAATTCCAAAACAGAACTATACTCTGCGACATTATTTGTGGTAGGCCCTAGACAAACACCTTGCAGATTTACTAACTCACCAGCAGGATCGTAGATTACCCAGGCTGCCGAGGACAGATTCCTGGTACTGCGGGAGGCACCATACGCGAAATCGACAAAAGGATTAATAGAAATATGCACAATCAGGAAGACCCAATCAGCAGAAAGACGCTTACAAAGCACACCACACCACACATGCACAAAAAATGGAATCACTCACTTATGTACACACACACCACACAAGAATAACTCAAGCATAGTACTTCTTGAGGTACAACCCATTCCTAGGCTGCGCCAGAGGAATACCTTCGTAGTCTATTAGCTCATAGGCCCCATTTTTTAACACTCGTTTAACGATATAGGGCCCATGCCACATGGGCTGGAATTTTCCCGCTCCAAGTTTATCATGTGCTTGTTCATATAAGAGGACAAGGTCCCCTTCAATGAAAGAACGTGGAGAAACCGATTGATCAAAATGGGCTTTAACCCACTTTTTCTGTGGCTCAATAACTAAGGTAGCCAAGCGGCAGGTTTCATCCAGTCGTTCCAAATACAAGAGACGTTCTTCCTCCGGAGAAGTGTCGGGCAATAATTCCACAGCTAATTTCAGAGAAGGAATTTCACATTCAAACGGGAGAGTCTCTTCCAGACCATACACCAACTGGAATGGTGTGAATCCGATCGCGCTCTTTACTGACGTTTGATAAGCACAGAGAGTTGAGAACAATTGGAGATGCCAGTTTGATTTGTGGATACCAATCGTTCGTTGAAGCATCGTGACCAATACCTTGTTCATGGCCTCAACCTGGCCATTCGCCTAGGGGTAGTATGGTGTTGAGCTATCATGGCGTAAGCCCAACTTTGATGTCAGCTCAGCCATCATGTAATCCCAAAAATGAGTGCCATGATCGGTGAAAATGGCTTGAGGGACTCTGAAAATCGTAATAACATGGTTGAAAAAGAATTGAGCAGTTGTCGTACCGTCGGCAGCTAATGTAGGCATAGCTTCGGCCCACTTAGTGAAGTAGTCCACGTCAATGATTATATAAGCATGCCCCCTGGCCGAGTGAGGGTTACATGTCATAAAATATATCCCCCATTTAGAAAAAGGGCCTGCGGTAATGACAGGATGCAAGGGTAGGGGTGGCGCACGCATCTTGCGCTGAAAGACCTGGCACGCATGACATTTTCGAACTGCAACAATACAGTCCTTGAATATAGACAGCCAGAAGTAACCCGCACGCAGAATATTCTAGGCGGTGGCATATCCGGACATATGACCGCCACAAGGGCCACTGTGACAGTCATTCAAGACTCTCTCAGCCTCTTCCAGGGTCAAGCACCAGCGAAGCACAGAATCAACTCTGACACGATACAAGGTCGAAGTTGATTCTGTGCTCTGCCGGTACTTGACCCTGGAAGAGGCTGAGAGAGTCCTGAATGACTGTCACAGTGGCGCCTATGGTGGTCATATGTCTGGATATGCCACCTCCCAGAATATTCTGCATGCGGGTTACTTCTGGCCGTCTATATTCAAGGACTTTATTGTTGCAGTTCGAAAATTTCATGCGTGTCAGGTCTTTCAGCGCAAGATGCGCGCGCCACCCATACCCTTGCATCCTATCATTATCGTAGGCCCTTTTTCTAAATGGGGGATAGATTTTATGACATGTAACCCTCACTCGGCTGGGGGGCATGTTTATATAATCATTGTCGTGGACTACTTCACTAAGTGGAGTCGCCAGTTTGTTGGAGAGGTAAATCCCCTTTGCGGACAGAGGAGATCCCTACTAGCCCAGATCGGTTCTAGCAACAATCAAGTCACGCTAAGACACAGGTCTCTAGTTACGAAACGACAAGAAATGATAAGTTGCCTACCTCAGGTCCTACGTGATGATCGTCAAAAGAAGGATGGCACTTCCCGTCCTCCGCTTCGGCAAATCACAATCCTTCCACTTAGCGCATCTGAAAACCTACACACATGCGAAGAAACACGACGATATACAGCATAGAATCTAAATCTTGTAACTAAAAATCAGTCAGAGAAGATGTAACTCATTGCATCAAAGATAAAGATACACGAGTGAAACCATAATCAAAGTCGCTTATCATTAATAAAACGAAGGAATGATACAACCTTAAGCTCTGATGCTGGATCTTCCTTCGACGGGGTTGACAGTGGAGTATGTCTCAATGAAGCTCGTCAGAAATGGGACAAAGCTTTCTCTCTTCGGCTTGGCTCTCAAAGGTTGTCTGGCAATAGTCTCCTTGCTACAGATTCAGCTCTTCGTTCTATTAGGACTAATAAGACTATCTTGCAAAGGGAAAATGGCAAGCTTATATAGATGGTGGAAGGGGATTTGGGATCCCTACAATTGTGGGATTGGCCCTATCCTCAAGGAAGCTTACATGATAGGTGGAAAACCACTTCCCCTACATGGAGATCTGGAGCCAAACCTCTCAAATCATTTTAGAGACTCGATCAGGAGTTGGTTGGAATCAAACTTCTGCCATTTATTTTTTAAAAACAATCCTTATTAAGCTTGGCGCGAGTAATACACTAGGACAGAGCGCTAGTTGGCGCGCCCTCTTTGGTGGATTTCACCCATTGGCGCGAGGGCTGAACTAGCTGGTCGTGCCAAGGCCAAAAGGTCTAATTTTAGGGTTTTTCACAGGAAACTGTCATCAAAGGAATGATTGTCCTTGTCAAGGGGGATGCCATGAAAGTGGTTTCAGGTCATTTCACTGCTCACAGGTCACGGAAAAGGCCCTCCAATGTGCGGGACGGGGGATTGCAGGGACGGTGACAAATTACTGTGTAACACTTGTTGTTGGTAATATTTTCTTTATTCCTTTGTGTATTCTCTATGTTAATATTAACAGCCACTATTAATATATTAAAAAATAATCTCACTTAATTCAGTGCTTTGGAATCATACTTAGTGGCTTACAGTGGCCTAAGATTGAGGTTTTGCTTCAATTTCAAGTTACTTAAATCATTGTTAGTATACCAATTGATTAATAAATTCACAAGGTCTGTCAAGTTGTTCAAAATAATTCATAAACTTTAAGTTTTATTCCATTTACATCAAATTACAAATAAAAAATAGCACCTTCAACATCTCCATCATAATTTGGATTTATAAGCTATATGTCATAAACAATCATATTTCATTTTCAGGCAATAAACCATAAGCCAACAAATCATTACAAAAATCATTTCGTGTATAAAGAAAAAAAATTTCATTATCAAAGACCAATTTCACTCTCTCTTGAGCCCATTTAGCTCGAGTGTTGAATCTAGTTATAATACCACTATGTAGCACGCCCTGCTCCCTAAGTCACCTTAAAGAGGTGGAGGTTATAATTTTTTCACTTTTCTTTACTCACATTAAATCCCAATTCAAATGTCACCATCATCCTTCTCTTCAAGAGCTTTCAAGATCTTTCCATTGATGTTAATTTCACCTAAATCTAACTTTAAAGCAAAACGTTATCGTCTTTAGAACAGTTTGTACCATTGCCACATTAGTGTGACCATGTGGCAGATGATACTATCACACCAGGTTACGGCCTTATCAACACTAGGACCAGCAACCTCGCCATGTCATTTATAATCCTCATCATAAAATACTTTTGTAATATGTAATTATTCTTGATTATAATTATTTAAGTAATCATAATTATAATAATATAAAGTAGACCTGGATTAAATTAATTATACATTAATATCACTTTATTGCCCTTAAATAGGTTAATATCTATAACTCCAATTGCTTGGCATTTTTACAACAATAATTTGTTTTTGGACTTTTCCATAAAACTCTTACTATTCTTGTTTTCATTAAAAATATTGACTCAAATTAAATGTAAATAATTGTTAAACAATGCATGGTAAACACACACATAGGAAAGATAAGCATGAGATTTGTTTCTATTAACCATAGATCTGCATTTATATTACATTGGCGTGACTCTTGGATTCCACATTCCAAGGTCACTTGGAATCCTCTTTGACTGTTCGACTTCCACACCTACCCATAGAGGATTAGGAGTCAAACATTCCCCCCTTAATCCGAAGAGGTATTTGTGAGTCCAAGAAGAGAGTTGTAATACAAATCTACAAAGTATGCATGGAAACACTTAGGGTGAATGAGCTCTCTAAAATATTGGCATAAAGAGGTGGTTTAAGGATGACCACCAACACTGGATCGCTCAGAACAGTTCCCGGAACTATTCCAAATCTAGCAAGAAGTTGAGGTCTTCTGCTAGAGGAAGTGCTCCTCATTTTGAAGAGGGAGACCTTCAACCTAGAATAAGGGAGGTCTACAACCTATGATGGTTTAAGGATGACCACCAACTTTGGAATGCTTGATGCATTTCCTGGAACTCTACCAAAAATGGCAAGAAGTTGAAGTCTTCTGTTGGAGGAAGTCTCCTGAATTATTTGAAGAGGAAGAATATCAACCTCACATAGATGGTTTAAGGTTTACCACCAACCAAAATTGCATGCTCATGGGCATCTGTGTCTCTGGCTACAACTCTGAATCTGGAATGAGAGATTGTGGCTCAGGCTCGCTTGAACAGTTGTGTCTCTGGCTACAACTCTGAATCTGGAATGAGAGATTGTGGCTCAAGCTCGCTTGAACTGTTGTGTCTCTGGCTACAACTCTAGATATGGAATGTGACATTGTGGCTTAGGCTCGCTTGAAATGTTGTGTCTCTGGCTACAACTCTAGATCTGGAATGACAGATTGTGGATTAGGCTCGCATGAATTTTTGTGTCTCTGGCTACAACTCTGGATCTGGAATGACAGATTGTGGATTAGGCTCGCATGAATTTTTGTGTCTCTAGCTACAACTTTGAATCTGGAATGACATATTGTGGCTCAGGCTCACTTGATGTGGCTTTGAAGCTTGTAGATGACCATCACTTTCCCCCCTGTCAAGTACAAGGTGAGATGATGGCGAAAACTCAACTGCAATATTGTTCAATATTATAGAACAAGTTCTGACATATGACTTAAACATCTTCTTGGTTGTTGATACCCATTGCTAAGAAGGGATCCATCTAAGATGAATCTTTGTTCTTGCAGGAGGCTTGTTTCTAAATCATCTGTGTGAAGAATGGGTGTGTCGACCATAGTGCTTGCATGGGTGAAGATCAAAACAGTGATCTTTCATATGGCCAAATATATCAAATATGTTTTTGTTGCCGTGGAAGAGTAGCAGAATCTAGAACAATTGAAGGTGAGCCATCATGAAGAAATTTGGCACTCTGAAATTTGATGGGCTTGGAGTAGTCTGAAATATGAAAGGACACCTCCTTGTCATATCCAAGACCAGTTCTTTGCTTGTTATGGACAAGCTTTTACCAAGGTTTGATGATGGGCTTGGGAGGTAGAACCCGAGCTTTTGCATCTGCATAGTCTTGAAATGTGCATTGAATGTGAATCACCCACATCATTATTGACTTGCTGCTTATGGGAGTCTGTTCCAATGTTCTGAACATAAACAGGTTCATAATGATGACTCCAATGTTGTAATTATTCTTGTTGAAATTGTGACTCAAGCTACAGAAATTCAATTTTTTCTTGTGCATTTTGTAGACAAGTTCGTATGTCAGAGAGAGTGTATTTACTAATTTGGACTATGCTATCAACAATAGATAGGATTAGAGTGTTTAATAACTCTAATAATCCATGATTTTTCTCCATTATTGAAACAATTCAAGTGATAAAATGACCAAAAATATAGTTTTAAAGGCTGATAGTTGTAAAGGCAGCCTTCTCACTTTGCTTTAGCTTTGAACTGTTTGTAATATCCCTAAATTGGGACTGCTAACAAGGCATGCCTGAAAAATGCATTTTTCAGGAATGTATGCTACAAGATTGGAAACCAACACTTGGATCCCTTAGATCTAACAATATAAGATCTAAATCCAAGAGGGATTCAAAAACAAATCCTTCTAGGTGGGTTAAATAGGTCTCCCCACACCTAGTGCAGTTGGAAAATGCCCAAAGAAGGGGTTGCAGCAATACAAAATAACTCTGCCTAGAAAATAATGCAGTTCAGCCCAATATATGCAGGAGATCAATATAATGGTTCATTAATCACTTATACATCAGCAAATCAAGTTTATAATAGGGCCCATACAATGTACAAGAGAAAAATGGAGAGCTTTGATGAAGAAACCCTCAAGAATGAGGTGCTGCAACAATGTATTAGCTATAGGAAGGATTGACAGCGTTATATTATGAGCTGAAGTAGATGTACATTACATATCAGATCTAGAACAGATCTGTGTACAAAATATTAGATCCATATCAAATCTGTACACTAGAAGAGTTCCTCTACACATTCCCCTTAAGGTTTTGAGCAAAACATGAGATACAAAGAGTAGATCTGAGATCTAAAGTTGCAAATCTACAGTAAGCTTCAGAATTTCTGAAGTAAATAAAATAAATAGTAGATCAGATCTGAACAGAACATGGATCAGAAATCTAATCCATGGATCACCACAGTGAAGGGAAGAATCCCAAACACCAGAGATCTCTCCTCCAAAATCATGCCGAAACTCCCTGCAATTTCCTTCTTGAAAATAACGCAGTTATGGGAGAGAAACTGCATTTTTGACTCTAGAAATGGGTTGGACTGATGCCAAGATCTGATTATGTAACTCCAATGATCCAATGCTCTCTTATCAAGAGGATAGAAGGCTCTCCCACTGAAAAGAGGCACCAGAATGGCCTAGATCTGAATAGATCTAGCCTCCACTTGCTGCAGCTTACAAGGATAACCAAACCCTCAACAGGATCTGCGTTGTAGTTGGAAGATGTAGCTTGGCCAAATGCCTGATAGTGGACAATATCAGCAGGACTTCTCCAAGAGCTACTCAATGGAAGAGGTGGGATTCCTAATCATGAACACCCTAGTGCTAAACAGCACTATTCTCAGCTAAACAACAAGAGAATAAGAAATGTCTAAACAGACAATATCTTCATAAAATATCATATCACGAAAAACCTTCTCTTGTTGTCCTCCTCTTCCTTTTATAAGTTATAAATCCTGCAAAACCCTAAACCATCTCAATGATTTAGCTCTATTCACATGTGTAGCCTCCAACTAGAACTGTGTTGTGCATCTAGGAGGTTCATTGCATCTAGACAGCGCTGATGATTTGGTCCTATTGACTTGGTCAACTGATCCAACCTCTTTCACACTTAAGTGTGCTTATGCAGATAGCTCATATTTAGCCGTGTTCACATTGAGCATTGATTTTATTTAAGATTCACACCTCAAATACAAAATTTGTTGACTTAGTCAAACTTGACTTTGTCCACATGCAAAAGTCTCTTTTCACACATGAGGGTGTAAAATCCAGCTTCTAGAATGATCCCCTTTCATACCAAGAGGTTTTTTATGCTGTTTTAAATGAATTATGGGTCTCCTTCCCCATTTATTCATCTACTAAGTGCAAAAAATAAAAATTCAATATTCCCATTAGCTGCATGCTAATGTAGGAATATTACAGTCCTCCCCTCCCAAATGTTGCTTGTCCTCAAGAAACTACAAGGAAAGAACTGAAGAGTTGCCTCCCAAAGCATGGAGACTGAAATGTATTGGGAAAACACCTTTCCTAAGTGGATCCTCCATCCCCAATCAATCGTCCATACAAAATGAGTCACCTCCCAACATGGCAACTCCATAAAATTCTCCTCCACCTTGAGCTCATGCAATGTAGGTGGGCTAAAAATCTGAACATGGTAGACATAGGAGCCTACCCCACGCTATCCTCCTCTCCACTTATGATAAGTGTAGAGTGAATTTTGATCTTGGGCTGCAAGAATATTTCCCTCAAGTGGAAAAATGAAGATTGATCTCTAAATATCCCCTCTCCAACGTTGTGAATCAAGCTGGCCCAAACCCTTCCATATGTGATGGATAATAAATCATCACCATATGGCATCTCATCAAACTTATTGCCCACCTCCTAAAGAAACAAGTGTTTGGCTGTGGTGGCCATATTTCCTCTCATGCTCCCATTAGATCATGCAATGCAAGAAGTGTGGGAATCCTTTTACCAAAAGAACACATCCAACCAATGTGTTTCCTCTCCAATCATGCTCCCCATAGTAGTAAGAACAACAGCAGCAAATGGAACTATGATTATCATCAAGATGAAGGAAATACTGAAGGTTTCATGTGGTGCAGGAAAGTACCAACAGTTTCCCATGAAGTTACAGCGTATTTTTTCTAACTGCTACTTCAGAAAATTACATGGCAAGTGGTTTCTTGATACATGGCTGATTTTGTATGTTATTTCATCTACTAATGAATGGTAAATGGCTGTGTACATCAAATGAACATACATGAAGTAATATAACACTTGCCCATGGCCACATAAGAGATGGTTGTCTCCATCATACATGCTGGCCCATTGTTGGTCATGGAGCTCAAAGAAAAGCTTGCCCTCTTGTGGAGCAATGCACTGCATAAAAATGGTAAGAGTATGCAAATCACTAAATGCAACAACAAGATCCTTACCATGTGCTAGAAGTAAGATAACGATAGGATCTATGAACAAACTCTCCATAATGGTATGACATACTCTCATGAAGAGAAATGAATCATGTGCTGCATGAAGATCCTTCCTCATATACTTGGAAATCCAAGCCAATAAGAACATATCACAGTAATAGATGTCTCCACCCATTACTCCATCTTTCTCACCTCCTCTTTGTTAATCAAGTACATCGAGATTGAAATGATCCTAGGGACACTCCATCCATAAGTCCATGCTCCAAAATGACAGTGTTGTTGGCCTATGCAAATAGGCTCCTGCCAATACATAGCTCCATTCTTTGACACGTTCATTGTCAAAGACATCTTCCATAATGTTGCTACAAACAAGAAGCTCCTTCCAAAGTGGAATTACTTCCAGATCATCCAAGGCTAAGGAGTAGCCCCTTTGCACCATGATAGTGCCATCTCCTACTCCTGCAACATCATGCAAAGTGTGAGAGCAAATCTTCCCTTGCTCTCCCAAGAAATTCCAAAGCAACAAAGGATTTTGCTGCCTCCCCATACCTCCATCATATAAATCATGTGGTGAAAACATGGTGATTGATATGAAGAATGTCATATCAACACAATGTTTCCATACTCCTTGCTGCCCAATGATGTAAGCATCCTGCCACATATCTTTTCCCCACATACCCTTAGAAAGAGGATGATGGCCAAACTCTTTCAAGAGTAGCCAACGCAGCAAAGCCTCCTGCTGCCCATTATCATAGATTTGCAAGTATCTTTCCATCTTCTTGCTCATCATCCACATCCATTTATCCACTGGTGGATCATGGACCTCATTCTGCAAATACTTGGTATCCTCCCATTGTAGGACACCAACCTTCTCAAACCTTTGAAGAAATTTTCACTTCATGGAATGTTGAAGTGCACCTTCCATGGGATCTCTTGATGAGACCTCCTCCTCATGCATGGCCCTTCAAAACCAGTGGGGTCTTGGATCTGCTGCAAGTAGAAGTCTCTTTTTGAGTTGTGGCATGCTCATTGAGAAAGTGTCATCTAGAGAGGAGAAAATGTTTCTCATCTCAAGATGTCTACCCTTTGTTATTTCTTCCTCCATGGCTACCTTAATGAAGCTGACATTTGAATGCTCCCACGAGGAATGGGTCCTTATTTCTTCACTGCTACTCTTGGACAACGCAATGTAACTCTGCTACTCTAGAATAGCAGTAAGTGATGATTTTGGGTTATGCAACAGCAGATTTCCACAATCTTCCAAAAGATTTGTTGCAATATTAGAAAGTGGAAATTCAATCATACCTTGATGGGCTTTGGGAACAACTTGCATAGCTACAAGAGTTCCTTCTTCAACTATGTTGGCTCCCTCAACTGTTGATGTTGAAGGCTGCTCCTCCAAAGCTGTGACAGTGCTGGTACAAACCTCCTCAAGAAGTGGTGAGGGATTCTCTTCCTCTAATTTCTCTTTATCAAATCTCTTGATCACCCTTTGAGTGAAATCTGCAAAAGAAGATACTTTTGCATGTCTCACATGGCTGAACCACCAATTTCTTGCTTCACCCTTCAGGTGCAGTGCTACAATCTCCACTACTTCTTTCTCTACCACTGGATGTAGTAGGAAGAATGCACTGAGTCTTATCACCCAAGCTTTTGCTGCAGATGTCCCATCAAAAGTGGACAATAAAAACCTATTTCCCTTGATTTCTCCCTTGCTACAAGGTCTCCTCTCTTCCTTCAGTTGAATGAACTGTGGGAAGGCTAGAGTCTCCTTGAAGGCTTTAGGTTGAGACTTGTACTCAACAAGGTATTCACTTAGAATCTGATGATCCAAGTGTCCTCCATGCTTTTGGTCTTCTTCTTTATGAGAGTAGGAAGTGCATGGTCCTTCCTCTTCTCCTTCTTCTATCTACTTAACCTCCTTCAAGAGGTTCTTTCTAGATCTGAAAAGTGATGAGAGTAAACTCATCCTCTCCATCATTCTGATCTCGCTCCTTCTGATAACTGGAACTCACAGGTTGAGCCAAATATCATGCTCTGATACCACTGTAATATCCCTAAATTGGGACTGCTAGCAAGACATTCCTGAAAAACGCATTTTTCAGGAATGTATGCTACAGGATTGGAAACCAGCACTTGGATCCCTTAGATATGACAATCTAAGACCTATATCCCAGATGGATTCAAAAACAAATCCTTCTAGGTGGGTTAAACAGGTCTCCCCACACCTAGTGTAGTTGGAAAATGCCCAAAGAAGGCACTGCAACAATACAAAATAAATCTGCCCTGAAAATAACGCAGTTCAACCCAATATATGCAGGAGATCAATATAATGGTTCATTAATCACTTATGCATCACCAATTTAGGTTTATAATAGGGCCCATACAATGTAAAAGAGAAAAATGGAGAACTTTGATGAAGAAACCCTCAAGAATGAGGTGCTGCAACAATGTATTAGCTATAGAAAGGCTTGACAGCATTATATTATGAGTTGAAGCATTTGTACATTACATATCTGATCTAGAATAGATCTATGTACAAAATATTAGATCCATATCATATTTGTACACTAGAAGAGTTCCTCTACACATTCCCCTTGGGGTTTTGAGCAAAACATGAGATACAAAGAGTAGATCTGAGATCTAAAGCTGCAGATCTACAATAAGCTTCAGAATTTCTGAAGTAAATACAATACACAACAGATCAGATCTGAATATAACATGGATCAGAAATCTAATCCATGGATCACCACAGTGAATGGAAGAATCCAAAACACCAAAGATCTCTCCTCCAAAAGCATGCCAAAACTCCCGGCAACTTCCTTCTTGCAAATAACACAGTTATGGGAGAGAACTGTGTTTTTGACTCTAGAAATGGTCTGGCATGATGCCAATATCTGATTATGTAGCTCCAATGATCCAATGCTCTCTTATCAGGAGGATAGAAGTCTCTCCCACTGAAAAGAGGCACCAGAATGGCCTAGATCTAAATAGATATAGCCTCCACTTGTTGTAGCTTACAAGGACAACCAAACCCTCAACAGGATCTGTGTTGTAGTTGGAAGATGTAGCTTGGCCAAATGCCTGATAGTGGAAAATATCAGCAGGACTCCTCCAAGAGATACTCAATGGAAGAGGTGGGATTCCCGATCATGAACACCCTAGTGCTAAACAACATTATTCTTAGCTAAACAACAAGAGAATAAGAAATGTCTAAATAGACAATATCTTTAGAAAATATCATATCATGAACAACCTTCTCTTGATGTCCTCCTCTTCCTTTTATAAGTTAGAAATCCTTCCAAACCCTAAACCATCTAAATGATTTAGCTATGTTCACACGTGTAGCCTCCAACTAGAACTGCACTGTGCATTTAGGAGGTTCATTGCATCTAGACAGCGCTGATGATTTGGTCATGGTTGACTTGGTCAACTAATCCAGCCTCTTTCACACTTAAGTGTGCTTATGCAGATAGCTCAGATTTAGCCTTGTTCACATTTAGCATTGATTTTATTTAAGATTCACACCTCAAATACAAAAGTTGTTGACTTAGTCAAACTTGACTTTGTCCACATGCAAAAGTCTCTTTTCACACATGAGGGTGTGAAATCCAGCTTCTAGAATTATCCCCTTTCATACCAAGAGGGTTTTTATGCTGTTTTAAATGAAGTATGGGTCTCCTTCCCCATTTATTCATCTACTAAGTGTAAAAAATCAAAATTCAATATTCCCATTAGCTGCATGCTAATGTAGGAATATTACATTGTTTCAATAAAAATTAAAAAAATTGATTCAGAAAAATGTCTGATTGAATTTCACACTACCATGCAACTAATACTAACGAGCTCATATACATAATCAATGATATATTTTTTAATATTGTGACCCAGAACATAATGTCCTTCAATGGCACAACATCTTCATTGTAAATGAGCTCCTATATTGAAAATAAAATCTTCGATAGAACTTCAAACACCCGCAGATAAAATCGAACTGGATTAATGCAATGGAACTGAATTAACGCAGATCATTCATCCCACCTTTCATATAAATAATATTATGTGTTCATACTTGAATTCTTCCTCGCATAGGCCTACTTCACCCACTTGACCAAATCCTCTGCATCTAGGTTCACCTTCTGTTCGTCCTTGAGAATTTTCTTGAGTTGCTTTCTCTGACCTTTCAATGAAAAATTACTCAAATCTATCAAAAACTCATCGTCATATAGCGAGTCCAGCTCGTCCTTCGACCTGACCCTGTCTCTATTCCGAACAATCGATTTTTTTCTTAGACTACTAATAACATAATCCATTACGATCTTCTTTGTACAATATACTATGTATTACAGCAAAAAATGATGACTTGAATAAATAACTAGGGACCATTTGGCCTCGCTGGTCTTAAATGTATATTTCAAATAGAAACTCACAATCCAGAGTCACAAAAATAAGATGAGAATTACGGTAATGCTAGAGCTTTTCACTAATTTTTTTCGGATAAAAGAGATTTTTTATTTTTGTTTAGAACACACTTACATACCAATAGGATCCGTCGAATACTTAGAAGGACTACTTGTAAGAAAAATAGATCACACTTTTGAGCATGGAAAATTGACTGCAATTAGTGTTTCAAATCACAAACAAACTCTCGTTAGTCGGAGGAGACGAAAACAAGAAAATTTCCATCACTTCTCATCAAATCCGCAACGATATGGCCATAAAATCCCTGTAATCTTCCGCATCATCATCATAGGGAGGAAGATTAAAATCTGGCAACATTATTTGCTCATGTCACTCTGGGCTTCTCCATTCCTTGACAATGTTGAGATCAAGACCCCTTTCCTGCAAGGGTTTCAAATCACATGGTAAATCTTCTCCAGAATCAGCTTCATTGTCCACTACTGCAAACGAAGTGTAGTATGAGGAGAGTATGCACAGCGGCTAACTTGAAGACCCACAGGACGACGGAATGCCACAAGAGCGGAGGGGGGGAGTGCCACAAGAGTGAAGGAGTGAAGGGTTGGCGGTGTTGTGGGAGCGTAGAGGTAATGAGACTATGTAATGTTGTGTGAGGGAGGCGAATATGTCGTGGTTTGGTTCCGTTGTGCCAAGAGACTGTGAGGACAAGGTGGAGGGCCGAACACCTAGGCCGAGCCAAGGGAGGTTGAAGGGCCCCAAAATCGGGTGCACACAGTGGGGAAATCTGCTGGGACCAATGTCAAAGGCTAGTAATGGAGGCACGGATTGGGGAAGAGAGGCATCAGAGGAACGTTAACAAAGTCGTGGCAACATGAAACTCATGGTGGTAGGTAGCCCATCTGACAAGGAGGAGATGTAAACGCTGCGGGTAGGAGGTTTATTAGGTAACACTGAGTATTTGAAATTCCAACACTGTGAGTGTCAACCACATTGAACTGGACTGGAGTGTAGAAGGAGCGTAGAGGTGGAGGTGGAGGCAACGTTATGAAAATGGAGTTCTGACAAATAGAAAATCAATGGAGCGTTAGAATCCCTTCCATGCATACAAAAATGGAACCATTGAAATCGATGTCAATGGAGTAACGTTGGGTGCAGAGAGGCAGAACTAATATAAAAAATTAGCTGAATCCACATTAGGAACAGAATCTGTTATATCTGAAGATGGACAATCACGAATAGAGAGGATAGAGATGACAATGGCTCAAATAACATTGAGAGATCTCCTGCAGCTCTGATACCATGTTAAAAAATGCATGGTAAACACACACATACGAAAGGTAAGCATGAGATATGTTTCTATTAACCATAGATCTGCATTTATATTACTTTGGCGTGACTCTTGGATTCCACATTCCAAGGTCACTTGGACTCCTCTTTGACTGTTCGGCTTCCACACCTACCCATAGAGGATTAGGTGTCCAACAATAATATTTTAATATCAACATTTTTTATGATTGTGTGAATTTTCCAATGTTGTCATTATGAAGAACCTCATGTGAAAGTTTTCCCTCGCATGAATTCTTCCACATTAGTTACTCCACAACCCTTTTTACTTAGTCTATTTAGAACACTTTCTTTCTAGAGTGGAAAATTTAAAGGAGCTTCATGTACCTTGCATCAAAATTTCCACATTAACCAATTTGCACGCACATTTCAATGTTATTCAATTTGCGCTCACAATTTTGCAACCTGCATTTTTTCTTCCACAACATCCAAATCGTACCTTTATCTGCTTCCAAATCTATTTTCCATCCTCATCATTAACCCTCACTTCCACCTTTTTCATATTCACACATCCAAGTCATACATTTATCCGCTTCCATACTCAGCCTATTTTCCATCCTTGGCATTGACCTTCACTTCCATATCCTACATATTCACACATAAATTAAAAAAAAATATGTATACAAATTTGCATTTAAGATGATATTTAGATATTAGTTCTCATCCATTTATAAGTTTTACACCTAGACTTATAGCGATTAAAATTCAAAATTTTATGTGATAATTCCATGCTCCTAGACTCTCATTATTATAACTAGTATAGATCCATCTTAATCATGGATCTAGCAAGCTGAGGGTGTTAGGGTCCTATAATAATAGGATTCATAATTTTAATCGACTTTGATTAGTCTTGTAATATGTACATACTTTGCTTTTTGCAAATTGTTTTCCCATATTAGAAAGATAAAAAAAATATAAAGAGGGTAAAAGTCCTAAAAATAAAAATCAAAGGACTTGAAAGAAAAAAGATCAAAAAGAATATAAAAATGGACCCCAACCAAAAAAGAAACAAAAATAAAACATGAAAGTGATGCAAATCCAAATGCCACTACTATTTACTTTTACTGCAAAATAAAGATTGTGTGCAACTTGTTAAAATGCCACAACCCATGAAAGTCAGATTGCTTAATCTTGACCTTTCATGCTTTAACTTTTATATTGTTAGATAGAGAATAAAGATATAGCCAAATAGTTTAATCTTGGCAGATTAGTAGTTAGGTAGAGAATAATAAATAAACTCAACAATTTAATTTGAGCCCTTGGAAGAAATAAGGATAGAATTAATTAGTTTGATGTTTAACAGAAAAATGAATAAGGATTTGCAAGCTCAAATGCACCCATGTAAATTAAGAAAAAATGTTAGGGTAGCAGATGGGTAGGTAGAAGCAGTTTTCACAAGCATGGATAACATATAATTGATCGTTTCATTTACTAATTTCCCTTCAAAATCATTTCCCTTGTAAAAATACCTTCTCCCCCTTCATTTTACCCTTTTCTCCTTTTCCTCCTTGCAAAAATCCCTTTTCCTAAGTTAAAACACATTTTTTCCTTTGGAAAAGTAAAAAATACTTTTACTAATTCCCCTTTATTCAAAAATACCCAAAAAACCCAAAAATACTTTAACCCTAAGTCTAAAATGGTTAAAATTTACATTTCTAGACCCACAATGAAGATATCCCTCCCCGACATAAGTTTTTACATTAGAAACTTAGTGTATTTTTACAAATCATATGTACATTATTAAAAAATTAACCTAATGTATCAAATCCCTTATATACCTTTAACTTTGTTTTAATATAAATCCTTTTATATATCATTCCCCACCCATACATTTTATTTAAACGTATAGTTTAATAATTCCCACATGTTCCCGGATGCGGGTGGTTATTAAGGACATGACGGTAATCAATCAGCGGGCGGGCATGTGGCTAGGCCACATGGCCACTCGAGGCTCGCATTTAATCTCCCTTGGGCTCTTAAATATTGCAGGTCGTCACCCTACGCGGCATTTATGCCGGTGGGGAGGCCGAAACAACTCTCGCTTCATAATGCCTCGCCCTGGTCCTTCGTCCCTGCATTTGAATGTGGTTTCAGAGTTTAAGGTTTGGTTTTGCTGTGGGTTGCAAGTCTCCATGTCGCTGCAGCTCCTGCCCGTGGGTTCCTATTGCTCTCCAGAGGGTAGGTGATGCCCTTTGGGCTGTTGCATTAGTTTTACCCCTGGTTTTCATCACAGTCACAGTGCTTTCTGTTCTTTGCATTTTGCTTCGCTGCCAGGCTTGATCGCTCTGCTCCAACCGCCTGTGCCTCCTGAATTTTCTGCCTTCTCTCCTCATCTTACCACTGCTTTGCCACGCTTAAGGCATCGCCTACGATATCGTAGGGGAAGCACTCGTCCCAGCTCTTCCAAACGTTGTCGCACCCCTTCCTCTGACTCTCAGTCGTCCTCTCATAGCCTTAGCGGAAGCCCTCCACCAATCCGCAGTCTTCGTAGCAGGGGTCGGGTGCATCGCCTTCCTCCCTCCGCACGGCATGGCGCCTCTGCCTCTCAGCAGTCTCTTAATCCTCAGCCTACTATCTCTTCTCCCGCACGCAACCCGTCCACTGCCATATTCCATTTTCAATGTAATTCCTCTCGCCCCTTGGTTATTGCTACGGTTTCGGTCTCTTTTAAGGAGATCCCTGAAGCTGCCCCTATTCCCCTTCCTTCAGTGTCTCCAGTCATCCCGCTGGCCCCTCCCACCTGTCAGCATGCCTCTCAAATGTTGGACATTGGTTCCTCTCAGAAAGTGGTCGAAGGCAGCTCAAGTCTCCTCCAGAACCTGGAGCCATTGGCTGGTGGTCGCGAAGCAGGAGCTACTGCAAGTCAAAATGTCCCAGTTCTTGACGACGATGGAGGAGGTTGGTGCAGAATTGAGGAGGAATCTCCCTCAGGTGACTATGGGCTCTAGCGCTTCAGTATTTGCTCCAGTTTTTATGTCTAATTTTAGTGTCATTTTGCTAGTTTTGTCTGTTACAAATCTCAGCTTGTTCAAGATGGTGTCCTATGTTGAGTCTGTTCTAAAACAAGGTGTGAGTTGGTTTCCCCCCGAGGGCGGCTCTGTTTTCAGCTCAATTTTTGCATGTAAAATTTGGTTTCCTCTCCTGAGGCAACTCTCAAACGATTCTCGAGCCGGTTTCCCCTTGAGGCCAGTTTAATTTTTTTATATTTTGCTGACTGTTTGGTGCTTCTGACGCCCTGATCCCGCTGTATTATATGTTTTATTAATAGATTTAAGCTTACTTAGAAAAAAAAAAAATTCCCACATGTTAATTATCCCGAACTAACTTATTAACCCCGCTTACACATATGTTACACTTACCTTAACCTTATTGGTTATATCATTCAAAACCCCGACCAATACATATAAACCTACCACATAGTTTACGCCCCGGGCCCCACGCCATCAATGCCCAATACTCCGTCGCATCATCCTAGTCGTCTGATCTTCACCCGCCAGATCCGACCGCCATTAAACCCTATCGCACATTCCTTTACACGATAGTTAACACACCCCAAGCCTTATGAAATCCGCAGTTTTCGAAACTCCGATCCAAGCTACGTGGCATTTTTCTATTGGATTGCATCGCCAAAAATAATATAGGCAACCACCTGTGGAGCTTGCAAAAACCACTGAGTGGTTTTCGCCTGCTAGTTGCGCAAACCGCCTTGTCAATTCAAAATTTATCACTCATTAATGCATTCAATGTTGATAAAAATGCATATAAACCACCCAATAGTTCCTTTTCATCATTTATGTTACCATTTTCACACAGACAGAGCTATTTAGACCGAAAATATTGTTTTTGACTCCATTTTTGAGCCAAATTGAAACAGAATCCAACCATCCGCTACAGTCTTTGCAGAAGTCATCTAAAGTTCTATTAAAGACTAGCAAAGCCTCCGAAAGCTTTCTTCCACCTCAGAAACCATTCTACGCAGACAAAAATCTTCATTTTTCTAGGTATTCTTCAAAAGAAAAGACCTATTCCTCGATCTAAAGAAGTAATACGGATAATTGAATCATTTAGAGCCTTTTTTCAAACCTAAAGAAAGCCCTTTTCCTTCCTAAAGCTCTTTTTTGTAAACCCTAGACCTATTTTCACAGATTCTAATATCTAAAGATTGTTTTAAAACCAGAATTTGATTAATTAGATTATTTAGAAGCCATCTGCAGACCTGAAAAAGCCTCATGTATCTTCCAATCCATTTTCTGCAGACTCTAGGTATCTTTTACAAAGTTCCAAAGTTATGACATTGTTTTTTGTCACAGAGAGTAGACTACAGACCCTAAATGCCCTTTTGCAGAATTTTGGGATCCTAGAACTGCTTTTTAAGCTCAGAAATTGAAAATTTGATCAAGTAAACCTGTGTAGACCATAAGATAAAACCTTGTTTCATCCTAAATCAGTCTGCAACCTATTATAATTTTCAATGGTGCTCTTACATGCCTAAATGAGTGTTTCTAAAAGTCAAAAGAGTAATAAGATTGATAAATCAAGAAAAACAATGGCTTCCAAAAACATTGTACCTATCAATTCTCTACAACCCCCTATTGTAGATATAGAGCACATTCCATTAGCTGACACAGACTTCAAGATTACTGATACAGTCACCAAATTTAACCTTCTTGAGCTCCACTACTGGAGCCAAGAAAAATCCATAGATCAGGCTGATGAAGTTTTCATCTGGGAGTCAAATTTTCCAAAATATGTTGTTCCTCAGACCTTCCAATGCCCAGAAGTGATCAGACTCTGTAAATCCTACTATTTCCCTTATCATAGAGCCATAATAAACCCTGGAGAAAAAAAAATCTATTTACCATTACTACTAATTCAATTAATCAGATGTTGCAAATACAGCCCAGGCTTGATGAAATTCATTTATCCATTGAGGCCCTCACTCAGTTATACCTGAATCTGGACTTCCCCAAGAGGTTCCAGATATTCCAGACTTTCATGCCTTATTCTGTAGAAATTCCCAAGATAAATACTCCATACCCTTCTGCAAAATTTTCTGAAAGGACAAGACATATCATCTCCATGTTGTATTTTATTCTTGGCTATTTTATATATGAACATGCTGATGTTGCAGTGCTAGGTTTTTTATCTACTTTCACACCTCGTCAACCTCCTGCTACCATTTTTTATTTTTCCCAATACCTTGCTGACAATATTCATGAAAAATTGATCAAAATACCTTCTGAAGGTGTTTTCAAGTATTCATCAGTCCTATTCCACATGTTTTTATACTTTCAATCTGATAAATTTGCCATCAAACTTCAGAAGCTTGATGTTGAAGGAAACCCACAATTAGTCATCTTTTGGACTTCCTTGATAAGGAAAGACTCCAATGAGTTCACTTATACATATTTTACTGATTCTTTCATTCATCCTATGGTCAATTTGCTGAACAACAGCAGGCAACCCAAAATTAGTGAGGAAATTAATAAAGTCCTACAGATGTCAGAGCATAATAGAACAAGATATTGCTACTTGTACCAAAACCATATTGAGATAAGAGTATATGGATCAAGTCTTGTTCCATATAAACTGCCCAAATACATCCCTATGAGGTTATTTTCCGTTGAGTACATATCATAGATTATTAATTGAGATGCAATTAATTTCTTGGCAGCAAAGAAGAAGACATAGTTGAAATTGAAAAATCAGGTTGGCCCTTTTATCTGTAACAATAGAGATGCAGGTCCAGAGGCTTAAAAACATTTGCAGGAATTCAAATTCAGTCATAGTTTTCTGTGGTATTATGATCCTCTTGGAGTTATAAGTAAAATGAGAGTTAAATGAAAATTGACTCCCTATGTACATGAAAAGAAATGAGACATAGAGAAATTCTCCAATCAATTTGAATGGTTGGAGAACACCTTGGTAGAGGCAGAGAAGCAAAGTGATACTAGTCAAACTTTGCAAACTCCAGCCCAAGAAGATAGGAATTCAAAAAGAAATAGAGAGGAAGGATCATGCACTGCAGAGACAAATACTGAAACTAAATTTAAATTGATGTATAGGAAAAAGCCAAAGTTAAATCCTGCCAATAAAGAAGTGGAAACAATAGAGGTGATTGATACAAAAACAACATCAAAGGATAATGCACCTCCTATAATAATTGAAGAAGAACAACATCCTACAACTTCAAACACTCAACTTATTCAGAAGAAGCACAGTGTTGAAGTTTCCTCATCCAAAAAAAATAGTAGAAAAGGAGATGGATATCAAAGAAAGATACAAATAATTCAAAGCCAAAAATGAAGAAATTAAAACTGAAATTTATTCTTAATATCTGAAACAAACTCTTGGCATCCAGAATAGGCTATTTTCTTCCTTTGACTATAAGAATAAAAAAATGCAGATGATATTTCTTCAACCCACATTTCAAACTCCCAAGTCTTCCTCTGATTACAAATAGACAGATTTTGAAGTCTTGGCCTAGGATATTCATCCTCTGGACCAAATTGAGTTTCATAAGCAGGCAAGGGAGATGATCTATTCTACAATGACCACTAAGGCCATGAGTGTAGAAAAACTACAAAACACTCTGGAAAATATCAGAGATCAACTCAAATTGGAAAAAACATCTTCACAAGAAAAAGACACTAGAATTAAATCCCAACCTGAACGCCTTTGGGCCAATAGCGGGAAAGCATGAACGAGTTGGGTCAACAGTTAAAACAAGGATTTAAGCCCTCAAGGCTTAAGTGTGGAAGACCTCACGACCAAACGCAAAACCGAGGGCTAAAGCATTTTCAAATGGGCGGAGTTAATATTTAAGCCCCTAGGGCTAATGGCTAAGGCCCGTGACCACGAGTGATGATAAAGGGCTAAGCCCATTTAAAAAGGCGGAAATTTTGGGATAAGCCCCGGGTGCTAGCCCTTTTCTCCATACGACCTACGAGCCATGACCGCGGGCGCGGAGTTAACCCTAACTGCCAGCACTAACCATTTCCGCCTTATTCGCATGTGAACGCGCCACTATAAACCACTAGCATTTACTGCTACCATTTAATTTGGAGCGCAGTTCCGAAATTTTGGCAAGTTCGCCATTTTTGGTGAGCTCAACTGGAGTTATCCCACAATTAGAGGAGGTTTTTTAGGGCCACTGGGCAAAAACTTGTTAGAGTCATAACTTCTCCAATATTGAACCATTTTGTTGAAATTTTGGTCAATTTTTGGTATTATGAGCATTTTGGAGTGTTTGGAAGAGGTTGTAGAGCTAACAGAGGTGTTCTTCGGGCATTTTTTCTTTAGGAAAGCTTGGAGAGCCACCAGGGCCATGAGGGAAATGGAGCTACATTGGACTATACTTCACTGTTTGAGGTGAAATAAAAGCCATTATTAGCTTATTTATGTCTTCTGAATATTTAACCAATTTGAGAAACTTAATAGAGTAAGGACATGCCCATTGGGAGCCTTGGACCCAGTAGATGTAGCCCAGGAGGGGTGAAATACCTCATCATGTTGATGTGTTATCTTATGATGAAATTTTTCTACTGTGTATTTCTGATTTAAGATGTTAAACAGTAATTTTAATTAACATTCCCTCACACATAAACTCAAAAACAGTTACCAAAAACACGTTGTTTAAATTGCAAGACATGATGAACACTTTGCACACTTAATTAAATGGAAATGGATACTTTGAACAAAAAATACAAATAGTTTCATTTTCATATCAGATGGTATCAGAGCTAATGATTTGAGCCTTAGGAGCTAGAGCTTTATTCAGCATTTTTTTTGTGCAAAGATATAGTTGATTGTTTGCAAGTTTTGATGCTTACTAGGCTTAAAATCAAGAGAGGTGAAGGACATTTGGTTAGTGCACAAAGTAATCCACAACCAAGAAGGACTAGAGAGCCACCTCCAAGAGCCATAGAAGCAGCTTCAAGCATGTCTTCAAGAGAGGGAGAAGCTCCTAAAGATATTGATCCCAAATAAGAGGAACGGGTGTTTCGAAAAGCTTTCTTGGACATGACGGAGATGGTGAGGATACTCTACCAAGAAAGGAATTATAGGCTTGTTGGAGAAGGGTCTAAAAACCAGAAAGAGGGAGAGGGTTCTTTAGGAGGAAAGAAAAGTGATGACAAGTCAAAGAAAGGACGCAGAGGAAATTTTGATCCACCATCCCCATCTTCATCCTCTTCCTCTACCTCGTCATCCTCAACTTCGGTGAATCAATCTCACAAGTCTAAAACCACTGGTAAAAGTCCATTTTTAAAGCTTGATGTTAAATTTGAGTTTCCTATGCTTAATGGTGAAGTCAATGCAGAGAAACTTGAAAATTGGATAAGACAATTGGAATTTTACTTGAGGATATAGAACCTTCATGATGATGACACCAAGATACAGTTAGTCTCTTTGAGAATGGATGGAGCAGCATTGGTATGGTGGGAAGCCAAGACCAAGGATGAAATTAAAAAACATGGTAAGATCACTTTATCATGGGCTGAATTTATACTGCAATTAAGAAGCAATTTTATCCATTAGCTCATTTATAAAAGGCAATCATGAACTGGAAAAACTTCAAATAGCTTAAGGGACAAAATGTACAAGACTACACCCAAGAGTTTAGGAGAAGAGCACTCTTATTAGGGGTAGACTTACAAAGTCAAGATACTTTGCTGAAATATATAGGTGTTTTGCACATCTACCTTAGACATACTATCCTTATATTCAATCCTACTAGTCTAGACGAAGTTTGTGTACAAGCTACGTATTTAGAGGCTAGAGGGGAAAACACTTTTAATGATGGTAGAAACAAGCCTTTTAAGGGGAAAAACAAAGATAAAACCTCTAAGGGAAAAGGAAAAAAGAATGCATCTGTCAAACAAGAGGATGAGAAAGTGATATGTAAGCATTGTTCAAGAGAAGGCCATGAAGAGAAAAACTATTAGAAATTATATCTTGAAAAAAGAACTCAGTTTAACAAAAACAAAGGAAAGAAGAAAAATGCAGCTACTACAACTACACCACAAGAATTAGGTGATGATTCAGGTGAAAAAACCAAAATTGCAGCCATGGGTTTGAAGAGTATGAAGGGAAAGGAAACTGAAACTAAGCCAAGCACTAGTACCTCAAATTGTCATGTACAAGCTCCAAATGAGGAAGAAAGAATTGAATTGTTCCATGTGAGGGTAGTCTCAAAACATGCAAAAATTGACACACTGTTTGACAGTGGGTCACAAGAAAATATCATATCAGAAGACTTGGTCAAACAGCTTAAACTTGAGACCATTCCACGTCCCAAGCCATATCCACTTGGATGGATATGCAAGGATGCAAACTTACAAGTCTCAAGAAAATGCATCTTGTGTTTCGCGATTACTGCAAACTTTATTGACACAGTTAAACTTGATGTAGTGTCGCTTGATATATCAAGAATTGTTTTGGGAAGTCCTTACTTATTTGATAGGAAAGTGATCTTCCATCGCCATGAAAATAAGTATCATATCTTTAAATATGGCAAGGAGTTTATTGTCAAAGAACATCGCAAGAAGATAAATATAGCAATGGTAAATGCGGGACAGGTAAAAATACTAGTGAATTCTAGTAAGAGTTTTGTACTTCTTATGGTTAAGCCCAAGGTTGATGTGAATCATGAGTTATTTGAAAATTATGATTCCAAGCTTAAATCAGATTTATATGATGTAGTTGATGCACATCATGAGATGTTTCAAGAACCGACAGGTTTGCCTCCTAAAAGGGAGATTCAACATGAAATCCAGTTGCATCAAGATTGTCCTCTTCCTAACATAGGCATGTACCGCATGTCTATCATGGAGAATGCTGAAATAAAAAGGCAAATGAAGGACTTATTGGACAAAGGATTCATAATACCAATCACTTCTCCATGTGGGTCACCAATAGTGTTGATTCAAAAGAAACATGGAACTTGGTGCATGTGTGTGGACTTCAGGGCATTGAACAAGATAACGATAAAGAATCGTTACCCACTTCCAAGGATAGATGATTTGTTAGATCAGCTGAAAGATGCTAAATATTTCACTAATTTATACTTATGTAGTGGTTATCATCAAGTTATAATTGCATAAAGTGACATTTAGAAGACAGCATTTAAAACCAAACAGGGACCCTTTGAGTGGCTTGTTATGTTGTTTGGTTTATGCAATGCACCTATGCGGGTAATGGATGATGTCTTATGTCCTTTTCTTGATGATTTCGTTATTGTCTACTTAGATGACATCTTAATTTTCAGCAAGAATAGAGAAGAGCTTGTCATGCATGTTAAGAAATTACTTGATGTTTTGAAGAAAAATCAGATATTTCTTAAAATGTCAAAGTGTGAATTTGGGAAGACTTCTTTGGTTTATTTCGGACACATAGTAGGAGGAGGTTCTTTGAGAATTGATCCTTCTAAGGTAGAAGCCATTGTGAATTGGTCTACTCCCAAATCCATTACAGAGGTAAGAATTTTTTTGGGTGCAGCTCAGTATTGGAGGAAGTTTATTTCTAACTTCTCTGCCATAGAAGCTCCTATGCATGCAGTGACAAGTGTGAAGCGTGCTTTCCAATGGGGAGGCAAGCAACAGAAATCTTTCGAATCTTTGAAAGAAAAGATAAATTCAGCTCTAGTCCTGCTGTGTAACCAGCTCCAAAAAGAGAAGAAAATAGATATCAACGCCTTAGAAATGAGCCACTTCGAGGGGGCAACCTCCAATACATTACATAAATGAACAATTCTTGGATGATACAAATTACAAAACCCCCTTTCTATATAGGAGTCCATGGGGCCAAAATGTAATCCTAGTGGGGCCACAATGTAATCATAGCCGACCTAACAATAATAATGTAAGGGAAAAATAATAACAATATGGGGGTTACAGGGGTACAAAATAACAATAAGGGGGGCTATACTAACATAATAAGGGACTACACTATTATTATAGGGACTTAACATGCCCCTCTCCTTCAAATAAGTGTTGTCCTCAATGCTTAATTATTTCTTGATGCTTCTATATAAAATTCTCATCCTCCCATGTGGAATCTTCTACAGGAAAGTTCTTCCACTTGTTGAGATACTCTAAAATTTATCGTACTTGTCGAGTTCTTGTTTCTGTGACTGCTTCAGAACTTATTTCGATGTGATGTTGATCTTCCTGTTGTTTCATTAGGTTCTGCACTAAAGTTAGGTTATCCTTTGAGAGTTGGAGAACTTGTTGTTGATGCTCGATGTGATCTTCCACTAATTTATCATCCATATTTTCTATTATTTGATCCTTCAAACTATAACTTAGCCTCCATTTCTTCTTTTATACCATCTATTTCATCTTCAATTTCTCTTCGTAAGATTGAAATTTGTTGCACTTAATCATAGTAATTTTGATTTCTCATACATGGCAACTCTTCCTCTTCATGCGTCATAGAATAGATTTTTGAGGGATTAATGGGACTGGAATTATTTTTTGGAGGCATTATAGAACCCAATACCGATAAAAATTCTAAAATATGCACTTGGAATCACTTCAATTGCTTTTTCAAACAAACGATATGCAATTTTTAAAACCAGATACAAACCTTTCTCTTGCTTTTGAGAAGCTAGATATTGAAATTAAATTATCTCTATAATTGTAGATCCTCAATATCAAAAATTCAATGCATTAGGACTCTAAATATTCTTTAAAATGCACGGAGTCTGACCTGATTTGGATTCTCCAAGACAAAGTTGTGTCCATTAATCTCCCACAATGACCTACTTATGGACTGGTTCAGTAGAGCGAACTTGTATGACTTTCCACGTATCACGGTTTCGTCCTTTGTCTCTGAAATTGATAGCGAAGAAACTACAGTCTGTTTAATTGCGACCACTTTTTATGGCACTCCAATCTGATGCCCAGAGAGAGAGTTATTGAACTTTTTCCACGATCACCTCTTTGAGATGTAATTTAGGAGCCTGAAAAAGAACTACCTTCCACAGATCATATCTCCAAAAATGTTGCGAAACAAGCTCTAAATTTTTTTGAAAAATTTCCTTAAGATTTCAGCTTCACACCATATGAATTTCAGATTCTGAACCTTCGTAGAAAAAAATTTATAGTGTAAATGCCACGATGACCTGTTTAGGAGCCTGAAAAAAGACCTAACTTCCACAGATCATATCTCCGAAACTATTGTGAACCAAGCTCTAAAATTTTTAGACAATCTTCCTCAGGATTTCGGCTTCGCACCTTAAAAATTTCAGCTTGTGAAACTTCATAGAAAAAATTTATAGAGAAAAATTCCCGATGACCTGTTTTAGACAGCGAAATCCTAGAATCAAAGCTACGATGCAAATGTTGTGTAACCGGCTCAAAAAAAAAGAGATATCAACGCCTTAGAAATAAGCCACTTCGAGGGGGCAACCTCCAATACATTACATAAATGAACAATTCTTGGATGATACAAATGAACAAAACCTCCTTCTATATATAGGAGTCCATGGGGCCACAATATAATCCTAGTGGGGCCACAATATAATCCTAGCCGACGTAACAATAATAATGTAAGGGCACAATAATAACAATATGGTGGTTACAGGGGTACAATAATAACAATAAGGGGGGCTACACTAACATAATAAGGGGCTACACTATTAATATAGGGACTTAACAAGTCCTTTCATTACTGGACTTGAGACAGCCATTCAAGATTCAGACCGATGCTAGTGATTACACCGTGGGTGTAGTTCTCTTACAGCACGGTAAGCCTATCGCATTTCATTATGAGACATTTAATGGTGTTGTTGTGAATTATCCTACATATGATAAGGAGTTGTATGCGTTGGTACAAAGCGTCAAAAAGTGGAAACACTATTTGATGTGAAAAGAAACAGTTGTTCATACTGACCATCATCCTTTACAGTACTTGCAGTCGCAAAGTAAATTACAGAAGTCACGACATTTCAGATGGATGGGTTTCCTACAACAATTTCACTTGGTAATAAGGTACAAGAAAGGTATTTTCAATAAGTTTTTGATATGCTTTCAAGGCCTATTATTAGTGCTACTACTTTACTTAAGAGTGATTCTATTGTCCATGAGAGCTACATGGAACAGTATGCATCAGATGTTGATTTTAAGGATGTGTATGCAAACTTGAGTGAAGGGAATCATGTTGAGGAGAATGATTATCATTTGCATAATAATTTGTTGTTTCATATGGGCAAGTTATGTATACCACAAGGGGAGAGACTAAGCATCATGAGAGAAGCTCATTCTTCTCTTATTGCTAGACATTTCGGGGTAAGAAAAATGGTGGCACATTTATAGAGGTATTGTTATTGGCCTTGCATGGTAGGTAGTGTTTCACATTTCATTAGAGGTTGTTCATTATGTGCTACAAGCAAGCCTAGCAATAGGAAGCTTGGTTTATATGTGGCATTGCCGGTACCTTCTAGACCATGGGAAAGTGTTTCTATGGATTTTGTTGGAGGTCTACCATTATCTAGAAAGCAACATGATTATCTTTATGTAGTAGTTGATAGATTCAGAAAGATGTGTATTCTTATGCCATGTAAGAAATCTATAACTGCTGAAAAAACTTCTGATTTATATTTTCAACATGTATGGGTTCATTATGGCTTGCCTACTTCTATTGTTAGTGATAGGGATTCCAGATTTGTTGGGAATTTTTGGTCCAATCTATGGAAGATGATGGACACCAAGTTGAATAAGAGTATTGCTTTCCATCTGCAAACAAATGGCCAAACAGAGGTAGTGAACAGAACCATTGTACATATTTTGAGAGGTTATTGCAGCAAGCATCCCAAGCTTTGGGATGAGCACTTGCATTATATTCAGCATGCTTACAATCGGGCTAAGCACTCTTCTACAAATACTTCACCTTTTGAAGCTTTCTTTGGGTATTTTCCTAAGTCACCTTTAGATTTCATTCTTGAGAAGGATGTTTCCATTGATGGGCATAGTGACATTGACAAAGCTCGCATGTTCATTGAAATAATTTAGCTCATACATCAGTAGGTTCAAGAACAGCTTGAAAAAAGTCAAGGCAACTACAAGGAGAGGCATGACAAACACAGAGTTGATCATAAGTTTCAAGAAGGAGATGAGGTATGGCTACATATTAGTAAGGAATGAATGCAAGGAGAAGGTAAAAAGTTGAATCCTATTCGTTATGGTCCATTCAAGATCCTTAAACAAGTTGGAAATAATGCTTTTCAACAAAATTTGCCTTCATATATGCAAATGTATTCCGTTGTGAATGTGGAAAATTTACGTTTGTATGAACCTCCTTTAATTTCTGATTATGAAAGTGACATTCAACTGGCATCCATAGAGGATTTCTCGCTATAATTTTTGGATGAGCTAAAAGAGGATGCTATCCTTGACAGAAGGACACGCACTTCGAGGAGGGGAAATGTTCATTATGTTCGTGTTCATATTAAAGGTAGAAAACCGAGTAAGGAAAAATGGATGGAGGTGGAAAAGGTGAGGGATCTGTACCCTCATCTTCTTAACAGGTAATTGAAGGCTTTTGGGGTCCAAAATCTTCCCAATGGGGAGGTGTGATCAGGTGATCATGTCCAAGTGGAAAAAAATGCTAAAAATTGGAACTACTCAGAATTGGTTGCAACCTGAACGACCAGATAGGCCTCGTCCCTTCGATTCTGGCTTCATGAACGGGACTCAAATCCGATGTCGTATGTGAAAGATAATGAATTTTGAAGTTGCCCAATAACCTTCAAAATAGGACATTTGAACAAAACAAAATTTGTCATTTTCCAAAGTTTTTTTATGGAAAATATTTAATTTTTTATATGTGGTATTATGGGCCTATTACAGGGTGCCACGTGGCCTTCCCAGAGGCTACCACGTGGCCCCAGGCCAAAGGTTCAAAATCATGTCAAATTTGTGGGCAATGTGGTTGGAACTCTTGACTCGACCCCTCAGGCGGAGGTTGACCCAAGCTGAACGTGTTTGGGTCAGTCGGGCACTTGAACACGTGCAGAAACGTGCAGTCAGACCCTCGAGCGAAGGTCGACCCGACCTGAACACCTTTGGGTCGGCCGATAGCGGGAAAGCATGAATGAGTCGGGTAGGCGGTTAAAACAAGGAGTTAAGCCCTCAAGGCTTAAGTGCGGAAGACCTTGCGACCAGATGCAGAACCGAGGGCTAAAGAATTCTCAAATGGGCGGAGTTAAGATTTAAGCCCCCGGGGCTAAGGGCTAAGGCCCACGACCACGAGAGATGATCAAGGGCTAAGCCCATTTCAAAAGGCGAAAAGTTTGGGATAAGCCCCGGGTGCTAGTCTTTTTCTCCATACGACCTACGGGCCATGACCACGGGTGTGGAGTTAACACTAACTTCCAGCACTAACCATTTACGCCTTATATGCATGTGAACGCGCCATTATAAACCGCTAGAATTTACTGCTACCATTTAATTTGGAGCGCAGTTCTTACATTTTGGCAAGTCCGCCATTTTTGGTGAGCTCAACTGGAGTTATCCCATAGTTAGAGGAGGTTTTTTAGGGCCACTGGGCAAAAACTTGTTAGAGTCATAGCTTCTCCAATATTGAACAATTTTGGACAAAATTTTGGTCAATTTTGGGTATTCTGAGCATTCTGGAGTGTTTGGGACAGGTTGTAGAGCTAACAGAGGTGTTCTTCAGCCATTTTTTCTTCAGGGAAGCTTGGAGAGCCACCAAGGCCATGAGAGAAATGGAGCTGCATTGGGCTATAATTCACTGTTTGAGGTAAAATAAAAGCCATTATTAGCTTATTTTTGTCTTATGAATTCAATTTCACAGTTTTTACTGCCTGTTTAGGCATATTTCTCACTTTATAACCAATTTGAGCAACTTAATAGAGCAAGGACATGCCCATTGGGGGCCTTGGACCCGGCAGATGCAGCCCAGGAGGGATGAACTGCCTCATCATGTTGTTGTGTTATCCTATGGTGAAGTTTTTCTGTTGTGTATTTTTTATTTAAGATGTTAAACAGTAATTTTAATTAACATTCCCTCACACATAAACTCAGAAACAGTTACCAAAAACACTTTTTTTAAATAGCAAGACATGATGAACACTTTGCACACTTAATTAAATGAAAATGGATACTTTGAACAACAGATACAAAAAGTTTCATTTTCAGATCACTATCACAAGGTTTATGATGAAATTTGATGTCCTAAGGCAGAAATGCCTTCCAAATCCATTAGTTATTCATGATAAACTAATGAAGCTGGATGACTATGACAAGAAAATGAGAGAAGTTGCCAAGGAACAGGTCAATATGCCTACCTCACATGGTATTCCAACAGGGAAGGTAATCTACAAACATTTGGAGAATTTGTTTTACCTACAGCATGAGGTGAAACACATATTTATTAACAAGCCTGCATTCTCAAAGTATACTGAAGCTAATGAGATTTTAAGAAGGATGATGAAGATAAAACTGCCAGAGGCAGAACTTTTGGAAAAATTGACTAATTTACTATGAAATCATAAAACAGTAAACAGTGAAAGAGTATCAGTTCAAGGTCAAAGTTTAAAAGTCAAAAGAAGAATTATAAAGTAGAGATAAATCTGCCAGCGTAAAGGACAGGTTACTGTCCAGCTGCAGCCTTCGTTGAATAGAAAATAGAGAAAATATCAACCAATTGAAGACAGAAAACATTAATTTCAATAAAAATAGGGACAGCTAGTATTAGTACATTAGAAATCTGTCACTATCTTCTTGCATGAAGATATCTCTTTTCCATGAATAATTTCTAAGTTTGTTTTAGGATATTTTGAAAGAGTTTTTGTATAAATACTTCTCATTTAGAAGTATTGAGGGTGGATGAATTGCTGAACATTTCTATAATTGTACTATTTTGAACCTATGGGTGATTGTACCAACTTCAAGTCAGCAGACTGGATTAAAGCAATAAAGCATCATATTACAGGATTCATGTGTTGGGCAACTACAGTGAAGTATTTTCAATTGTTTCTTTGTCAATTTCTTATGTTTTTCATCAATACTTGTATGTTGTTCTAAATCTAAATGATAAATCAGAAATTGTTATTTCAGAATATGTTAAAAGCACTCTGCCTTGAATTATTTATCATTTACATGTTTTCCACTGATATCTAGACTAAGGAACCCTTAATTTCTCCCTAGTTTCGATTGACCTCTACCTTTTCACTCATTATCCGGATTTGAGAACCCTTAATTGCTCTCTTACCCCAATTGAGACCATTTTCACCATCAGCCTTGAAGATCTGAAGTAACTCATCTATCTTGCCCTATAAACATTTCCCTTTAGAACTTGATCCTGATCTGACTGCTTGACACATTGACTCCATTAGCCCAAAGGAATACATAACTACATCTATCCATATGAATAAGTGATTTCACAACTAAATCAAATCAAAATCCAAAACCAAATTACCCTACATAACTAGCCTAAAATCAATTAAAATCAACAAAGATAAATCATATAGAAAGAGCCCTCTCTAAGCATTAGGAAGGCTAGATCCTAAGGCTTAAAAGTAGGTTTGTGGTTACCTCTAACATTCTTTAAACTAAAAATCAAAAATCTAACAACTCTTGAGAATTATTGGAGTGATAATAGAGAGGATCATTTTTTTTATTGTAAACTTTTTTAGAGTGCAAAGCTTGAAAAAAGATTTTCACCTCAAAAAAATTAGTACCCCACACACACACATATATATACACATCAAATTTCATTACTTAAATTTCATTTTAAATGCATAAATGGATTCACTCCTTGAAATTATTTTTGGCCACTCGGATTGTGTAGACTACACAAGTTAAACTTTTATTATTGGTTTTTATATAAAATTAATCGAAAAAATATATAATGAAACTACTCAAAATGTTTCAACCATATGATTTTATATTTTTTCAATTGCTTTATATAATACATATATAGTTTTTTTTTTGTTTATATATATATATATATATATATATTACATTGAATATTTTTATCATTAATAATAGTTTTTAAATGTCACATTAATTGAATAAAAAAAATTATATATCTCTTTCTTATTAATCTTATAGAAATGATTGAATCATTTTACTTTCAATTACTTCTACATTGAAATTTTATTATATTAAAGTCAACATTTAAAAAAAAAAAAAATGTTTTTGTCTTTTATATATATGAAATTGATCTTGAAATAAATTAATTAACATAAATTTTTAAACACTGTAATGGTTATTTTGAAATATTAACATTAATCATGTTTTTTTAAGTAGCATTAATTTTATATTAAGAATAAATTAATTATGCATCTCTCTTGTTAGGTGTTAAGGGTGGCAAGGAAGAATCATGATGAAATGGTTGAGCAGCAACGTCAATTCTCCCAGCACCTCGTGGAGGCTAAATTTCTAAGGCATCTTGGAAATTTAGTTTAATGACTCTCTCCAAGATCACTGCTCTAGAGAATTTAGTGGGCGGATTTTTGTAGGTCAATAATGGTGGCGTCAGTTCCAATCCAATTGTAGGAAAAGAGAAACTCTGCCATCAACATAGGAATGGCATTTGTTGATGGGTTCTCTCTGGTTGAACTTCTATGTTTTGATCTTTTGGTTTTATGTAATGTAAATGTTTCCTTAGAATTATAAGGGAAGAAATGCAGCCTCTGTGATTGCTTAAATTTTGTATGGTACATTGAAAACTTGCACAGTTGAAAAGACAGGCTCTCTCTGGATTTTGTTAATATAAATTACTATATGTTACTTTTATATATAAAATAATTATACATATTGATCACATTCGAAAGTAAAAATATAAGTTTTTTTTTCAACTTTTAGTTATTTTATTTCTGAAGTTAATATAAAATTATGTTACTTCATATGGATATCTAAATATTTATTTATGATTCAGTGAGAGTGAAATATTTTTACCACATCTACTTCATACCAACCACCAACTACGCATGTTCATTTTTAATTTTTTATTATAGCTAAATTATTATTTTTTTCATTTATAAAAATGTTACCTTTATTTTAAAAGGGACATGTGTCAACTCAAGGTTAAGCACCGACCAAATCACACATAGCTCTTATACTAACTTGTATAATGAGTCTCTCTAGAATGAGTCTCTTTGCACAAATGCTAATATTTTTAAATTTAGCCTTATGCTTCAATATATTATTATTATTATCCAATTTTAAGGTCACAACCAAAGCCATACACCAAATTGGTATATGAGACCCATTTTGAGTCATTTCCACATTTTGATTGTGGTAGAAACATTAAAACTTTATGTCTAGACATCAAAGTTTATCTTAGTTAAAAGAATATTCACTAACCCTTCTAGAATTTGGGGAGGAAAAAAAATAATCCTCTATTTTAAGTGAACTATGAAATTTTGAATAAATTGAGGAGATATAGTCAAACTTGCCTCCAAAACTAAAATCAAACCCATGTTTTAAAGGAAAATTTTATCATTTCACATGAGATAAATTTTAAGGAAAAGCAATACTCTCTGGTCATAAATCCATTCGTATTTTGGAGAATATGTTTGCATAGAATTACTCTTCTGCATAAAACCTCACATACATATAAAGGTTAATCAATAAAGTATTATGAAGCTTTCAATTGCATATAAATACAACACAACCATTCATCATGGAAACCATCATAGGCCAAATTTCTCTATGGCCAACAAGTCTTTCTTCCTCTCCTCTTGATCTATCAACTTAACGCATCCATATCCCATGAAATTTTGGAGAAGAGGAGGCCAAAAGTAGGATCTCTTCCAAAAGGAAAAAACCTACAAAAATCATATAAAACTATAACCAAAAAAAATACCCTAGATACATTTATGAAACGACAATAAACCTTGGGTGTTCTTGTTCCTTCTAAAATGGCTTAACACCATGCTAAAAAGCATCCCCAAAATTATAACAATATTGTTGATCAGCGGTTGTCATTGGCGTCAACCCAAGCAGCACAAGGGGCTACCCCAATATTGCATGGGAATTTTGACCTACCAAATTACTATATTCTGGGTCAAGAATGATTTTGATGGTTTCTACTTCTCGAGATGTTTCCATTGATATATGGCACGCCACATAATTATTCATGGTTTGAGAGATATTCTTTTGAAGTTTGTAACCCCGGTTAGTGGGCTAAAACCCCATGGGGTTCTGGCATGGGTCATTAAAAAGTCATAATTAATATTTTTTTAGCTCCTTTCCAGAGTGCATAATTATTTTCACTTAACAGATGTACACCATTCTAGGTATGCTCCATGACCCCCTTCCAGCTGTTAAACTGCTATTGAAGGAAACAAGCTCTGATACCAATTGGGAGAGTCAGTTGACGAGAAGACTATTATACGAAATATTCTTAGAACGTTACCAGGGAAATTCAACCCAAAGGTATCGTTCTTAGAATACAGTAAAAATCTGGACAAACTTAGCAAAGAGGAATTACATGGAGTTCTCATAGCATATGAAATGAGACTTGATGAAGAAGAGGGTACTTCGCATCTAGAAACTGCGTTTGTTGCATCTAAGAAAACCAATAAGGAAAAAAACCTTCAATTGAAAATACATGCACCTGCAAGTGTGAAGAAAAGGGAGATGATGAAGAAGGCCTTTCAGATGAATAATATGCTTACTTTACAAGAAAACTAAAAATTGGTAAGGGAAAATTCAAAGGTAAACTTCCATTGATATGTTTCGGCTGTGGTGAGTTTGGGAATTTCAAATCAAAATGTTCGAACAGAAGTGATGGAAACTCAAAAGGAAAGAAATGCTTTAATAAATTCAACAAGTAAGGATCCAAAAGGAAATTCCTCTCTTAAGAAGATATATCATCATCCGATGAAGACAATGGCATCGAAGAAGAAGCCAATGAAAGAGTATTGTTTATGGCCAAGCACAATAAACAAGAGGTATCAAACAACGAAGAAAAAGGGTTGACCATAGAAGAATTTTCTAAGGAAGCAATCAAGCCTATAAAAGAGCTCAAGGCTGAGAAGATTCATTCCAATACTCTTGAAGAACAAGTTCAAGCTCTCAAAATTGAATTTGAAGAACACAAATGCATTGAACGGTCACTTCAAAAGAAGTTGGAAGAAAGCAACCAAGAAAGAGAAGAATTAGAAGCTGAAGTAGTCTCGTTGCATAAGATAGTGGAAGTGTGTATAGGTCCGCAGGATGGTTATGTGTCAGGGGGAGTGGAAGTGTGTATAGGTCCGTAATATGGTTGTGTGTCAGGGGGAGTTACCCTTTTCCATTGATGTCAAAGGGGGAGATAATTTTGTAGGAAGAGGTGTCACGATCGCAGGGAGAGTACTTGTGTTGCCATCAATGCCAAAGGGGGATATTGTTGATCAGCGGTTGTCATTGATGTCAACCCAAGAAGCACCAGGGGCTACTCCAATATTGCATGGGAATTTTGACCTACCAAATTACTATACTTTGGTTCAATAATGCTTTTGATGGTTTCTACTTGTCGAGATGTTTCCGTTGATATATGGCACGCCACGTAATTCTTCACGGTTTGAGAGATATTCATGTTTGAAGTTTGCAACCCCAATTAGTGGGCTAAAACACCATGGGGTTGTGGCATGGGTTATTGAAAAGTCATAATTAATATTTTTTTAATCTCCTAAAATCCCTCTCACATTCACATGTTGAAGCCCCTCTCAACCTAAGCATTTATATAAATTTTGATCCTCATATCCTCCTTATGTAGGGATTTCGCTATCTGGAATAGGTCATTGTGGAATTTTCGCTCTAAATTTTCTTCTACGAAGGTTCAAAAGCTGACATTTGTATGAGGTGAAGCCGAAGTCTTGAGGAAGCTCCTGTAAAAATTTCAAATCAAGGTGCAATATATTTTCGGAGATATGATCTGTGGAAGTCAGTGTTTTTGCAGGCTCCTGAAATTCATCTCAAAGAAGTGACCTTGGGAAACTGTCATAAATCTCTCTCTGAGTATCGGATTGGAATTCTGTAAAAAGTGGCAGATAGTGCATGGGCTTTAGTTTTTTCTATATCAATTTCTGAGCCTAATGAAGAAACAGTGACACGTGGCATTCCGTATAAGTTTGCTCTTCTGGAACAGTCCATAATTAGGGCATTGTGGGAGATTGGGCATAACTCTCTCTTGAAGAATCCAAATTGGGTCATACCTATGGCATTGGAAATAAGACTCAGAGGACTAATACAGGGCCGAAAATCACATATTTGGGATGTTAAATAACAGAGATCCACCAGATTCAATATCAAGCTCCTAGAAGGCAAGAAAAAGCTAGATCATGTGTTGTCAAGCGCTGCAAAGGACCAGACTTTCTAGGGCAGCAAAGAAAAACAAGGTGCAGCATAGGGTAGCATGACAAGAGAAGAAACCAAGGTGCATAATAGTAGCAATAAGTTCACCACATGAAGTCTTCAAGTGGGCAGCACTGCATACAGTAATTGTAAAGGTATCATTGTACTAAGTCATTGTAAATGCATCATTGTAAAAATTGCACAAGTGTCTATCTGCCAAGAGTTGAAGATGCAGTGTTGGGAGGTCTAGGATCATCATTAGGTGGTTGTTTCATAGTTGGGGTTATGGTATATTCTATCTTCTTCTTCTACATCATTCTATATCATTGTAAAGTGGACCATTTTCCCTAGTACGGGAGTCCATTCTTGTCTTATTCTTCTATATGGTGGTAGGGTGGTGCTAGGGTGAGTTGTAGCTCATTGGGTGTTGGGGCATCCGTTCCATTGACTATTGAAGAATCTCAGGTGTTGGAGTGTCCATCCAGTGGGAGATGGAGAAGAATGCTTTTCTAGATTCTAGGAAGTTGGAGCTTTATTTTCAATTGGAGTTTAATATTAAAGAATTATTAGAAAAGCATTAGGTGGTTTTTGTCCCAGAGTGGGTTTCCACCTTAAAAACTGTGTGCATTTTTGTTCCTTTGGTTTACTACTATCATTGTACAAACACTGATAATAATTGAAGATTAACTAATTCTCTAGTTGAAAGGAATACTGATTCACCACCCCTCCCCCCCCCCTCTCAGTATTTCCAACAAATATCCCTAGCCAATTTCACACATTTGTATGTTTATTATGATTTAATTTAACAATTATTTTCAAATGTTTTGTGGGGGATTTCCTCACTTATATTCATTATAAATGATAGGTTTTTCTCTTGTAATTAGGTGTGTACTTCCAATGCAATAACTTTCCCTGGGGAATTTTGTATAAGGTTGCTCTTGCCTCGTTAATATAAATTTAAGCCATCATAATTGAAACCCACTAGAGTCTTCTATTTCCAACCAATCATCACGGTAACTGTCCAAAAAGGTTGAGAGGAAAAATTCATCTTCTCTTTTAGCCATAAAATTTCCTTACAATAGGCTTATTAGATCTAATACATTACAATAATTACTCAATTTAAAAGTTAAAATCATAGGGTTATATACCACCTTAAAAAGACAGCATTGAACCATTCACATATAAAATCAAAGTTAACCTCGAAAAGTAATAAATCCCAAATTCAAATCCAAATTCACATTTTTGAGAAACATTCAAATGACTTTAAATAGACAAAATATTATAATTTGAAAGATAAATACACTTATTTGAGTTTATTTAAGGGTTGTTAGAGTCTGAAGAACGGTGAGTCGCTCTCCACCCAACCATAGGCTCAACTATACATTGATTTCCTTTATAGATGGTCGCCCCTTAGATAGATCATAATGTCATAAGGGGAGAATTCACTTAGTTGGAATATGGTAGAAATATGAAGGAAAATTTCATTCACATTCAAAAAGAAACAAGCTATCTTTTAACCCACTCAATAAGGGAGGCCCCAAAATTTCCATTTTCCTTGTAGAAATTACACCAATGGATTCAATCCGATCATGCAATGTACTAAAACAATATACTGAATCCTTCTACAATATTTGTGGTATATAAACCATGATCGCTCAATCACATGCAAGTAAGAGAAAAAAGTAAATCAATCACACAACACAATATTTTCCTGGGGAAAGAAACTGCTCAAAACCCCTCCATATTTATTGTATAATCATCCAAGGAATCATGAAACAATAAAATGCATGTGTGCTCACAAGAACCTCATACACTCTACCAATCATCTCACACTAATTTAATCAAAATTGGAGAAACACATAGCCAATTTCCTACCCACCTTCAGCCCGCCTTGCTCACGCAATCCCTAGGCAAAATAATTCATATTAAATAGGAATTTCAACCTTCCTTGACTAAGTAATCCGTCATGGGAATCTTGTGGCTTTATAATTGCACTCGGGGAATTCTCTAATAACACAACTAATAGTTTACTTACCTTTAATATTTATCTCAACTGGGTTGTCATCAGAATTGACATGCATGCATCTAGGAATAGTGAATCATCAGTTACTTAGTAGATCACTACTTGTGAATTAAATCTAATTTAATTCACTTGACCTTCCACTATCTCATCACTCAGTTAGAACTATTTAAACTAATTTTAATTGAATTAATTTGAGTTAATTGATTACACTCACATCACACTAGTGCTACAACTGCAACTGCACCCTGTAAATAATAGAATCACTCTACATGCCTCAACTTTGACTCTCAACTCGAAATTTTTGAGCTAAGTCTATCACACTTAGTTAACTACTACAAGTTGTTATGAGATAATATTACAATTTATTGTCCAATTTATTTAAAAATTAGATGCCCACATTTAGCATTAATGTGTCACAGAATTCCTCGCTCATGTGTGATTGGAATCCCACACTAGTATGTGGTGCATTTTCTTGTTGAATTTCAACTCTCCCTCTCAACAAGAAATGGATTATCAGTTACCCCAATTCTGCCTCTATGGTATTCAAATTTTCTCTTCGCAAGCGCCTTTGTCAAGATATCTGCATCTGCATCCTCCATGGGAATGTACTGCAACAAAATAATGTGCCTCTGAACACAATATCTGAAATGGTGGTGCCAGATGTCAATATGCTTGGACATGTCATGGAATACCTGGTAAAATAAGATTTTTATGCAACTCTGGTTATCACAATGTATCACCTTCGAATCCATCTGATGACTGAACAAACCAACAAGTATCTTCCTCATCCAGATGGCCTTGCATGCATCCTGACTAGTTGCCATGTACTCTGCCTCCGCTGAAATGAGTGCAATTGATCTCTGTTGTGAAACCAACTCTAGAAATAAAATAAAAGAGATATCAACGCCTTATAAATAAGCCACTTCGAGGGGGAAACCTCCAATACATTACATGAATGAACAATTCTTGGATGATACAAATTACAAAACCTCCTTTCTATATATAGGAGTCCATAGGGCCACAATGTAATCCTAGTGGGGCCACAATGTAATCCTAGCCGACCTAACAATAATAATTTAAGGGCACAATAATAACAATATGGGGATTATAAGAGTACAATAATAACAATAAGGGGGTTACACTAACAAAAATAAGGGACTATACTAGTAATATAGGGACCTAACATGCCCCTCTCTTTCAAAAAAGTGTTATCCTCAACGCTTGAGTAGCTCTAGGTGATTCTATATAAAATTCTCATCCTCCCATGTAGAATCTTCAGTGGGTAAGTTCTTCCACTTGATGAGATACTCTGAAATTGATCGATTCCGTATTGTCGAGTTCTGGTTTTCGTGACTGCTTCAGGTTCCAATATGATTTTTCCTTCCTCATCAAGTTCTGGTAATAATGTTTCAACTGGAATATTTTCACCTATAACCTTCTTTAAGCATGAAACATGGAAAATTGGATGCACTCGTGAAGAAGCAGGAAGCTCCAATTTGTATGCCATAGTACCAATATTTTGCAACACCTTGTAAAGACCATAGTACTTTAGCGATAATTTATTATCCTTCTTAGCTTGCTTGAGGGACATTTGTTTGTATGTTTGTAGCCGTAAAAATACCCAGTATCCTACATCAAAACTTCTCTCAATGCGATGTTGATCTTTATGTTGTTTCATTTGATTTTGTGCCAAATTTAGGTTTTCCTTTAAGAGTTGGAGAACTTCTTATTGATGCTCGATGTGATCTTCCACTGCTTGAACCTTTGAATTTTCTCTTAAATATGATGTGATGGATGGTGGATGATATCCATAAAGTGCCATAAATGGGGTCATTTTTGCTGCCGTATGGAAGGAAGTGTTATACCACCATTCAGCAAGAGGTAACCACTTGACCCATTGTGTTTGTTTATCAGATACAAAACAACGAAGATATCCTTCAAAACATTTATTTACTATCTCAGTTTGACCATCAGATTGAGGATGATAAGATGAGCTATGAGCTAATTGAGTACCCAAACAAGAAAATAACTCCGTCCAAAAATTTCCAGTAAAAATGGGATCTCCGTCGCTCACAATAACCCTTGGGCTTCCATGTAGCTTTTGAATTCTGTCCATAAATGTAGTAGCAACTGTACTTGCTTTAAATGGATGAGATAATGCACAAAGTGTGCATACTTGGTAAGTCTATCAACTACCACCATGATGACATTCTTTCCTTCGGACTTAGGTAAACCTGTGATAAAATCCATTGAAATCTCCTCCCAACGTTGACTTGGAATGGATAAAGGTTGTAGAAGTCCCGGGGTCTTAATTCTCTCAACTTTATTCTGCTGGCAAACCAAACATTCCACCACAAAATTTTGAATATCAGATTTAAGGCCATCCCAAAAAAATTCTTTCTTCACCCTGTGGTAAGTTTTTAAAAATCCTGAGTGTCCTCCTAAAGGAGAGGTGTGCAATTCCAGAAGAATCTTTTGTTTTATTTGGGAATTATTACAAAGATATAAGCGATCTTTGTACCATAAGGAATCATTTTTCCAACTAAATGTATCAGATGTACTAGGATCTTGCTGCAACTTTTGAATGAGTGTCCACAATTCTTCGTCCTTCTTCCATTCATCTCTTGCTTCGGTTATCCAATCTGGTTGGATAATAGAAATGGCACAAAGAAATGCTTCCACCTCTTCATTCTTTCTTGAGAGTGCATCCGCAACAACATTAAGCTTTCCTTTTTTGTAGATTATTTCAAAGTCATAACCCAACATCTTTGTGACCCATTTTGCTGCTCTTTTGATGATAGTCTTTGTTCCAAAAAGTGTTTAAGACTATCATGATCAGTTTTTACCTTGAAGTGTCTTCCCATTAGGTAAGTTCGCCATTTCTTTAGTGCATGCAGTATTGGTAACATTTCCTTCTCATAAATAGGTTTTTGTAAATACTTTCCTTTGATTGGACGACTTTCAAAAGCAATGGGTCTTCCTTCTTGCATTAAAACTGCACCAATTCCATTTCCTGAGGCATCACATTCCACAATAAAGGTTTTTGTGAAGTTTGGCGTAGCTAAGACCAGTGCTAGGCACATTGGCTCTTTAGGATGTTCAAAGGCCTTAGTTGCTTCAGGAGTCCATGAAAGTGCATCTTTATTCAATAATATTGTTAGAGGTGCTGTTATTCTCCCATAATTCTTAACAAACTTACGATAATACCCTGTTAACCCGAGGAATCCTCGCAACTAATTTATGGTTATGGGGACTTTCCATTCCTTAATGGCTTTAATTTTGTTAGGGTTTACCTTAACACCCTCGTGAGATACAATATGACCCAGATATTCCACCTCTTGTACTCCAAAGAAACATTTGGATGTTTTTGCATATAATTGTTTCTCCTGCAATAGTTTGAGCACCCTGTCAACATGTTGAACATGATCGTTCCAAGACCTGTTGTAGATTAGTATATCATCAAAAAATACTAGCACAAATTTTCTAAGGAAGGGTTTGAAAATGGAATTCATCAACCCTTGAAATGTAGAAGGTGCATTGGTAAGGCCAAAAGGCATGACCAAAAATTCATAATGACCCTCATGAGTTCGAAATGTTGTTTTTGGAATATCTTCAGTCTTCATTCTAATTTGATGATATCCCGAATGAAGATCCAACTTGGTAAAATAAATTGCTCCATGTAATTCATCCAATAATTCATCAATCACAGGAATGGGAAATTTATCTTTAATGGTGAGCTTATTGAGCTCCCTATAATCGAGACACATGCGCCATGATCCATCCTTCTTGTGTACCAATACTACAGGAGCAGAGAAAGAACTTTGACTAGGTTGAATTATACCAACCTCTAACATTTTTGCAATCATACGTTCAATTTCACTCTTTTGGACATAAGGATATCTGTAAGGTCGGATGTTTGGAGGAAAACTTCCTGGAATCAAATGAATAGCATGATCATGATCACGAATAGGTGGGAGTCCTTTGGGAGTATCAAACACATTGGAATGATTTTCCAAGACTCTTTGGAGATCTGGAGAAATAGATGATTTTGATGTTGGAACTTCTAGTGAGCATAATTGTGCAATTACACCTTGTTGTTCTTTCTTCAGAAGCTTTGTCATGACATTAGAGCTTATTATCTTTCCTGGCTTCCCTGTAATACCCTGTAATTCAATTTCCTTTCCTTCCGAAAAAAAATTCAAGAAAAGTTCTTGAAAATTACAAGTTATCGTCCCCAAATATTGTAACCATTGTACTCCTAGTATGACATCAGCACCTCCCATTGGGATGGAAAGCATTGGACTATTCATTACATATTCTCCCATGGATAGCTTGATATTATGGCATTTTCTAGAGAAATTTATAGTTCCTCCATTTGCAACCATCACTTGACATTCTGATGCTGGGTATAGGAAACAATTCAATTCCTTGGCTACCTTACAATGAATAAAATTATGGGTACTACCTGAATCAATCAACACTACTACCTTTTTCTTCTTGATATTTCCTTCTATCTTGAGAGTTTGAGGAGTGGTAATTCCTACCAATGCATTACACAATATGGTCGGACTCATTTATTCCTCTTCTACGGTTGGTTCCTGGTGTATATCCTCTTCTTGTTCATTTTCTTCTTCCTCTTCACAATCTATGTAAAATAATTTCTTCTCGGCACACTTATGACCTTTAGTGTATTTGCTATCACAACTGTAGCAAAGCCCTTTGCACTTTTTTCTTCCAATTGTTGTGGTGTCAACCTTGTAGGTTGTTGAAATCTAGGAGTAGCAACACTTCTCTCTTTATAGAAGTGAGTGGTAGGCTTCCTTGTCACCATAATTTTACATTCAATTTTTCTTGCCAACCTGAATGCCTTCTCCAATGAATCAGGTTCCAAAACACGAACTTCATGTTGGATGTTATCCTTTAAAGTACCTATGAAGAGATCAATCCCGTGTTCCTCTAGAATATCAGTTACCCTTATATTCAATTTTTGGAAGTCCTCAATGTGCTCCCCCACTAAACCCTTTTGTTTGAGATTTATCAATTGGCTAAAGAAGGTGTTGTTCTTTGTATCCTCATAATGTGCTATCATTTCCTCCATAAAAATTGACCAAGTGACAATTTTTTACGGGAGCAAAGCCATCGATACCATACAAATGTATTTTGTTCTAGATGTAAAGTTGCAATGCGTACCTTTTGTGTGTTTTGCACATTATTGAGATCAAAATATTGCTCCATCTGTAGTATCCATGTTACGGGATCCTTCCCATCAAAATTCCTCATATCCATCTTTCGAATATGGTGGTTCTTCCTGCCAATATTAGAGTTTATGAAATCACGATTATCATTTATTTTGTTCTCATCATTAGTTTCCTCTACTATCTTTTCACCATTAGGAAACATTTGTTGTATCAACTTTGTCAAACCTTCCATGTCTGCTTTTAGATCATTCTTCATGTTTTCCATTTTAGCTTCCATGTCATCCATCTTAGCTTCCATGCCAACTTCCATTCCATCCATATTAGCTTCCAAACCATTCATCTTAGCTTCCACATCTTTCTTCAAACCATCCATCTTAGTTTCCATGCCTTTCTTCACAACTTCCATTTCATTTTTTGTTGCTCTTTGCAATAGCGAAATTTGGTGCACTTGCTCATGGACTTTTCATATCTCATGTTGCATTTATTCATCTTCATGAGTCATAGTAGAGCCTTCTGAAGGCTTAATGGGTGTTGAATTATTTTTAGGAGGCATTTTAGAACCCAATACTGATATACATGCTCAATAGGCCTTTGGAATCAACTATAACTGATTTTTCAAACAAGACTTACGAAATTTGAAAAAAAAAATACACACCTTTTTCTTGCTTTTGAGGAACTCGATATTGAAACTGAATTATCTATGTGATTTTGGATCTTCAATATCTGAATGTTGACCCTAAATTCACCCTTTGAATCTTCTTTCGAATGCCACAGGTCTGACCTAATTTGGATTCTTCAAGGCAAAGTTATGTACAATCTCCCATAATGACCCAATTATGGACTAGTTCAATATAGTGCACTTGTACGACTTGCCACGTGTCACTATTTTCCTCTTTTGGCTCTGAAATTGATAGAAAAGAAACTACAGTCCATTTACTTGTGGCCACTTTTTACATCATTCCAATCCGATGCTCAGAGAGAGAGTTATGAAGGTTTTCCCACGATAACCTCTTTGAGATGAAATTCGGGGGCCTGAAAAATACCTAACTTCCACAGATCATATCTCCGAGAATATTGCGAACCAAGCTCTGAAATTTTGCGACAATGTTCCTCGGGATTTCAGCTTCGCTCTCTAAAAATTTCAACTTATGAACCTTCGTAGAAAAAAATTTATAGCGAAAATTCCGCAATGACCTGTTTAAGTGAAATTCAGGAGCCTACAAAAATCCCTACCTTCCATAGATCATATCTCTGCAAATATTGTGAACGAAGCTCTAAAATTTTGCGACGATGTTCCTTAGGATTTTGGCTTCGCACCCTAAAAATTTCGGCTTCGAACCTTCGTAGAAAAAATTTTATAGCGAAAATTCCACGATGACCTGTTTAGAGCAGCGAAACCCTAGAATCCAAAGCTCTGATACCAAATGTTGTGAAACCAGCTCCAGAAATAGAAGAAAAGAGATATCAACGCCTTATAAATAAGCCACTTCGAGGGGGAAACCTCCAATACATTACATGAATTAACAATTCTTAGATGATACAAATTACAAAACCTCATTTCTATATATAGGAGTCCACAAGGCCACAATGTAATCCTAGTGGGGCCACAATGTAATCCTAGCCGACCTAACAATAATAATTTAAGGGCACAATATTAAAAATATGGGGGTTATAAGGGTACAATAATAACAATAAGGGGGTTACACTAACAACAATAAGGGACTATACTTGTAATATAGGGACCTAACAATCTCTGCTTCTTGTTGTACCAAGAAACTGTTGTTGATCCTATGTTGAAGATGCCCCCTAATGTGCTCTTCATGTCTGATGGACTACCTGCCCAATCTACATCGATGAAGCCTTGAAGCTTCTCTCCCTCTGTATGTTTGTACCATAATCCATACTCTACAGTGCCCCTGAGATATCTCAACACATGCTTCTCTTCCTTCCAAAAGAGCTTGATAGGCTTAACCATAGATTCTTCACTAAGTTGGTTAACTGCGTAGCGTATGTGTGGTCATGTGTTCACCAAATACATAAGTAGCAAGGAACTTCCTCGAAATATCCTTGGCATACTTTCCCTGAGATACAAATATCTCCCCATATTTTTTCCATATTTCCAAGCCAAGGAAATAGTGCAAGAGCCCCATGTCCTTCATCTCAAACTCTCTTGCAAGATCCTCTTTGCAAGAAGTTATGAGATGCTCATCACCTTTCAGTATAATATCATCAACATAAATTACAATAATCAAAATCTTACCACCAACCACAATATGATATAGGTTTGCATTCGCTTCACTCTTTGTGAAGCCTAACCCAGTGAAATAGTTGTTGATCCTGGTGTACCAAGCACAAGGTGTTTGCTTCAGCCCATACATTTCTCTCTCAAGTCTGCAAACATGCGACTCCTTGTCAAAGGTCTCAAAACCTTCTGGTTGCTCAATGTACAATTCGTCCTCAATAAATCCATTGAGAAAGGTTTTATTTACATCCATCTGATGTATCTCCCACCCCATCTGCACTGAAAGTGCAAGGATGGATCTAATCGATGAGTACCTTGCAACCGATGCAAAAGTATCCTCATAGTCAATCCCCTCTACCTATGAGAATCCTCGGGCCACAAATCTAGCCTTGTATTTCTCCACACTCCCATCTTATGCTTGCTTCACCTTGTAGATCCACCTGGATCCAACTACTAACTTCCCCATTGGTCTTGGGACCACTTCCCATGCATTATTTCTGATAATGGAGTCATACTCCTCAACCATGGCATCAACCCATGTTGTTTGTTGCACTGCTTCCTCAAAAGAGGATGGTTCTGTCACAATACACTCGCTCATAAGAGCCATGTATACAGTGTACCTGTCTAAGGACCTTCTCTTCATGCACTGTGATGTAGGTGCAAATTTGAATATTTTTCAACCCAAACTCAATTTCTTCTCCACTATTGTGATTCCTGGCACTCTAATACCATGTAGAAATTACACCAATGGATTCAATTCGATCATGCAATGTACTAAAACAAGATATTGAATCCTTTTACAATATTTGCAGAATATAAATCATGATCGCTCAATCACATGCAAGTAAGAGAAAAAAGTAAATCAATCGCACAACACAAGATGTTCCTAGGGAAATCAACTACTCAAAACCCCTCCATATTTATTGTATAATCATCCAAGGAATCATGAAACAATACAATGCATGTGTGCTCACAAGAACCTCATACACTCTACCAATCGTCTCACACTGATATAGGTAAAACTGGACAAACACATAGCCAATTTCCTGCCCACCTTTAGCCTGCCTTTCTCACGCAATCCCTAGGAAAAATAATTCCTATTAAATAGGAATTCAAACCTTCCATGACTGCGCAATCCATCATGGGCATCATGTGGCTTTATAATTGTGCTCGAGCAATTCGCTAATAATACAACTGATAGTTTACTTACCTTTAACCTTTGTCTCAACTAGGTCATCATCATAATTGACATGCATGTAGCTATTAATAGTGAATCATCATTTACTTGGTAGATCACTACTTGTGAATTAAATCTAATTTAATTCACTTGACCTTCCAGTAGCTCATCACTCAGTTAAAACTAGTTAAATTGATTTTAACTCAATTAATTTGAGTTAACTAATTGCACTCACACCACAGTACTGCTATAACTGCAACTGGATCCTGTAAATAGTAGAATCACTCTACATGCCTCACCTTTGACCCTCAACTTGAAATTATTGAGCTAGCTAAGTCTATCACACTTAGTTAACTATTACAAGTTTTTATGAGATAATATTACAATTTATTGTCCAATTTATTTAAAAATTAGACACCCACATTTAGCACTAATGTGTCACTGATTTCCTCACTCATGTGTGACTGGAATCCCACACTAGTATGTGGTGAATTTTCTTGTTGAAGTTCATCATTCCTTGCTTTTAAAAACAAAGGGGAGGCAAGGTAAATCAACAAGTTAAACACTCCCTCTACAAAGGCGCTCATGGAAAATGGTTTACATATCCTAATATAGGACTATGATACCTTTCATGAAGTGAGCCGTAATCCATACCAACTATCATTTCAAAGGGTCAACCTAGGATTTGTTCCTCCCCTTAGGTTTGTGTTGATAGGGGAAAATGTCTTGGCAATAGTCAAGGGGTCATCTCCAATATGAGGTCCCAATTATACCTCACATTATTTAGGATAAGAGACCCATTCAAAATTTGTCTCGGTAACCATTATTGGTTTTCAACAATGTCACAAGATATGAGGGATTGTCACAACCTAGGGTATGCATATTCTAAGCCAAATTAACTAATGCACTAAGATGAAAATAGTTTACACTACACTAGAAATAGTGAAAGGATAAAGGAGAAATGAGAAGCAATGAGCCAGTAAACACATGTATGCACATGCAAGGAAACAATTATATGTAATCCAGGACAACAAATGGTGTTCAACATGCTAGAACAAATTAAGAATAACCAACATTTATATCTAACAAGTACTCATACACGAAAGTACAGAAACTAAAACAAGTATGTGAGAGAAACCATCTAATCGACAAAATAGTCCATAATTTTGCAATATACATCCCACATACAAAAATAATTAACGAATAGTCAACGAAATTGACAATATGCATGTAATCATATGGTTCCAACAATGGCCTTTCCAAACTTCTCTATATTATTGGAAAAATTATATATATTCATCGGCTTCCCATCTATGGTTTGCATTGACTTCAAAGAATGATCAAAAGTACTAAAAATGGGAATCCCAAAGGGTCAGAAGTCCAAAATTCCTTTCTTACATTATTTACAAAATTGAATTAGTAACTACATTTATGACTCTTAAGCTTCTTGTCGGGCCAATTACAACTCTTTAGTTTCCCATAATTTATAAATATAATAAAATGGGATATTTAGAATCCTCATAAAGAGCTTGGAAATTGTGGCATTTTGATTGGGCTCTCAATGGGAGTTTCTTAGTGTTCTAAATGTGCCACATGGTCTTCATAGGATGATGTAATACTTATAACTTGGTTGAATAATAGACTCTTGATGATGAAAGGGAATTCTAATGTGGCGTGGGAGGTGACTGATATCTTATTTTGTGATAAGTGAATTTCAACTTTGTTTGTTGCTTGAAAAGTTGTGTAAGGTGTTGCTTCAATTGTCCTCAGTGGTACTTTTAGTGAAGGAAAAAAATTACCATTGTTTCACATGCATCAACTCCTCTCATTATTTGACTCTTTCTTGTTCTGAATTTTCTTTTGATTAATGAACTTGTTTAAGGTTTCCTGTAAAAAAAACATGCAAGGGGCTCAACCATTTGAATATTTCTCTTTAGATTTATATTTATCACCAGTCTTGTATATCTCTAAGCTTGATTCATCTCGGGCATATTATCTCTCTAGAATAGTTATCTTCCCATCTATGTGTGTTCCAAAACTCTTGATCAAATTAGTTATCTAGTTTCACTCCCCCCAAGAAGTCAATCATTGAATTTGGAAATGTTTGCCTCTTGGATACATATATGGATTTATTGATCTATTTAGGTAGCCAACTCTCCATGACCATTTGGTATTGTGATGTGTCCTAAGAGATAATAACACATTCTTCCCCAATGAAAACATGAATAATTCTAGGGGAATCTTTTTCTTAGTAGAATCTATAAATTTCCTCTAGCAAGTTCACTAGTGAAGATATTGAAAACAACTCCCTTTACTTTCACTAGCTCTTCCAAAGTTTGGTTTTGTTTAGACTAGTTTCTCCTTGGGCCTTGATTGGTGGAGGAAATTGTTTTTTATCCTTTTATTGTGGAGTGATATATTTAATAATGTGCAACGGAGAGCCGATGGCAGAGTAGGGGCTATGGTGGCAAATAGGGTTTCCTTTCCCTCTCACGGCTTCAACTCAATACCACATCTGATCGCATCCCTGGATGCTCGCTGCGATTTTCATGGATCTGGCCGGTTCTTGGATACCCAGATATATTGATGGTGCATTTGGCGGCTCCCATATTATTGGCTGAAGGTTTTCTGTATGCGCACTCCATCATTGACGGAGCTCGGCAGTGCTCCAGACCTTTTTTCCTTGGAATGATGCACTGTCAAGGCACTGACCATTGGTGCTTTCGTTTATTATTTGTTGGGGACCTTCATACTACCATCTCCCTTTATTTTCTCCTCGTGACCGACCTTCTCTGACTGGCAGTTGGACTTTGCAATAACGGTTTCTTCTTGGATGATTCAATGGAAGGGACCCAGGATGAATAGCTTGTGGACTATTCGGAGGACCCATATGTCCATGTGGACATTTCGACCATTGCACATCGATTATCCTCCGGTATGCATGTATCTCACACTATATCTTCTCATTTTACTTGTCCTGCTTTATCTAGCTCTATCGCATCTGTTTCCTCTCCTCTTACCTACCCTGAGCTGGATTCTTTTTTGGTACCAGCACTCTCTCCACCATCCCCCACTATCCTCTCGGCTGTTGACCTGCATCTCATCTCCTCACCAAATCTTCGACCCCTGTCCCATGCGTCCTTAGAGTTTCTCTCTCAGACTCTCACTTACACCCCGTTGGATCCCACCTTTACCCTGCCCTCCTCACTTGATCCGGTGACTCTGCTCCCCCCTACCTCATTCCCCCCACCCTCTTCCCCCCCACCTTCAGTTACCTCCCCGAGCACACTCCCCCCAACCACACACTTGATTTTGTCATACCCTTAGCATGACGACCTTCTAGCTGCTTCACCATCCCCCCGCCCGACTCCTCCCCCACCCTCCCGTCTCTATCTCCTCCCCTCTGCTTATTGCATCGGCTACAATACCTCCTGGTCTACCTCCCCATGCACCCCGCCCAACGAAGTGTGCGAGAGCCTGCAAGTGTGCTAGCCTTCTCACTCTCGGTGTAGGTGTATAGATGGTCGATATCCTAGGTGTCATGGACAGAGTGGTTGTTGGTCAGGTTCGCGGCCAGAACTATGGGGTTAAGAGATTGAAACAATGGTTAGAAGAGATTTGGGGTGACCTATTACACGAGCTTCCCACCATTCATAAACTTACCAAGGGATGGTTTTCTCTTCACTTCACCTCTAGAGCACCCACAGATCTCATTTTATCACAATTCTGGCATATTGAGATGGCACCTGTGTTGCTGAAATGGTGGAACCCCTTGTTCGACCCTGATCTTGAACCGTTGGGTGCAGGACCTATTTGGGTTCGGTTACCTGGGCTACCTCTACACTTATGGAATGAACAGATCTTTAAGGACATTGGTAACCTTCTGGGCACTTATTTATACCATGATCGATCCTTCATTGAATCTGAAAATATGGCTTTTTCCTGCATCCTGGTACACCTGGATACCAGGGAAGGTCTCGAGGAAGCCATCAACATTCAATGTTGCAACTCCACCAGGGCACAGCTTCTGGATTATGAGGGGGTTCACTTCCACTGCCATCGGTGCCACAAAGTTGGTCATGTCTTCAAAGATTTTCCATTAAATGGTTCATCATCAGCTCCTTGTACTCACATCGAATTGCATCCTATTGCTCCAGTATCGGTCTCTCTACAGAGACATGCTCAGCATACTGGCTTCATGATGACACCTGATCCCTCCTCGCTGGCGGTTACTCACAAACGGTTGTGGATGTACCTACCTAGGTCACTCGATCTATGACTACTGCTACATATACTGGACTCCTTCCTGATGATGGTACATCCTCTACTCCTCCATTTACTTTTTTGTCATTTTTATCTTCGGCATCTATTATGTGCTCGGAGCCTCCTCGGGGTGATTACTTCTCCCCTTCCATATTTTGTCCCCCATCTTCCTCACCTCTCCATTTCCCCCCCACTCCGCCTACCTTACCTATTCTGCCTCTATCATCTCCCCTCGCCTCCACACTTGCTCCTTCTGAGTTGATCCCCTCTCCCCCCTCACTCTCCCCCACTGGCCCTACTCCTTCCCTCAAGGTTGAACCCTCTAAAAGCTCTTCCACACACTCATACAATTTACGCCCCCGCTTATACACCCTGGCTGGTCTTGGCACTCTTACTGGACCCTACAACCCTCTGCTCAAGCCCTCCCGGGGCCGACATTCGCATATTTTGAAGGCCATTTTACAAGCCAGTATTGAAGTTGCCTCCGATACACAACTCTCCATCGATGGGATCCTTAGAGCAAGACAATCCCCTCTCCTGGTTTCCCAATGATTTGTCTTTCTTTCAACTATCGTGGGCTGGCTAGCCCAGCAAAGCGTCTCGCTCTTAGATGCCTCTTTTCCTCTTCTTCGACCGACATCATTCTGCTCCAAGAAACTCATGGTTCATCTGATTATGTTATTCAAGTACATACCCCTCTCCTCCTTCGTTGGACCATTCATGCCTTAGATGCCATTGGTCAGTCGGGTGGACTGGCCCTCTGTATAAACCCCCGACACATCAATCTTCTTAATGTTTGGGGCAAGGATTCCATTTTGGGGATGGATGTCTTCTCGGAAGCCCTTGGCCTGCAATTCTGTATTATTAATGCTTATGGACCCTACACCAACAGGCAACAATTTTGGACCGCTCTTTTGAACTCATTAGTGTTGCGTCTTGATAACATCATTCTGGCTGGTGACTTGAACTTCTCTCTGTGGATGTCTGAATCCTAGGGGCCTAATTCTCATGTAGATACTCTCTCTGATTTTTTCAGATACCTACTCCCGTCGCATCACCTGGTGGATCCCCTCATAACTTCCCCCTCTCCAACTTGGTGCAACAGGCACACAAGGGATGAATTGGTGGCTCGCATGCTCGATCACTTTCTTATCAAGAAAGGTTTATCACAAAATATTGGCTCCTTCAGGCAGTGGATCAGTTCTGGTGGCATCTCTGACCACTCCCCGATTTATTTGGAAACCATTGGGGACTTTAAAAAGCCGGCTTCCCCCTTTAAATTTTGCTCTGTGTGGTTACAAGATTCCGACTACATCAACCTAGTGGACACACAATGGAGACTCCCTTCGCCACCATATCTACAATCGCCATCCTCCATTTTTTAACACGAATTACTAATTATTAAGAAGGAGTCCATTACTTGGGCTAAGCATAAGAAAATAATGGAGGACAGTGAACTCACCAAAATTGAACAGAATATCCATATATTGGAAAGCTTTAATGGGAGAGGGTTTGCAACTGAAGATAAGAATTCACAGCTTATTTTACTTGAAACTACATGCTTAAATATCCTACAAGCAAGGGATGAAGTATGGAGACTCAAAATTCGTGCCACTTGGATCAAAGCTGGGGATGAAAACTCCAAATTCTTCCATCATTTTGCTAATGGCAGAAAGACTATCAACACCATTTGGGAACTCGACAATGAGGATGGATCAAAAGCTTCCACCTTCTCTCAACTCGCTCAGAAAGGTATCAATCTTTTCCGAGAGATTTATAAGGCCCCTTTACAACCTACCTTGGCTGAAATCATAAAGGTGGCATCCCTTTTTCCTAGATATGTGGATCCTGTAGCGGAGGAAGACCTCCTTTCACCGATTTCGATGCAAGAATTAGAATCTATCCTCAAGTGGTTCAAAAAGGACAAAAGCCCTGTACCTGATGGATGGGTTGTGATGTTTTATCTGGCTTTCTTTGATCTTTTGGGTCCTGACCTCCTGGAGGGGGTGGAAGAGACTCGTCAATCTGTCCTTCAATGCTACATTCATTGCCCTTATTCCTAAATCTAATCATCCCGATTCATTCAAATATTTTCGTTTGATTTCTTTATGTAATTGCATATATAAGATTATGGCCAAGATCCTTGCTAACAGGTTGAAACCAATTTTATCCAATTTCATTTCACCTAAACAATTCGCCTTTCTTGAAAATAGACAAATCCATGATGCAATAGGCATTGGACAAGAAGACTTACATTCTATGCACACCAAGAACATCAAAGGGATGATTCTCAAAATTGACTTGGCAAAAGCATTTGATCAAGTGAGTTGGCTCTGTATCCGCATGTTTCTCACTCACCTGGGTTTCCCCTTACACTATTAATTGGATTATGAGCTGCATCACCTTTGTTTCTTTTAGCATTCTTATCAATGGGGCTGCTACCAATTTCTTTCATGTGGAGCGGGGACTTCGACAGGGGGGTCCATTATCTCCCCTTTTATTTCTTCTTGTTATGGAGGGCCTTAGCATATGTATAACTGATGAAACTACCCGTGGAAGATTGAAAGGTATCCGCTTAACGGCTAACTATGTGCTCACACATCTGTTATTTGTGGATGACATCACACTCTTTCTCAATGGCACACTTGGTGACTCGTCTGTGATCAAATCTATCCTGCTATTATTTTTCACCACCACGAGAATGTAGTGTAATAACAACAAATCAACATTAACTTGCCATGGATGCACTCATCATGAAATACATTTTGCACAGCAGAGATTTCCTTTCATCCTGACTAGATTTGAGGATGGTTTGAAGTACTTGGGTTTTTTCCTCAAACCAGTGAATTACAAAAATGTTGATTGGAATCGGCTCATTACCAAGATCAAAAAACATTTAAATAATTGGTGCCATCGATGGCTTTCTAGGGTTGGTCGGCTGATTCTGATCAAATCTGTTCTAGAGGCCATTCTTGTGTATTGGATGTCTCTTGCCTGGATTCCTAAAGGAATACTTTACAAGATTCAGTGGATCTGCAGGAGATTTTTATGGCTTGGCACCAGAGAAGGACACACATTTGCATGGACCAAATGGACCCGTATTGCATTACCCAAGTGATGGGGCAGTTGGGGCATCAAGGACTTACCAACCTTCGCATTGGCATTGGCTACTAAGCTTGGATGGATGATTCTTACGAGTAAAAATTTATGGACCAAGGTGACCATTCAGAAATATATTCATCCACTCAATCCTATTGAATGGCTTCGTATTCCCCCTGTACACAACCCCTGTTGTTTTACAATTTTGCGCGCAGTCATTGCCTCGATCCGATTTATCAAGGATGATTTGGCTTGGAGAATAGGAAATGGATCTAGGATTTGTATTGGATGTGATCCTTGGGTCGGTTGTGGCAATGCACACCTCCTCCCGAATGTACTCATTGATTCCCTCAATCAAGCTGGATACTTGACACTTAATCAAATTGCAGACAGCAACCAAACCACCCTTTTCTCACAAGGTTGTTTTGGTCATCAGGAATTGCATATTCAACCATAGTGGATTGTGACATGGTCTGCTTTTCTGGACGCTTTAAGAGATACCCGCGTCAAATTACTAGATTGGGCAGATGAAGTTATTTGGATCGTTTCAAAACAAGTAATTTACAAACCCAGAGAGGGGTACTCTCACATTTATCACGCATACAGACCAGAACCCTTGCTCCCATGGTGGCGCAATCTCTGGAAACTAAAGGGACCTACTAAATCTAGGCTCCTCATGTGGTGTATCCTTACTAACAAAATTCCTACAGGGGCTAATCTACAGAAAAGAACACACATTGTTCCTCAGAGATGTCCACTCTACAATGAAGCAGCTGAAGATACTTTGCATCTTTTCCTTCATTTCCATGCTACTCTTGCACTCTAGATGATTATTCACTCCTCCATCCATCACAATCTTCATTGGGAGGGGAACACCCTTACTGATGCCTGGGAGCGTTGGTGGAATGCTGCTACCCCCCACAAGCTGCGGAATTTACCTATTTTAATATGTTGGAGCATCTGGATGGCCCACAATCGGACCATCTTCCACGACATCCCTCATCATTGGGCCTCATCTGCTGCCCACATCATCTCAATATATCACATTATTCTCGATGACTCCCCCCCCGCCTTCCCCCTCCACACCCCTGTGTTATATCCCCTGAGATCATAGATTACACTATCCCTTGGGCCTATTTTTATGGATATGCTCAGACACATGATTGTGGTGGTGGATTTATTCTTCATCATTCACCACATCATTTTTATAAAGTCAAGACTGAACTTGGACGTGGCACCAACAATTTTTCAAAACTCTCCTGCCTTTTGTACCTCCTACAATTTGCATCACTAAAAATATTCATGCACTACAGATATTTGGTGATTCCAAAATTGTCATTAACTGGTTCAACATTCAGACGACTTGTCACATACACACACTACTGAATATTTTGGATGAAACTCTAATGCTCAAATCCCATTTTGATCGTATTTCATGTCGACACATTTACAGGGAGAGGAACACAATTTCCGACCTCCTTTCCAAGGAGGCGACACACCTATTGATTGCACACATGGAGGTTCAGGAGAAATATGAGCATGCTTATTATCAGTACTTCCACAGACCTTTTGCACTTGATTATTGGAGTGGGTACGGCCCCCAATAGAGACAGCAACTGTTATTTTATTTTTTGATTATAGTTATTTTTGTATATATATCCATCAAACTCCTATTGGAGGAGTTATGTTGTTCTACAATATGAATATATGCGGCACATAACGAATGTATTTATTTCTTGCTACACTCAGTTATCTATATGACAGCTAAAATGCTGATCTGCATATGCACTTAGCATATACAACATGTAACTTTTATTTTCATTAATAAAAGCTACGATTTTTCCTAGGGAAAAATAATAATGTGCAACTATTCCATTTGATTTACAACATACAAATACACCTCTTAGATAAGCGCTTTGTTTCTTGGTTCGTCCTCAAAGCGGTAGTAATTGAGTTGAAATATCTTATAAAATCACTAAAACAAAAGGCACCCATCATGCATATTAGTCTACCATGATATATGCAAGGAAATTAGGGGGTTGGTTTCATGGCTAATTGTTGATCAAAGATAATAGCTTGCAGTGGTGAAGAGACAATAAGACTGATAAATTCAACTAGGCGATACTTCTTAACCATCACAGTCACATATTTATATTTTTGACAATAATGACCCCCTCTCTAAACAATTAAAATTTCTCTATTAACATCCTAATTTTAATAATTAACATTTTTTCATTTTATTCCTAAAATTCCTTATTAATATCCCTTTCCTTAACCTTAACCCCTCCATTTAACCTCTACCCTTAAAATCATCCTACCTTTCTTTAAATAATTACTTAAATTTTACTAAAAAATTAAATTAAAAAAATTTATTCATCCTCATTATTTTAAATTAATAAAATTTCAACCTATTAAATTTACTATTAATAACAACTTCATAAATAAATAAATGAAAAAAATAATAATAATTATTCACATAAAAATTCACTCTTTCAAAACAAAACAACATAACATAATCCTCATTATCATCTTCCATTTCTTTAAATCTTTAACTCATTTTTCACCTGAGCTTCATTATTAAATGACATAAGTAAATAAAGTTTGAATTTAATAGAGTTATAATAATTTAAAACACCATCATAACATAAATCACCTTCCCTCTTTTTAACAAAATATCTCATTTTTTACTTCATTTTCATTATTATATAATAAATAAAAGTTTCAATTTAATAAAGACATAATAAAATCAACATCATAATTTAAACAAACATCATAATAGACAATTATTTAAAATTATTTCTTAATTATAGACAATTAATTCTTAAAAATAAATCATTAATTTTAAAATCTAATATTTGTTGGCTCATAAATATTTTCACCAAATCTTTAACTATTTATTTACCATATCTGAGATTGGCTTTTCTTATTTATTTTTATCTTGATAATGAACCTTGGTAGCTAGTTCGAAATGTTGATGAAGGAAAAATCCACTTAATGCGATGGATTCAGAAACAACATTATTACAAAATAGAGATTGCAGAAGTCTGAAATCAGAAAAAAGTGTTAATAGGTCGAATTCAACCTTCATATCCAAGAAATATGAAGAAAATCCCTTAAAATCCAAAATTGTCCCGATTTACGACCAAAAACAGGGGATTTTCTAAACAAGTGTCCTAGTTTGACCAACGTTGACTGAGAACATGCGAGGCTCTTTTCTGAAGGCAGATAGGAATTTATTTATCCTTGGACATTGAGTATCATCCCACATATCTCGAAATTATCCCATCTATCCTGCACATGTGCAAAGCTTGGAGCTATTACAGGAAGTTGCAACATCTTGTAATTTCTGCTAAAAAATTATTTTTAATGTCAAACTTTTCAAAAATTCAATTCATTAAAGGTAAATGATAAATGCACCTGAGATGGTCAATTTCAAGAAAATATGGATGAAATAAGAGATATATGAAATAAAATTGAAGGTAAGAACATAGGTTATGTGACGAAAATAAACATCAAAAGTGGTACCCAACATCAACCTCATGAAAATATTCCTATGGATGAAATCAATATAAATAACTCAGCCACCAGCAACACGATCTGCACCCTCCAACAACTAGATATGTTCCCTGCCACTAATGCACACTAGAAAAAACCAAGCACTCCAATAACTTGGCCTCCTCGGAACAAATTCAATCTCCCTCTGGTAACTTAGCCCTGCAATCCTTTCCTACTTGGCCTCCTTGGATTCACACAAACTCACTCACACTTCTCCTTCGTTGTGCACTAGTCCAATGAGCCACTTTTACTTAGAGAAAACCGCTTTCTCTAAATGATGATCGACTCGCACAACTTGGGCTCATCATGCTTTGTCTTCACCTCCTCAATAAGCTACCTTTATAATCTTCATTAAGTCCAAATCCCTAACCCCAGTCTCCCTTCTAGAACCATCTTGGACATCAACCGTTGAGATTATTTCTAATCCACTTAAATAATTATCCTTAGAAAATAACTCAATATTCCACAATACTTTTCCTAAGTTAGACTTAGGAAAGAAAACATAAATCACTAGAAGGGGAAAATAATGTCTTTTACATGCTAAGACACCAAGCCCATGCAGAATACCTTGTTATGAAACCAGCTCACAAAATAGATAAGCCTCTTCGAGGGGACAACCTCCTTTACATTACATAAATGAACAATTATTGAATGATACAAATGACAAAACCTCATTTCTATATATAGGAGTCCAATGGGTCACAATATAATCCTAGTTGGCATAACAATAACAATGTAATGGCACAACAATAACAATAAGGGGGTTATACTAACAATAACAATAAGGGGATACACTAGTATTATAGGGACTTAACATGCCTCTCTCCTTCAAACAAGTGTTGTCCTAAACACTTTATTATTTTTTGGATGCTTCTTTATAAAATTTTCATCCTCCCATGTGGAAACTTCAGTGGGTAAGTTCTTCCACTTGCTAAGATACTCTGAAATTGATTGATTTCATAGTTGTCGAGTTCTTGTTTCTGTGACTTCTTCAGGTTCCAATATGATTTTTCCTTCCTCATCAAGTTCTGGAAATATTGTTTGAACTGGGAGTTTGTCACCTATAACCTTTTTTAAGCATGAAACATGGAAAACTGGGTGCACTCGAGAAGATGCAGGGAGCTCCAAATTATATTCCATAGTACCAATCCTTTGCAGCATCTTGTAAGGACTATAGTACTTTGGCGATAATTTATACTTCTTAGCTTGCTTGAGGTACATCGGTTTGTATGGTTTTAGCTGTAAAAATACCCATTCACCTACATCAAAACTTATTTCACTGCAATCTTGATCTTCATGTTGTTTCAATTGATTTTGCACCAAATTTAGGCTATCCTTTCAGAGTTGGGGAACTTGTTGTTGATGCTTGATGTGATCTTCCATTGCTTGATCATTCATATTAGCTTTCATTTCATCTTTCAAACCATCCACCTTAGCCTCCATGTCTGCTTTTAAACCATCTTTTGTGAAATTGAAATTTATTACACTTGGTACCGTAATTTTGATATATCATACTACAATTATTGCTCTTCATGCGTCATAGTAAAGTTTTATGATGGCTTCATGGGTATATAATTCTTTTTGGAAGGAATTATAAAACCCAATACTAATAAAAATTCTTCAATATGCCCTTTGAATCACTTCAAACTGATTTTCAAACAAGACTCATGCAATTTAAAATATATATATACACACATTTTCTTCCTTTTGAGGAGCTCAATATTGAAAGTGATGTATCTATGTAATTTTGTATCTACAAGATTTGAATTTCAGCCCTGTCGTAGCCCTCTGTATCTTCTTTCCAATTCCATAGGTCAGACCTAATTTGGATTCTTCAAGATAAATTTATGCCCAATCTCCCACAATGACCTAATTAAGGGATGGTTCAGAAGATCGAACTTGTATGGCGCACCACGTGTCACTGTTTTGACCTTAGGATCTGAAACTGATAGACAAGAAAATAAATTCGGTGCAATTTCGGCCACTTTTATAGAATTATAATCTGATGCTCAGAGAGAAAGTTATGATGATTTTCCAAAGGTCACCTATTTGAGATGAAATTGTGAAGCTTGCAAAAAGCCTACCTTCCACAGATCATATCTCTTAAACTATTGCGAACCAAGGTCTAAAATTTTTACTTTCCTCAAGGTTTCGGCTCAAATGGGTTTTTTTTTATCTTCTGAACCTTCGCCGAAAAAAACATTATAGTGAAAATTCCAATATGTCATGTTTGCAGTAGAGAAACCCTAGAATTCAAAGCTCTGATACCAAAATTTATGAAACCAGCTCACAAAATAGAAGAAAATATAGATCAACGACTTAGAAATAAGCCTCTTCGAGGGGGAACCTACTTTATATTACATAAATGAACATTGTCTTGGATGATACAAATGATAAACCTCCTTTCTATATATAGGATTCCAATGGGTCACAATATAATCCTAGCCGACATAATAATAACAATGTAAGGGCACAACAATAACAATAAGGGGGCTATACTGATAATAAAAATAAGGGGATACATTAGTATTATAGGGACCTACCATACCTTATGATGCTACCACTCACATCAACACTCCCTCCTAGCAAGGAAGGGATTCACAACTACCCCAAACTTATCTCATCACTTCACAAATTTTTCCTTCACTAGAGGCTTCATGAGAAAATTTTCGACCTTAGAAATGTACTGCAATCTCATAGCACCCCTTCGGACCTTGTCTCTGATGAAGTGATATATGATATTGATATTCTTGGAACAATCATGAAACAAACAATTCTCAGAGAGCTTAATGTAAATTTGATTATCATTGTGGATTAGTGTTGGCCCCACTGCAGACCAAATAATCTTGCAAGCATTTTTCAAATCCAAACTACCTCACATCTCATCATACTCATTTCCATGTACTCTACCTCTATTGAACTGAGTGCCAATAAATTTTGCTTCCTACTGAACCATGAGATCGTGGATGATACCAAGCTGAAAAAACATCCATATGTGGACTTTCTTTCCACCAAATTCCCTACCCAATCATAATCTATGTACCCTTGCAACTCCACTCCTCTAGCTTTGACATATCTTAGTCCAAAGTCTATTTTCCCACACAAGTATCTTAGAACATGCATCACTACCACCCAATGAACCTATCTAAACTCCACCATGAATTGGTTGAGTGTGCTCACGGAAAAACATATTTTTGCCTAGTGTTGACCAGATACATCAAAGGACCTATTTGTTGTTTTTACAATGTGGGATCCACTAATTCACCTTCAAAAATTCTCAACTTATTTAGGTTAGTGATCAGAGGTACAAACATAGGAATGCATTCCTCCATCTTGAATCTCCTCATGATCTCTACTACATACTTTCCCTACCCAAGGAAAATATTTCTTGGTTGTTGTCGCACCTGTGATCCCAAAAAGTAATGCCTCAATCCAATGTCCTTCATGTTGAATTCTGAAGCAAGATCCTTTGTGCACATCCCTATGAGTTTTTCTGATTATGTCAAGAATAGATCATCTACATATGGTACCAAGATGATTGATTCACCCTCAACGAGTAAAAAGTGCAATTTGGGATCTACCTCACCCTTGGTGAAGCACAAACCAAGAATATACCCATCGATCAGGCATACCTACTTGCAAATCCTGCTTTATTTTTCCTAAAAATAGTGCCAAAAAATATAATTGTTGTGCAAGAGAGTTGGGCAAGCAAGCATGTACTCCATGTCATCACTCCCTTCCACCTCATCCCTCCACGTCACCTCCTTCCACATCATTCCTCATACTCTTTGACATCATCATTCATTTTATTTTCCCACCTGTTACACAGGGGATTAAAAGGGTTTCCTCGTACATTATTCTTTGTATCCTTTGGTCCATAGTTACTATATCAACCAACATTTGAATTAAAAGGTAAATTTACTTGTTATTTTTTCTTTTTCTTTGAATATCTCTTATATTTATTTATTTTTCCTAACAATTATTTCTTATTGATCTTTCCCCTTTAGTTCTTAGGGTTTCTCCATATTTATTCATTTGGTTAAATAAGATTCTCTTCATTATTCGCCCTGAAGATGAACTAAATTAGTTGGTTTGAAACTTCGCCATTTCAAAATATGTATGTAATGGATCCATAATATATATCTCAATTTTATATTAGATAAAATCAATGATGAAAAGGGATGAGAGCGCGCTGCTGGAGAGCCCGATGCTCTGTGCGTGAGATCGTGGAGCAGGCCTGCGCAGGCCTTGCTTGGGCGCTGCCCACAGCCCCCCTTACTGCTGTCTTGGCCCTCTCGGCCTTTGGGGACCCCGATCTTGAACGGATCTGATTGGATCCCCTCTCAGATTTGGATGACAATACAGATCTGCGTCCTTCTGCTGCCCAGACCTTGAGCTGCATCTCAGATCCACTCCTGATCGATTTTGGCGATGTCTGGAGCAGGTCGGGTGTGCCATTGAATCCTTCTGCTGACCATGGAGACTCAAGGATCGCCTCTAGGTCCCTCTCAGTCTCCGCCTCCGGATGCCTCCGCTGCCTTTTCAAGCCTGATCGCCTCGCTACCCAAGAAGAAGAAATCAGATGCCTCCAAGTTCGTGAAGAAGATCGAAGATGTCCCGGAGGTAACCCTACCTCCTGAGGGACCGATCCAGGTCGCCTTGTCTCTTTCAGATCGCGCCCTGGTGGGTCAATTCACGGGCCTCTGGCCCTCACCTAAATCAACGGAAAACTGGGTGGTTAAGAATTGGATTCCGCTGATCAAGAATAAAGTTACCTCGTACTTTCTTGGAAGAGGCTACTTCCTGTTCGAATTCAACACCAAGGAGGATAAAGACCTGATCTTCAGGAATGGGCCCTATTTCATGGGACCACAAGGTCTCTATCTCAATAAATGGACCCCAGATTTTGATCCCGCTGTGGATGTGCCATCGGCTGTCCCTGTTTGGGTTCGGCTCCCCAACCTTCCGGTTCACTGTTGGAACTGGGACTCCCTTAAACATATTGGCAACACATTGGGCAAGTTCATCGACAGAGCCAACAACAATGACCAATATGATTGCGCCCGGATCTGTGTCGAAGTAGATTTAGAGGTAGGTCTTCCCGAGGCCATCAAATTAAAGGTCGGCAGCTGGACGCATGTTCAAGTGCTGGATTACGAGCAGCTTCCTTTCAAATGCCGTAAATGCCACATCTACGGCCACTTCGCCAGAGGATGCCCGAACAAAAGCGAAACAGAAAAAGGGAAGGACGAAGGATGGAACCAAGTTAAGAGATCAAAGATAAATCATAAGAAATCCGGGGCACAAGGAGCTCTTACTGCCGCTGCTCAAAATATATCCTCGTCAAGAAGTCAAGAAAATAGGTTCGAGATCCTAAGCTCAGCGGAAGAAACTCCCAGGGAAGAGGAAATGACTGTCAAGCCAGCAGAGAAATCGAACTCAGCAGGAATAAGACCTGAAGAGAGTAACATGGCAAGGGACAAGGAAAAGAAAACAGAAGCCTCCGAGGAGGAACAGGACTCAGAGGAGTCCGAGGAAGATGGAGAAATCGGAGATACGCAGACGTCGGTTAGAAGATCTGCAAGGGGCCGAAAATCTGCAAGAGAAAAGAGAGATCAGGAAACCTACAAAGACAAGCTTCAAGGTAGTCAGCCTACGCTAGAAAAACTCCTTAGCAAGAATCCGAGGGCAGCTAAAAATCAAGCTCATGGCTCCAGGGGAGCCCCACATCAAAGAATCAAATGATGAAGACCATCTCCTGGAATTGCAGAGGAATGGGGAGTACAGTAAAAGAAGAAGCAGTAAGAAGTCTGATTAGAAGGGAAACCCCAGACATTCTTCTGATCCAGGAGACCAAAATGGAGGAAACTGAATTTCTCCAAATCAGCAAAAAGATCTGGAAAGGAAGTAGTGGACTAGCAGTATCTTCAAGGGGAGCCTCTGGGGGACTGGGCTCTCTCTGGAACCCCCTCAAGTTCAGCCTGGTCCTGGAGGCACATAATAGCCATTGGCTATTCCTGAAATTACACTCAGCAGAAACAAGGGAGACTATCTGTCTGTTCAATGTTTATGCTCCTAATAACATAGGGGAGAAAAAGGAGTGCTGGGACTCCATAAGACAGCTGGCAGAGACCGAGAATCTAGAAAACATTATTATTGCAGGGGACCTAAATCTCACTCTACGCTCTGATGAAAAGCGAGGAGGCACAATCGTAAGGGACCCAGCAAGGGAGTGGGTGGAAGATCTCATGCAGGACTGGGATCTGCTTGATACCCCGCCAGAAAACGGTAAGTACACCTGGACCAATAAGAGAATAGGTCCTAGTCATATTGCTGCTAGACTAGACAGATGTTTAGTACAGAGTTCCTTTCTTTTGCTAGGTATAGATTCCAGAATGCACATCCTTCCATGCAGTGTTTCAGATCATAAGCCCATTTTGCTAGAGATGTCAGGCCACAAGGATCTCGGTCCCATCCCATTCAGGTTCAATGCTCTTTGGGTTAAGGAGCCTGAGTTCTTGAATGTGGTCCAGGACAGCTGGAAAATGTCAGTGAAGGGTTCTCCCTTCTTCATATGGGAGGAAAAACTAAGAAGATTGAAAGCTGCCCTCAAATCATGGGCCAAAGGCCTACCCACTCCTGCAAAAGAAAGAAAGCAGGCCCAAGATAACCTTACACAGCATCAAGCCCATTGTGAAGATTTAGAAATCACTACTGAGGTTATAAACAAGGAAGTGGAGCTTCAACAAACCTTCCACAAAGCCTGCCTTGCAGAGGAAGAGCATTGGAGACAAAAATCTAGGAGCCTATGGCTTAAAGCGGGAGATAGAAATTCTGCCTTTTTTCATAAACAAGCCCAAGCAAGAAAAAGCTTTAACTCCATAGCAGAAATCAAAGAGGGCAACTTGATCCACAAAGACTTTGAGAGTATAAAGAAATTAGCCTACAATCACTTTGAAAACTTGTATAAAGAAGAGGGTGAGACTGATCCAAATTCCAAATTCCTGGAGGTGATACCTACAAGGATCTCCCCTCTTATTAACAAGCAGCTCGAAGAGAAGATTTCCATCCAAGAAATAAAAGATGCTCTCGACAGTATGGAGCCCGACAAAGCCCCAGGCCCGGATGGCTTCACAGCCAGATTCATTCAAAAATGTTGGCAGATCGTGGAGAAAGATCTCTGCAAGATGATTCAGAAATCACAAAATTGTCAAAAAATAGGGGGCAGCACCAATTCTGCCTTTCTCGCTCTTATCCCCAAGGAAAAGGGGGCAAAGGATTTCAACCGGTTCCGCCCAATCTCTCTTTGCAACATTAGATACAAATTAATCACAAAGGTAATTGCAAATAGGCTAAAAGGCATCCTTCCAGCAATCATACCTGAGAATCAAGGTGGATTTGTTCAGGGGAGACAGATTATTGACAATTACATCCTGGTACAAGAGGCGATCCATTCAAGTCAACTTCGCAAAGAGAAGGGTATGGTGATTAAACTAGACCTGGCAAATGCCTTCGATCGTGTCAGGCAAAGTTTCCTTTGGGAAGTTCTGAAAAAGTTTGGCTTTGGGTTGGGGTTTGTGAATTGGATCCGAGCAAGTATTGCTGACCCATGGATAGCCCCCTTGGTAAATGGAAGAGCAGCTGGATTTTTCAAAGCCTCAAGAGGGCTCAGGCAAGGCTGCCCCCTCTCTCCGCTGTTATTCGTTCTTCAAGTCTCCGCCCTAAGTTTCTTCCTTGATCAGAAACTGGTAGAACAGGAGATCATGGGGCTTAATATAGCCAGAGGGGTGAAAAATGTAAATCACACTCTTTTTGCAGACGACACTCTTCTGTTGGGAGCTGCCTCAGCTAGATCAGCCTCAAGGTTTAAAGAGGTCTTAGATGACTTCAGTGAAGCATCAGGAAGCAGTTTAAATAAAGGGAAATGTAAAGCATTCTGCTGGAATACTTCTGCTCTCACTCTGTCTGCCATCTCCAGAATTCTGGGGTTCACTGCTACCACAAACTGGTCCTCCTTCATTTACCTTGGACTGCCCATCTTTCGCAAGCTGGCTTATAGTAGAGATTGGGCTCCCCTTTTGGAAAAATTCAAAGCAAAATTCCAGGCCTGGGGCTTTTCTTGGTTGAACCTAGCAGGCAAACTCATACTAATCAATTCAGTCCTCAACAGCCTTCCCATATTCCAATTTTCTGTGCTTCTAGCACCTGTAGGCATCATTAAAAAATTGGAAGGCTTCATCAGAAAATTTTTATGGACAGGAGGCAAACTCAACAACAGAAAAATTCCTCTGGTCAGTTGGGAGAAACTGTGTAAGCCTCTGCTGGAAGGAGGTCTTAATTTCAAAGACTTTGGCTTTCAAAACATCGCAATGGGGGCCAAGCTACTCTGGCGCGTCATTGCACCCCATCCTGGCTGGGCTCAACGCGCAATTTGGAGGAAATACCTCACAGGGAGCAGAAAAAGAGCGTTGGACAGCTTTCATCCCACGACAGGATCACATTGGGTCAAACGCAGTCATAAAGCAATCAACCTCATTAACGACGGGGCGTTCTGGATTCCGGGCAATGGGAAATGCATTCAGATTTGGGACGACAGTATAATGCAGCAGCCCCCTCTAGCGTTGAACAAAACTCTGCTTCCCTTGAGAAATTGGCTGGACAGCGCAGGGTTCACCACGCTGTGGGATATTTCACAGTGGTCCGATGGTGTTTGGCAGCAATGGTGCCTGCCTCCAACGCCACCAGAACTTGCGCATGCCAAACAACTGCTGCTCGAGCTCTTAAATGGAAAGGCGCCATTACGCACAGGTAAGAGAGATGTCAGGGGTTGGGGGCCAGCCACAGAAGAATATACAGTTGCGCAGGGGTACATCCGCCTCCAAGAACGTCCTTATGTTGCCCCAGACCCTGCTGTTTGGAAAACTCTGTGGAAATATAAATCATTGCCAAAGGTTGACATATTCTGTTGGCTGCTTTGCCACAGAGGAATACTAACAGATGACAAGTTGAAAAAAAAAGGTTTCCAAGGTCCATCAAGATGCCACCTTTGTTGCGAAAACGAAGAGAGTGCCCAGCACATTATGTTAGATTGTAAATTTTCAAGAAGAATCTGGCAGACTCTTATGAATTACTGGAAGACCGAGTTCACTCTCCCTGTGAACATTACTGACTTATTTTCCAAGTGGCACACTTGCTATACAGGAACCCTTCCAAACAATGAAAGATTTAAAGCAGCTTGGTTCTCCTTACCAAAATTCATATGCTGGCAAATCTGGCTCGAGCGGAACAGAAGAATTTTTAGGGATGAAAAACTGAATCCTCAGCTCATCATCAGCAAAATCAAAAGCCTCTGGAAAGAAACTTTGGGTGAACAGCTATCGGAAGTCAACTTAAATCCAAATGATTTAGGTTGGGGAGACTCGTTGGGCCTTCAGTTCACTGGCGAATTAAGGCAGACCAAGAGCATGAAAGAGTGGCAATTCAGAGGAAATGAGCAAGAGCTGTCAGACTTGCTACTTAGACAAGACAGATCATGTTTATTCTTTGATGGGGCTGCAAAAGGCAATCCCGGTTGGGCTGGGGCAGGAGGAATTATTAAAAATAAGGAGGGCATAACAGTGAGAAAATATGCCTGGGGTCTTGGGCACTCCACCAGCATCCAAGCAGAAGCCTTGGCACTCCTGCAGGGTCTTAAGCAAGCAAAGACAACAGGTATCTCAGATATAAGTGTAATAGGAGATTCTCAGTCCATCATTAAAGTTTTAGTGGAGGATACCAATCCAGCAGATCTTAGATTGGCTAGAGTAATCTTAAGAATAAGAAACATTTCGAAATCTTTCAGAATAGCAAGTTTCCTCCATGTACTGAGAGCAAATAATAAAGAAGCAGATTTGGAAGCCAACAGGGCGGTGTCCCTCTCAGAAGGTTCCCTCCTGGTAGACGAAAAGGAGGAGTGGGACTCTATCCCATAACGCTGAAATGTTTTTCCGCATCATCTTACAACAGTTTGTGTGTCTTTATAAGTTAGGAAAAATAACAAAGATAGACTTTCTAGCCCAATGTAAAATCTGTGGATTTCCAAATTTTGGGGTCTACGATCAGACCATAGCTGAAAGACTAAGGGCTAGTCCCGACAATTTGTAACCGATGAAGGCTTTCGCCACTCTTTAATAGAAACTCATACCCGTTCTTGTAAAAAACAAAAAAAAAATATATATATATATATCTCAAATTACTCTATAACATTATAAACTAATTCAAAACATTCTACATATAAAACTAGAGAATGAAACTATATGTGAAAGGAAATTTTAAAAAGTTTATTCTTTTCCATCATAAATTGGACATATGCTCAAAGATTCATCTCCTTGGAATGGAGAAGGCACTCTTATTTATATAAAAACTTACTATGAAACTAAGATAAAAAATAATAAATTTAGATCCCATATTTGTCATGTGGTTATACAACCATTTGCTAATAATTAACAAGTAAATATCTATAATTTTTTCTAAATATCTTCTCGTGAATATCTCCATAATATATGATAATAAATATTCCACAATTTTTCTTCATCCAAGATACTTGTGTGATCCTTTCAAATCCTCAACATATCTCTAAAGATTGAAGAGAAAATTCGAATTTGGACCTTAATCATAAAATTTTACATTGTTAAAATCTTATAATAAGACTACAACCATCACCAAACTCACCCAACTTTCAAATATAAATGAAAACATGTTATTTTTCTAATATTTAATCATAAACTTACTCAAAATACTAAAATAATTGCATGGAAAAATATGGAGCCTAATTTCACATATAAATACAAAAATGGTTTAAAGTAAGGTTACACAAGAGTGGAAAAGGATAAAATTCAAAGAAATGATATGAAAAGACAGTAAAATGGATGTGAAATAGAGAATCATTGTGATGACTCAACATTCCTCCAACTGAACATGTTGCATGTCATCATGCAACCTAACATCTGATTTTTTTGAACTAAGTGATGGGGTCTTCCTTGTCTAAAAGGTATTTGAGTGGTAGCTTAGTTTCTTGTGGTTGGTTATTGTGTGGCAACCAGTAGTTTGGTAAGTGTTGGTTCTTGTTTAACAATACTTATCTCTTAGACTTGAATTTTGATTGAGCATCTTGTGGTTGGTTGTAGTGTGGTGTTGTGGCAAACAACAACCCCCCATTTTACATTAGTATCATAATAAAGTGGGGATCTTTTAATTTGTTTTAATTTATAATTTTCTTTCAAATTTCCTTCAAAATTAAAATAAATCCTTTTTATTTTAGACCTTTATTTATTTTAGGTTTAATTTAACACTTTGTTTAGTAAAACTTGTAATAAAGATCTATAGCCAAGAACCATCGCAGTTGAGCTTTAATCATATAAACTAAAGTATTATGCCATTTTATTATATTAAAGTTTCAAACTAATGCATTAGCACTCCACGCTTTAATGCTCAACACATAGTCCCGAGGTCTCACCTCAAGTTGTTCCCTACTTGTGCATTTTGAATGCTTACGGGATAAACCATCTAGGATGACTTGGCATGGTATGTGTACACGTGTCATCCTGCCCTTCTTCCCGGGGAAAACATATTAATAATTTTTATGAAATAACCAGGTATAACCAGGTTATGAATTGATTGGGAAAACTCATACAATTCGTCCCCACTCTTCCTTTTATTCATACTTTATCATTGTACGAAGGACATCCCCTATCCACGTATGCCCACTCTTCATCACCCTGCCACTTTATAATGCGCAAACTTCTTTTTGTCCAAGATTTACCTTTTGAGCTAAATTGATGCACCAATTCATTGCTCAAATGAGTTCCCTTTGGAACTGATGCCTACCATTACATGTCAGCTCGGAGCATAGTCATCGCAAGCATTCCCAATAGTGCTTATTTGTTCCTCTCGAAGTTTAACCCGTGGGATGACGTAAACTCCCACGTCACCTATCAACTCATCCTTTCTATCAATAAGGCCATTCCAATTTTTTTCATTCAAACATTGTCACCCCGATACGATAATTGAAAGTTGTGCCTATATTTAATTGTGTACTTACCATTGTTTAATTAAATTTATTGTTGTGTTATTGAATCTTTATGCTTCCAGTGAATGATTTGACTTGTCATTTTATGCGGTTATTTGCCATTTTTTAGTTGTGTTTATACGGTAAACCCCTCTAATTCTATCTTTTTCCTGTAACAATCGATTACTGCATTAAACTCTTTTCTAACTGTAAGAATGGAGAAAGGGAAGAAAAAGAATCCTCCACAACAAACCATTGGACCATTTAAAGAAATAATTGACGAAAATCTTCCAAATACTTTTCTCTTTCTGATACATTATGTACGAGGGACTCTAGTCATTCATCCTGGAATGTCATTTCCAATATTTTTGAGGAAGAATTGCCAGAGGAAGATGACGAGCCACCAATGGTAGCAAGTACAGACCAAGGTGGCAACAAATCCTCTAAAGCAACAATTAGGGATGCCTCTAAATCTCGCCTTCACAGAATTGTCGCACATCTAAGGCTTGTTCCTTATGCAGAGATGAATCATAGCTAGGTAGTGGAGAACATCGATATCAATGAAAGGAAATGCATCTCCCCACGAGGAATAACTATTGGTTCTTTCAAGGTTAAACACACTTAGGGTATGTGTCATTTTCCCGAGCCACGGATAGTTTACAATTCTCAATTTATCGATAATTTTGTTAAAGGGGAATGCAAGGGTAAACAAGAAGCACTTCCCAAATTGATAAAGGAATGGAGAAGTGACCCAAATAAGTTTAAAGAGGAATCCTATGACCTATATGTCATCCACTCTTTAGCCTCTCCTTATTGTTTCATTGTTTCCATGCTTTTCTGATTGTTTTCCTTACAAAATATCTCACAATTTCCTGTAGATTAGGTTACTCTCATTGACAAAGTCAATGATGACTATGTTCTTAATTAGGCCCAAATCTTGTTTGATGTTAGGTCCCTATAATACTAGTGTATCTCCTTATTGTTATTGTTGTGCCCATGAAGTCCCCATATTCTTATTATTGTGCCCCATAGAAGTCCACTATTGTTATTGTTGTGCCCTTACATTGTTATTGTTATGTCGGCTAGGATTATATTGTGACCCATTGGACTCTTATATATAGAAAGGAGGCTTTGTCATTTGTATCATCAAAGAATGGTTCATTTATGTAATGTAAAGGAGTTTTCTCACTCGAAGACGTTGATTTCGAAGGCGTTGATCTATCTTTTCTTCTATTTTGGGAGCCGGTTTCATAACATTTGGTATCAAAGCTTTGGATTCTAGAGTTTCGCTGCTGCAAACAAGTCATCATGGAATTTTGCTATAACTATTTTTTTACAAAGGTGCAAAAGCTCAAAAAAAAACCATTTGAGCCTAGATCCGGAGGAACGTCGCGTAAAAATTTCAAATCTTGGTTCGCCATATTTTCAGAGATATGATCTGTGGAATTTAGGGTTTATGCAGGCTCCGGAATTTCATCTCAAATAGGTGACCAAGGGAAAATCGTCATAACTTTTGTTTCAGACATCAGATTCGAATTCTGTAAAAAGTAGCAGAAATTCCAGGGACTTTAGTTTCTTGTGTATCAATTTAAGAGTTGAAGGTGAAAATAGTAACACGTAGCACGTCGTACAAGTTCTCTCTACTGAACTAGGCCATAATTAGGTCATTGTGGGAGATCAGGAATAACTTGGTCTTGAAGAATCCAAATTATGTCTGACCTATGGCATTGGAAAGAAGACTCGGAGGGATACTTTAAGACCAAAGATCAAATCTTGGGGATCCGAAATTACAGATATACATCATTTTCAATATCGAGCTCCTCAAAAGCAAGAAAAATGTGTGTATTTATTTTTTAAAATTGCACTAGTCTTGTTTAAAAAATCGGTTTGAAGTGATTCCAAGGGAATATTGAAGCATTTTTATCAGTATTGGGTTCTATAATGCCTCCCAAAAATAATTATACACCCATTAAGCCATCAGAAAACCTTATTATGACGTATGAAGAGGAAGAATTGAAGTATGATATATCAAAATTACGGTACCAAGTGCAACAAATTTCGATCTCACAAAGAGCAACCAAAGATGACATAGATGGTTTAAAAGCAGACATGGAGGCTAAGGTGGATGGTTTGAAGGATGACATGAAATCTAATATGGATGATCAAAAAGTGGAAGATCACATCGAGCATCAACAACAAGCTCTCCAACTCTTCGTGCAAAATTGAATGAAACAACAGACAGATCAACATCACAGTGAAAGAGGTTTTGATGTAGGTGACTGGGTATTTTTACGGCTACAATCATACAAACCAATGTCCCTCAAGCAAGCTAAGAAGTATAATAAATCATTGCTAAAATAATATGTTCCTTACAAGGTGCTGCAAAAGATTGGTATTATGGAATACAAATTGGAGCTGCCTGCATCTTCCCGAGTGCACCCAGTTTTCCATGTTTCATGCTTAAAGAAGGTTATAGGTGACAAACTCCCAGTTCAAACAATATTGCCAAAACTTGACGATGAAGGAAAAATCATATTGGACCCTGAAACAGTCACGGAAACAAGAACTCGACAACTACGAAATCGATGAATTTCATAGTATCTCAGCAAGTGGAAGAACTTACCCGCTGAAGATATAGACATGGGAGGATGATAATTTTATACAGAAGCATCCAAAAATAATCAAGAGTTGAGGATAACACTTGTTTGAAGGAGAGGGACATGTTAGGTCCCTATAATCTAGTGTATCTCCTTGTCGTTATTGTTGTGTCCATGAAGTCCCCATATTCTTATTATTGTGCCCCATAGAAGCCCACTATTGTTATTGTTGTGCCCTTACATTGTTATTGTTATGTCGGCTAGGATTATATTGTGACCCATTGAACTCCTATGTATAAAAAGGAGGTTTTGTCATTTGTATCTTCAACCAATGGTTCATTTATGTAATATAAAGGAGGTTGCCCCATCGAATAGGTTGATTTCTAAATGTGTTGATCTATCTTTTCTTCCATTTTGTGAGTTGATTTCATAACATCTGATAACTTATCTAAGCCTTATTCTCCATTTTCGATCTAAACAGATGACCACTCACAACCCAACATTCTTCATGTCTACTTAGTGATGGATACCACTTGTTTTTTTTTGGGCTTCCCATGCATGGGATAGAAATGGACACTTGTTGACCCTCTTCCCATCCATGTTTATCATAGTATACTTTGGGAGGAAAGCTATTTTGATCATTTCTACCACATTTGTCACTCGTGGTAATTCTTTTATTCCAAACCACTTTCAGTTTGAAGTGTCCAAGGATGTCTCTCGCTGCCATGGATTGTTTGACCAAAATTGGGAATTATTATGTTGAGTGAGCTTTTACTTACATTACGGTTTTGGGAATCAATGGCTTCCCACGTGATTTACCCATTTATGCTAGTTAAAAGAGACAAAAAATGCAGATCATAAAAGACTCCTTCGCACGTGTAAACTCGTCTTGCAATTTCAAAGATTTTTTTATCCTTGATCTGATGTGCCAAATGAGGAGTCAACAAGGTCTATTTATATGTGGTTAAGGAGGGTCAATTTTCACTTGAGGCTGACTTGACTTCTTTGAGCTGACTTGTTCAAGGGTCAAAAATAAAATTTTCTCCATCAATTTTAATGATGAAATTTGGACCATAGTTGCAAATTTTCAACATTTATCTCAAAAGGTATCTTTAACGCACTCATTAACTTGCCCTGCATTGCAAATATAGGAAAATATCTAAACTTTATGGATTCCACATAAGAGGATAGGCAGTGTCCAAGCATGAGTTTTGGGGTCCAAGGGGTAGGGCATGGGTAGGTGGCAACTGATGAAAGGGAGTTAGGTTGCAACAAGTGTATGACTTAGGTACATGGTCATGATGATGGGAACCAAAATTAACAATGAGCATGTGCATAGTCTTTAACTCTTGCAAAATATGATGGAAAAGTAGTGGGGCTCATAAACAATCAATAATTTACTTCCACGGTACATGTGGTATTGAGACGTATGCACTGGACATGACCAAAGTTGATTGGATAGTGATCTATTGATGGTGGTCGTAACTCGATCTTCCAAAGCTACATATCACAAAATTGAGCAAATGAGAGCTCATTGGAAAGGTATGTGTCTGAAAAATATGATGGCATGGCCCTAATAGTGGGTTCCACATGGAATGTGGGGAAAACCAACCAATCAAATGAAAAAGTTCTCCCTTACACAAAAATCTCTAATTTTGTTGCTTCAAAGGCCAATACCCTCATTTTTTTACTCTGAAATGCCAGAGTTCTCAAGAGTGTGGGCCCAAGAAAGAAGTAAATTTCCCCTCCTCCACCAACCGCAATCCAAAATGAGAAAATATATGAGGTGGTGGAGAACCAGTTCCAAACACTCTAAATTACAAAGTGGGCCTAATTCTTGAGATAGTAGAAAGTGCACCCTCCACCATCCATATTTTGTTGTGGGAATGTCTAGATGTAGCACAATTAATTAAGGAAACAATACACATAATTTCTCTACAAAGAAAGGGTTTTATGTTCTGTGATTGCAATATTCAAATATCGTCCTATTCTATCATTGTATTCCAGGGGATATAGCTCTACAAAACCCGCAGAGATCTTTAGTCAAACTTCCAGAAAAATAAGAGTTTATCTTAAGATGAGGAATGGGACCAAAGCAATTTCCTAGTCTTAGCATCCAAGCCGATCTTCCAAATTAACTTGACCCATACATAAATCTTCTATTTATATGGAGAAAAGTTCATTCAAGTGGTTGAGGGTTGACATCTGAGCAGTAAAAGTGTACGCCTTCTGTTAATACCACTTAAAACTCCATTAGTTTCGTACTTTTCATATCTATTTTCAGGGTATTTTTGAGTTAAAATATATAACCCCAAGGATGATGGAGGATTGGAACAGAAAAGAGGTGAAGACTTCTCGAAGAACCTCTAGGCTCGTGAAAGCTCCAGTAAAAGAATTTCCATTGCTAAGGAAGTGGTTGGTGTGGAAGATAAAAAGAGGAAACAAAGTAAATATATGGAAAGATCGTTGGATGAGTTGTACAGGAACTTTTACACCATTTGGAACCTCTGAACAAGTTCTATGTAATCTGGAGATATGCAATGTTGCAAATGCAGCAAATCAAGGTAATAGTTCTATATGGAATCAAGAATGGAAAACAATTTCTCAGCTGGAAATTCAGTAGTAATTAAGAGAGAAATGACAGTAATATATCTTCAAGCTAAAACAATGCTATTAGATTAAAGTATGAACATGATGTCATAAAGCCTCAAGGAATATCAAAGAATAAAGCCTCAAGGAACTACACAGCAAAACTGGGATATGAGGTTAGGATGGAAGATGAAGAAAAAGGGAAAAAGAAGTGGTGGAAGTAAATTTAGACAGTAAAATGCCCATTAGAAACAAGGGGTATTTTATGATTGGCATTATCCAGTAACATTTTAAGTCAGAACAATTGCAAAAAGAGCACACGGCAAAACCCAAGTAAGTGTATTCTGAGAAAACTAGATAACCCAAGTAAGTGTGTTCTCAAAAGAAGTGTGATCTGAAGCCTTCACACTGACTAATGAAAAGGGGATAGGGGATCGAGTAAATATTTTTTTATGTTTTAATGGGTGGTATAAAAACAAATCAACTCCAAATCATAAGGTTCTACCATGCACTATAGTATGGTCAATATAGCGAACAAGAAACAAAATGGCATTCCAAGGCAAAGAGACACTGTTAAATTAGGTTAGCCTAGCCATGAGGTGAGATATGTTTACAAGAGAATCTGGAAGGCTGTGACATAGATGAAGCAAAGAATATTAAAAGCTTCAGGTAGAAATCAATCAATAGCTTAGGGTTATTTTGATGGTACAGGTCAAGGTTCTCCAGGTAACTGTGGAGCTGGAAATATTATATATCTATTAGAAAATCATTTTGTTACATTCAAATCAGCTTGTGGTCAAGGCACAAATAATAGGACTGAATTATAAGCTTTGCAGCTATGACTAAGACTTGCGCCAGACAGAGCTATATCCATTATTCAAATTTTGGTGATTCCAAGCTTTTTATTGATTACGCAAGAGGATTGAATAAGTTCGAAACTTAATACTTCCAATTATAAAAAGAGACAAGGGAGGTAGGAAATCTATTGGTTCCTATAACTTTTCAACAAGTTTTCAGAAAAGTAAATGAGAACAATGATAAGCTATTTAAGGAAGCTTCATCCCTTCAAGAAAGTCAGCTAGACTTAGCAGAAACAACTGAAGAATATTTTGTACTTGAAGCAGTGATAGTTCTGTACAGGAGTACTCAGGAAAAGTGGAAAATTTGTTTCGTTTTGAAAAGTTGTGATGCTTTCGGAACTCAGTTGTATAAAATATCAGCTCTTAGTTCTATTTTTCTTTTAGCATTTGATGCCAAGATCACTTTGGATGATTGTATAAGCTCAGTTTTTAGGTCCAAGTTTAATCTTTTAGAATTTAAGAAAAGAAATTTTATTCTCCATTGTGTTAGAAAAGCCCCTTGCTAGATATATCTTGTTTTTCTTATAATATTAAATCTACGCCTTTGTTTTTTTTTTCTTGGAATACACACACGCACTAATGTAGACCCATCTAACCCCAGGTCTGAGATGCACCTCAAAGTTGAAGTTAGAGGACACATTCTAATCTAATATTTGATAGGTCTGCCTTTTCGTGTTAACCTCTGAAGTCTAGATATGCATCTTCAAGATTCACAGTGGAGATATGCATCCTTCAGCTTCACAATCTCAAGGTACAGATCATTGTCAGGTTTAGATGAGCTTGTGTTAGTGTCCATACTCAACGTTGTCAATGTTGTCAGCATTTTATTTTTGCAGAATCACTGACTATACAATAATGCAAAAACAATCTAGACATACTTATGCAGGAGGGAACATGATACTGTATTACATGCAGTAACAACAAAAGGAGAAAAGCATATTTCTGCATCAGATCAATCAGGCATAGTCTCCAAAAGACCAGATTCAATTTTCAGATTCCTTGATGCATTATGCAAAATAAATGACGCTATTAGAAAGAATAATTTCAGACCCCAAAAGAGGTATAACTTACAGTTCATCATTCTCTACTAGTTTAAGGCCCCAAGGCACATCTTCACAGTGCTTCACGTATGGAAAGACTTTTCCAGTGTCTTTACCTTTTTTAGCTTGGCAATCATAAAATGGAGGTGCATGAAAGCATGGCTCCATTGACATGACTTCACGACATGGTGGATCTGGAGTGGTGTCATTCTCAGGTTTAAACAAAATCCAAGGTTTAATGCCTCCAAGACCTTGGGCTACATATCCAAATGTTGACCACGGGCTAGTTATAAGAACATCGCATAAAGATAGAAGATACATTTCTGCCCAGGCTTTCATATTGTGAGATTGCTTCTCAGTCTGCTGCCATTCTTCATGGCTAGGCTGGTAGACACTCACAAGCTGTCCATCCAGTGTCGGGTGCTCCCAATACATGCTTTTAATTTTTTCATAGTAACCAGAATGTAGAGAGGTGACTAATACCACATAAGGCTTTTTCATGTTCCCATTGAGAAAAGTATCTTCCAGCGCCTCATCATTGATCAGTACATTGGGTAATACTCCATTTTTCAGACTGCAAGCCACAACCTGCTCTGATATATGTGGGAAAAAGCCAGGATCAAATGTCCTGATCTGTATGCCTATTCTTTGCTTTGCATAGGCCATATAAGATTGATAAAAACGGGTAATCAAACCCCAAACTTGATTGGAAGGGTGGAATAGGTACCGTCCCAAATGATGGAAAACAGAATCTTTATCAGGAAACAAATGGTGCAATTCTTTGTTAAATATAGGCAACAAGTAGAGAGATGGGACAAAGTAGTTATTGGATTTTAAGAACAACCATGGTATGTGCTCAAGGAAATGCTGCTCTGTCTCACAAAAGAATAATTTATCATGGAAATTATAGTTGTGGGTAAGATGAAGATAAATGTAATGTGGCAAACTGCTAAGAGTGCCATTCTCATACACCTGGATTATGCTGTTGTTAAGCAGATTCCCATATCTCTGGAGTGATGTTTCATTGCAATGTCGTAACAATGCCAAGGGGAAATCCGAAGGTAGAAACCAAGAAGTGTTGGGAAATGGCTCACAAAATAGATCACTCATGTCACGACCTCTGTCAATCAGGAGTACCCTGTTAGTTAAGAGAGCATAAAGAAATGTAGCAGCTATTGTCACTATCCTGTTACCTAATCCACTGTAGGTAGTCCATACAATATATTGACAATCTCCATCTCCAGTTATTTTCCCAGACTTTAGTTGATCTAAACTTTTATTGAATATTTCAGTGTTTGGGCCACATCTTCTGTGCAGAGCTTCATATTTCCGAAGCCTTTCAACCAAATAAGCTGATGGCTTATATTTGGACGCTTTTCTATAGTGGTATACTTCATGCCGACTCCTACAACTGCGTCTGGAAAAGCCTTCGGTAAGTAAGCCATCTAGTAATGAATCCCCATTATCTGCATTCTCAAGAGAACTACCTCCTATCCCTGCAAGCACAAAATTGCATTGTCAGTCACTTCCATGGGCATGGTACCAGACACATAAATGTCTATCTATGGGAAAAGGATCCAACAGCAATGTCGAATCTTCATCCATGTATGTTAAAGCAAAGTTGCCTGAACCCAGAACTCAAAACTTCTCTTGCATTTTTTTGCTTATCCTTTGTGATATGAACTAATTGGTGCCAAATACTTGGAAATGAAAACTTTCATGGAATCCGAGATCATTTCAGGATAAACGACAACAGGACTGCAGGCTAATGTATAGATTTCTGTTAAGTCAAAAGGGCACAAGTTCACATGTGAACAGATAGTATGATGTAAATAATATTGCTTTGTTACCAAACTTTCAACAAAATAAAGAGACTGAGGAACACGGAGGGATGATAGCAGTGCATAGAGAACGATATGCTTCAATGTAAGCTGGGGAATACAGTCAATCCAGCACTGAGGGTCAAGCAGGGTAGTTTCCCAAGCTCCCATACACCCTCCAGCTTTGACATCTCTCAAGGTTAACTCTGTGCGGTGGGTTCAAACCAAGATGGAGCAAATGACAAAAGAATGTAAAGAAGATTATTAGAGCAGGAAAACAAATGCAATGGAAGAAACTATGAAGAACTTCAACAAGTAATCCTGTTTCCGTGGTTAGCTTCCCTGCTTAAAAGGTTTTTGGCTGAACTTTTAGAATTTAGTAAAAACTCCGATTTTGGCCATATGGCCCTAGAAGACCAAATTTTTTTATCATCGATCCCTAGGGAAGCTCTGAAAGGGATTTTGAGACCTACAGTCTTTCATGAATAATAGTTATTTTCCCCTTTTGTGAAAAGACAATAACAACATCTGAAATAAAATAAAAGATAAAATTCATCTGCAGGATCCTAAACAGAGGTAGTGCACAAAGGTAAAAAATCTAAAATGTTTTAAAAATGCTTACCTTGGGTCATTGACGAGCTAGTTTCATTTTCCTTGTCCAAATCTCTTCCATTTGTATGTCTGTCGACATCTGGCACCTGGTTATTTTTTGTTTGATCTGCTGAAAACTTGTCATCTCCAATACGAGTTCTAGCCGTGTCCTGTTCCTCCACAATGCGACCTGGATTTTGCTGCAACTGTGAGATCTTACTCTGTCCAGGCACTGAATCCTGTGAAAGGGCGTGGTACCTCAAAGAAACAAGAGCAGGTAACACAAGTAAGCACAGAAGAGAAATGCACAGCAATTTAGCTGCATTAAAGCCAGGCTTCTTCTCCAAAAGGTGATTATCAGAGTCCTTTCCATCTTCAAGCGTGACCGGAGGAAGGTGGCGCCTGGACCTAGCCATATCCATAACTACTTCAATTCCAATTTAATTTTGATCACATAATAAATCCTCCCAGTATGTTCTGAGTTCTTTGCAAACCCTTATCAGCCTAAGAAACCATAAGTCCATTGCACCAAATCCAAAAATCCAATCCTCTATAAACTCAAATTGCCAATTTTACTTCAGATATTTACTTGACACTGCAGCCGCGCATTTTTTTGAAGCTTTCAATATCTTAAAAAGCACAAATTGGCTTCTAAGGTCAGGCGGAGCTTAGATTTGTCATTTCCCCTGCACAAAAATACAAAACCAAAAAGAGATAAGCGTAAGCGATCTCCATTCAAACCAAGCTTCTCGAGCTACAAATTAACAAAGTAAGCTCCAAATACTGTTATACACAATAAATTTTTAGTGCAGGTGGGCTATTTTCCTTGTTCCAGGGCTATGCTTTAAGGTTTTCATCTTTTTAACTTCAGATGAAACCTAAAACATAACTTCCACCGTGCTTAAAGATCACAAAAATTCAAATACTAGTATATGTAATTAGTGTCTGCAATAATGACAACAATTATACGAACGATTTCCTAGATCCACGGCTAAAACCCTGAAAACTTTAAAAACCAGACAAACGCTACCCATTTCTTCTCAAGTCATGCTAAGCAAAAGACAATCAGCACGGTCTTCCTTTGGCTCTTTCATAACACAACCTCCAAATCTTCATATAGAAAGCTGATATCTAATAATATTTTAGAGGAAAAGCATTCAATAATAATAAATACACTGGATCTTTAACAAAAAAAAGACAGTTAAAGACATCGTCTCCCCGATCTGAAGCTGTTTAAGTAAAAAGCTTCAAATGTTGGCAGATGCCTGCTGTATACTTGCAACAAGTCATCTAAAAAGACATATTTCCCTGATCTCAAGCTACACTTCACGGAACAACATGTAAATAGTGTTTATGAGTGTAATCCCCTTTAAACCTTATCCAAGCACGCCATACCGACGTTTTAACCTAGTGAATTTACATCATTGATAACAAATAACGTGTCATTTCAACCAGATGATTCCTCTTTTTCTTAAACACGAGCAAACCTTAAACCCTATAAGCCAGGAAATGCATGATAGTTTCCGAGTTCGAAAAAAAATTGAAGTTTCCACCTGCATTTTTCTTCCAAGCAATGGCCTTTAATCTGCCGGCCTGGTGATCTGCCGAACTTTAGGAGTTTGAATATCGAGAACGTGGACTGCACGTCGCAGCTCTGAAGTTTGAATAGTTCTTTGACATTGATCCAATTTATCTTATTAAACCAGAAGAGGCTTCTTCTGCAACAGATCTGAACATTTACGATGTTTTCTCGCAGGATGTGGTGGAGCTCGTTTTCGCCAAAAATGGCAGAAACGGTCGATGTCTATACAAACAGATTGATTATGTACAAACTTCACAGGATTCCAAAACTAGGCTTTTCCTTTCAAAATTAACCGTAAATCATGCCGAGGGTTTAGAGTGAACAGCGGCACAAGATTCCACAGTATCGTGCTGGCTTCGGAATTCGTCATTTCTTGGGTTTTGTCTTCGGATTTGTGATGCAGTCCGCGCAGAGTTACTTTTTAATTTGGTGGCAATTTATTTATTTATTTTTAATGGTGGAATCGACTCACTGTCATAGCGAACGTGCTTACGTGCTTTTTTTTTTAATACGTAAAAATAAAACAATTTTATTATAAAATTAATTTATTTTAAAAAATATTATTCATCTGTGAATTAATTAAAAAGTTAAAATATTAACTATCACTCTCTTTGTTGACAGTGGCATAATATTAAAGGGTCTAAACGACATGACATCATTCTTCAATTTTATTTTAATTTAATTTATTAAAATAAGTTTGTATTTATGGAAAAAATCATAATGAAATATGTAATATATTAAGAGATTATTATTAAAATTAAAAATTATTTATTATGAAAATGTGCTCAAAGTTTTTGTTTTATTTTTAAATAAAAATATAAATTTGAATGCAAAGTAGAAAGTACATGAATTATTATCATATTTGTTTGGAATATATAAATATAATTTTGCTTAAATTGGTTGTGAATATATAAATTATAAATTTAATAATTTTTTATAAATGTTAATTCTCTTCTTTGTATTATTCATTTATTTATTATTATATTTGTTTCGAATACATAAATATAATTTTGCTTAAATTGGTTGTGAATATATAAATTATAAATTTAATAATTTTTTATAAATGTTAATTCTCTTCTTTGTATTATTCATTTATTTATTATTATATTTGTTTTGAATATATAAATATAATTTTGCTTAAATTGGTTGTGAATATATAAATTATAAATTTAATAATTTTTTTATAAATGTTAATTCTCTTCTTTGTATTATTCATTTATTTATTTTAATTGTTATTTTAAGAATTGAATCCACTTTTTTTCTTTTTAATCACGATTTGGCTTTTTCTTAGTGATTAAGATTAGAATATTCAAAGTTAAGATGAGAAATACTAAAATTTCAATATACTTTTGAAGTGGTTAGTTAATTCTTATAAGTTATTAATTTTATATAGATAAATTATGGTTAGTTGGATGTGGCTTTCATATGATTAGATTGGATCACTACCTTGTTATTTTTGAAATGTTTAGTTAATTTTTATACATTACTAATTTTACATAGATAAATCATGGTTAGTTGATGTGGCTTTCATATGATCTCAATGAACCATTATCTTATTGTGAGCATATAACTTTTACATATAGACATCCTTTGAGGTAAGTGACTCATTATTAGATAGATATCAATTAACCTTATTTAGAATGAGGATTCTTGAGAAATATAGATCTTGATTTGAAGTATTTTTCAATTCTAATATGTTAGTGAAGTTTTCAAAATATGACCCAAGTTTTTCCTTATAAGTCTGAAATTATGTCTTTCTCAGGCTAGAGTATTAATAAAACAATATAGGTAGATCCATTTTGGATGATCCCTCCATCTTGGGAGGTTTTTGGTCTCCAAAAGCCTTAATTATGAATGAGATGATAAACAAATTACTTTTTCCTCAAAAGCGTCATTTTAAATTTGATTAGTAGTTGCCACTTCAATTCTAACTACAAAAATTATTTTTGACTAGTGTTGGTCATTTTTATCTTCCTCATAGAATCTTACTTTTTGATCATTTTGGTTGTAGTGCCAAGTGTTCTATGGAATGGTAAGATATGACCTCTTTAATCCTCATGTAGCATGGATAGCTCATAGAATTTCAATATCTATACATTTGCTACTATGCAAATGCACATATAAGAAGGCAATGAGTTTGTTAACATTGTCGTTTACCTTTTCCAATACTTCAAAAGATCCATACTCAAGGGCTTTGATTTTCTTATTTGAGACTTCCAACCATTCCTTGTTTAGGTTTAGTTACATTTAGTCTCCAACTTTGAAGGTCTTAATTTCAACCTTTTGTTGATCATCCCTAGCTTTGTACTTCTTTTGATATTTCTCCATCTTTTCTTTTCTTGCCACTACACGTGCATATATTTTATCATATCTATGAGCTTATTTGCTTTTAATGTATAACTTTGTGTTGATGCTCTTACTTTAGGCTATCAATATATAATATCCAATGGTGGTGATATCATTTACACAATACCAATTCCAAAACATGTAATGCTCGATACTTTTAATTAAATTAATAAACAATAATTAAATGGTTTTAAAATGAGAAATAGATTCCTTGATGGGGTTACGGCTTGAGATAAGTGAAGGAGTGGGTAATTGTGCCCACCACCCCGCGTTTGATTAAATGAGGCACATTATAGGTTGGGTGTGGTGTGGCCACCCTCGAGCATGCAAATGCATGCATGTGATTAATTGGAAATGTATGAGGATTAACAGTATTGTTAACCGAGAAGGGGCACAGAGATATCGACTAAGCCTTTGTTTGGGGGAGCTTTTGACCCTCGCCATAGTTAGAAGGTTTGAGCTAGGAGCCTAGAAAGCAAGAAATTTTGTAAGGAAGGTGTATTGCAGTTGCTCCAAAGGACATTCATGGAGTCTCATTCTAAAGCTTCGAGATTTATCCCCGTGGAAATGTGAAGGAAATCTGGAGTGTAAGTTGGTTAAGAAGGGAAGAGAGTTGCTACTGACCATCATACCTGCAACATCTTGGACAAACCGACACACCCTGCATATGGAAATTGAAGTACGCCTCTCTTTGGGTAACTCTGAACTCACCTAGATTTTATTGCATTGTAGTTTCTTTGTGGCATAAATTCAGCCTTGTTAGATGGTTAATCATTTCCAGCGATGACAACGTCAACTAGCTCATTGCATGGATTCATTGTTCTTGTTGTGGAAATTGGGGTAAATTAGTGCTCCACTCTGGGTTTGGGCGAGGGTTTTTGGTTGTATTAATTGGAACTTGGGAGAAATTATGTCTATCTATTGCAAGCCTCTATTTTACGTGCGGTCTCAGTGAGGACGGTTTTCTTGAGGCGTTAGTGCTAAGAGATTTATTGTGGGGTTGTTTCATTGGATGGGTTCATTGCCTTTTCCATTTCAATTCTTGTCATTTAGCATCTCATTATGGGTATTATGGAGGGCTCTTGATTGCTTTAAATAGATTTTGGGTGAGTTTCTTTCTATCTATTGCAAGCTTCTACTTTATGTGTGGTCTTGGCTAGGCTAGTTTACCCATGGTTATAGTGCTAAGAGCCTTGTTGTGGACTGCTCTCTGATGTTTCTTAAATTGTATCTTGTGTTTTCTTGTAATTTGGGTTATACTCCAATGACTTGACACCATGTAGCGACAACGCATGAGAAGCTAGAGAGATGGGGAGAAGGTGGGTGGTCGAGGCCCTTAGGGCCATAATCTTGACCATCAGCAAGCCAAGGAGGTTGTTGAAGCCTTTCATTCGACCACCCACAATGAAATTCATAGAGAAATGAAAACTATTGAAAACATGGCTACCAAATATCATCATTTTATGTCGGACTTAGAGTTATTAAGGAGTTTGGGGAGTTGATTTTGGACCCTTGTCACCCAAGGGGCCAAAGGAAGCAATATATATAGGCTTTTTTTCTTTACTAGAAAATGAAGACTTTGATGGGCAGGATCCTAATGGAAAGGTAGGTAGATTAGTACATTATCTTTGCCCACTTTGCAGACATGAAAAGAGAGCGATGCAACATTAGATTCTATATGGAGAGGATGGACACTCTTCTAGCTCAAATTGAGCATCACATCCCATGCATCGCCACCTCTTCACCCCTTTAAGATCCAGTGTAAGAGACCAAACACCAATGAATTCATCTAACTCATAACCGATATATTTTTTTTATTGTTTCCATTTTATGATATGATGTCCTTATAAACTCTTTAATGATGTTGCAAATGTTGTTTCTTCTGTAATTTTGGACTGGTTACTAAATCGAAAAATGGTAAAAAAATATGGTTTCCCACTAGGTAAGTTGGGACCATCTACCGTAAATTTTGATGAAAGTGATTGGTTGAACTCTATAATGTCTTTTGGGTTCATGAGAGGTAATACAATTTATATTACAAAAAAAAAGGAAAAAAAGAAAGAAATAGATAATATTAATTTAAAATAAAAATGAATATAACAAATAAGTGACATGATAATAAAACAACTAAAAAAGTATCCCCGATTGGGGTGTGGAAAACGAAGCCAATGAATAAAATGGGGGAGAGACTACCACCCCTTCACCTCTCCTCGCGTTAAAGGGGTGGGGGAGGAAGGGGGGGGGGGGGGCGCGGTGGTGGCGTGGCTATCCCACCCCATGCACTCAAACATGCCAAGCAATTTCACATTCCCTTGCATGGAGATGGTAGTTTTCATTTCCAATGGGTGCTCCCTTATCTCTTGCCACTGCTCCATGTTTTTCTATTGTTATAGTGGTGTTTCCTAGTTTCAAATGGGATATTTCCATGATGGTCTTGGCTTTCTAGACATGTTGGTTTACGAAGGTCTTGACCCTCCAAGCTTTGAGCCTCACAACAAACCTCCCGCGACATCGTCTCAAACATGGAATTGGGAAGCGATGGCTAGTTTGGGAACTCACAGCATGCAAAGGAGTAGAGTGTGTCGACTCTAACATTCTAGCACCCGGTGGGCTACCAACACAAGGGTGGTTCCTCCTATGTCTAGTCTTAGCAAATTATTCAACTTGATTTTATTTGCATGGTGGAATTCGGTCTATGGTTTGCAGGGCTTCTCGATGGTGCTGAATTTCCTTCGAGTGTCTTAGATTATTTGGTTTGCTTACCTTCTTGGAGACACCCCCCACAAACACCCTCTTTGTCATCGTTGACTCACCCTATCCCTTGGCCAATTTGGAAGCAGGGAGTGAATATCCTTAGGGTGTTGTATTGGTTACATGTGGTTTGTTTCATTTGTCTATGCTTCCTCTAGGGGCTCCTTATCCTAGTGCCTTTCTCTCCTTTGAGCATTGTACCATGCTAGTGCATGCACTCTCGCTAGGGGTATGGAGGTCATGGCCTTTTGGGTAAACCTTGCACTCAAACACAAGCTCAAACAACTACAATTATCTTTCACTTGTCCACTCCACCAAAAATCCAGGAGGAAATCCGATAATCAGAAGCCTTAACCACTAATGATTGTCAGGCCTATCTTGATTCTGAGATTCAAACAAAAGTATCCAACTAAGTTCTGGACCTTGGCCACACCAAGAGATGATGTAGCCAATATCTCAATTCTATCACCCTCTAATGATAAATGAAGACGCTCCTAGGCAGGGCGGGGAAAGAAAAGTACCAGGATCGCATTGAAATCATGATTGCATGCATCAATGAAATCGAAATAGTGCGATGCCACTAGTGCTCCTACTTGGTCAGCCTCGACACTCGCTTAACACTATTATAGGTCACCTACAATGTGGTATCAAACCTCCAACACCAGCATGCACATGTACTCAGGATCCAACCCGAATAACATTGCCTGACAATTGATGCTTGTCTAGTTCTTTTGCCTTATGTTTTGGTTTTAGTATATTAGTTTCTTTCTAGTAAATCTAAGGCCAGAATTAATTGGAAAATAATATATTGTAATTTTTCTATTGCCTTTGTTAGTCACTTAGGTGTAGACTTGTTAATAAAAAAATTGATGTTTTTGGATGGCAAACAATAGCCCTCACCGTCGTAGGTCTAGTGTCCCTTGTGGTAGACCATGATGATGAATATGCCAAACAATAAACTTTGGCTTTTATATGACAATAATTTTGAGGCAATAGAAAATTTAACCAACAAAATAAATAAATAAAAAAGTATAAAGGGAGGAAAATATAAAAATAAAAGAAATTACTAGATTAAAAAAAAGTTAAAAATTGCGTGCTTACTTAAATGACAAATACAATTTATGCATGGAACTTATTGTATGGATAAGCAAGAAGAACTTTATATGATGAAGGTGGAGAAAGAAGTGAGAAAAAAGTTTGGAAATTGGCATAGGTAATTTATTTAAGTTTCAAGGATTTTAGATTGTCTTGATGGAGGAGTTGGTTGGATAGATTGATTTAGTGCTCAAGGATTGGCCCCAAACTTGATTGTAACATGTTTGGTCAAAGATTTATGTACAATAATTTAACATTTCAACATGTTGAGTTAAAGATTCAGGAATAGCATTTTAGCATTCATAATATGCAATTATTAATATATTTTTCTTTACTTCTACTATTCTAATTTTTATATTATTTTTTTTCCACAGAAAAAATCGGTAACCTTTTATTTATAAAAATGAAAAGTTACACATAGCATATGCATTGAAGCATTTTCAGAAGTTGCACATTGGGCTCGTGTGCTTTTGCACACAATGCGACGTAGCGAGGCTACCGTGCATTCAGAAAGAATGAAAGAAAAAGAAAAAAGAAGGGAGGAAGGGACAGAAAAACTGGTTCCAGGGAGTGAGTAGAAGACTCACACCTCATGTTTTTCTCCCCTTCTTCTTTTCGACCTTGCGCCGCTCTCCTTGGGTGGGCTCAATCGTTGCTAGGACTAACTGTGTTTCTGCTTTCTGTGGACCTGTATCCTTGTCTGAGTCTGAAGTGTCTGAGGGGTGATGCCGTTTGATCCCTCCCATACTCAAATCCTCGCTTGTCTTCTCTGCCTGATTTGAATGGAGTTGTGAAACCTTGTTAGCTGATATGATTTCCTTTTGGGTCTCTTTTCCTTGGGTAGGCTCAGTATTCTCTGTGGGAGTGACTTCCTCCTCTGCTTCTGATTCGTCGTCCTCTGAGTCAGGAGGGGGGTATTGCCACCCTTTTCTCTGCTCCCCTTTCTGCTTCTTTTTGATGTTTGCTTTCTTGGCTTCTGGGCATGTACTTTGCAAGTGTCCTGTCAGCCTACAGATTCTGCATCTGAAAGCAGTGTTTTCATAGTCTAGTCCTTGCAGCCAGTTTTGTTGCTTGTATACCAGCCTTATACTTTCCGGCAGTCCTTTACTTAGATCGACTTCCACACAAATGCGTGCAAAGGTGTAGATCCTCTCATCAATCCTCTCCAGATCTGTTTTGATATATTTCCCTATGCTGTTCCCAATTCCTTCCAAAACTCGTTCACTCCAAAAGTGAAGAGGAAGGTTATATAGGCGGACCCAGACCGGCATTCTGGAGACAGTCATTTTGTTTGGGTCAAAATTTGGAAACCATGGGGTCATAAAAAGACCCGTTGTTCCCCAAAACCAAGGCCCTGAACTGATGATTGTATCTCTAGCTTCCGTGGATGCGAACTTAAAAATGAAAAACCCCTTGGAGCATAGATGTATATCACATTCCATGGTCCAACTAGTGTAGATCCAGCGAAATAGATCCATTGGCTTTGGCCAAAAACTATTAAATCGACAGATTAGGGCCTGAGTTTCATATGACTTAACATATTCTTCTAGTCCTGTAGAATCAATGTTGAGGGCTGGGGTTTGCCCAAGCTGATCTACTATGTATGGCCTAGGTGTATGTCCACCTTGTTCTGGAGGGGACCCTGGATCTCTGTTACCCTGTAAGATATTTTTGTAAGAGAAGCCTCCCTTGGGTTGTTGCTGAGATGTTGTCTTTTTCCCCTTGTCTCCTCCTGTGGTGCTTGTATGTCCCTGGGGCACAACACCTCCTCTCAGCCTAAGGTTTAAGGCAATGGTTGTTTCTGGGCTTATATCGTAGTTCTTCAGGGTTCTGCTATCCTGAAGGGACCATCTACCACTGACCAGATGTTGGATCTGAACAGGGTATCCCATCAATGCCCAGATTTGCTGTTTCAACTGCATAATGGTGCTTTCTGCATGTACCCACACTAGACTGGTTTTCCCCATAGGGGGTTTAATAAAAATCTGAAAACAAGTTGATGTTACCTATTGCCTGGGTTCTGGTTGTTCTAGCTGCCCATGACTTTGCGCTGCCTCAAGATGCGAGAAAGGGGGCTGCCCCCGTGGTATACATAGATAAGACCTCTTCCTTGCCTCATTCCAGATCTGGAGAAGCCAAGCTCGATCTATGGCTGTGTGCAGCGAGACTGTCTTCCGCCAGGGATCCTTAAAATGCTTCTTTCTTGCATGAAAATCTCTGATTCCGATTAATAGTGTAGGGAGCTCTTTCTGTTTAGGCCGGTCCCTCGTCTCTGCCTCATCTATGTTCTGAATCAGCTTTGGGGTCTGCATAACAGACTTGGGAGCCTCTGCTCTTGCCGCATGCAAATGAAAGGGCGAACGAAACAATAGAATTCCCCTGTCAAAACCGATCAGCAGACTTTCCAGGGGCTGAGATCCCAGATCAGAGAAGAACCCGCCTCCAAGCGCTCTGTGCAGCGTGGACTCTTGCACTCCAGAGCTGCATTTCTCAGTCGATCTATTCCTTGGCGGCCAGATCTCTTTACCTGTCATGGAAAATCTATGGGAAAAAGCTTTGGTTGCATCTCCCTTAGAGGGAGTGAAGCGATCCTGAATAGATCTGTAGTGGGGCACCCTCGATCGGGCCGGATCGCACATTGATCGTTTGAGGACTGGAAGCACTGCTTGAGTTCTGCGGTATTCCTCCCATAGGGCTCGAATCCCGCTTTCAGATCCATGATCCAGCAGCGATACTATCTCTCCCACCCCGATTTGGTCAGATGCAGTCGGATCGGGTTCGTCACCGCATGAAAACCAACCTGGGTCTGTGCTGCCCTGAGCCATAGACTTGGCGGCGGCGATGTTTTGAAAAACCCTTGCGGAAACCCTCGTTGCATCCATCGCTCTCCAATCTCTAATTTTTATATTATTTTTTTAAAAGTTTGAACCATTATATTTAATATGAGTTAACAACTTTTCACTAATGAATTTTTATTTACTTTGAATATAAATGTTTTATAAATAATTTAAATATAATTATTTTTAAAGTTTGAACCATTATATTTAATACGAGTTTTAATATGAGTCTAGGCACAACTTTACCTATATAATATTATATATGTGCATGCATAAATAATTTAATATTATAATAATACATCAAAATATTTGATTTTATATTTTATATTATTTTTTTTGGGTTAGGATATTTTTCCACTTTGTGATCCTATGTTTGTGGGACAAAGGACTCTCCTTCGTGTAGTGACTTGATTGTCGTCTCTGCATGGGACGACATGGTGGTTGTCTCATTGGGATGTTATCCCCTCCACCCGATTTCAAATCCCATGTGGGGACACCATGACCCATCATAGTAAGGCTAGAAGGATAGGCATCTCATTGGAGTCTGAGATCTCGACTCCAGTTTATGGTGGTCTCCGGACATCTTGGTCCTATGCTGAACTATGGGTTCCTAATATATGTGGCTTGCGGGTTGTTGCATATATCTGGGGTGCTTGCTAGATTCTCATCAACCATTTTATCGTTTAATTTTTTTATAAAGGTGTACATACCCACATTGGGACACCGTGGTCTTTCATATTAAGGTTGGAAGGATAGTTGTCTTGTTGGAGTCTAGGATCTCAACTCCAGTTACTGGTGGTCTTCAGACATCTCGATTCTAGGTTGAACTATGAGTTTCAAATATATGTGGCTTGCAAGTTATTGCACATATCTAGGGAGGTTGCTAGTTTTCCATCAACTGTTTTATCGTTTAAAAAAATTCTATATAGATGTACATACCCTATTTCCCTCTAGATTTGAATATGCAACTTTTTAAGAAGAAACATATATTCTTAACCATTAAGCCCACTCAAATTGTACATGTTCATTCAATTTTAATGTAAAAAATATCATCCCATGACTTTAGATATAGCATTAAACCAACCAAACTCTCTTGGTCCTTGAGTTAGACCTTGTTGGAAGGGTCTATGGCTTACCTCGCTTACCATGTATATAGATTATTGGAAAGTGAGGAAATGTTCCATAAATTTTCTACAAAGATTTTTTCAAAATTAAAAAAGAAAAAAGAAAAAAGAAAAAATGGAAACTATCAATAATAGGGTTTAGCCCGTTGAACTCTCTCCTTGGAGTTAGGCTTCTTGGAAGGATCAATGGTTTACCTAACTCACCATGTATATAGATAATTGGAAAGTGGAGAAATATTCCATAAATTTTCTAAAATTTAAAAAGAAAAAGAAAAAGAAAAAATAAACTAAAAAGAAAAATTAAAGAGACCATTAATGATAGGGTTTAGCCCAATGAACTCTCTTACTCCTTGGAGTTAGGCCTTCTTGGAAGGATAAATGGTTTATGACTTACCATGTATTAGAAAGTGGGGAAATGTTCCATAGATTTTCTAAAAAAGTTTTTTTTAAGGGATAAATGGTTTAAGACTTACCATGTATTGGAAAGTGGGGAAATGTTCCATAGATTTTCTAAAAAGTTTGTTTTTTTTTTTTTTTTTAAAGAGAGAACAAAAGAAAAAAGAGACCATTAATAATAGGGTTTAACACAACTAAATTCACTTACTCCTTGGAGTTAGGTCTTATTGGAAGGATCAATGGTTTACTTGGCTTACCATGTATATAGACTAGCAGTTGCCCCAAAAGGTGCAAAGAGAGGCCGATAAGATTTTTAAATCAAAAAAATTGTATAAGAAAAAAACAATTGATACTTAAACTTAAGTTTTTTTTGTGTGTATTTTTTTCTTAAGTTTATAATATGTAACTATATTAGAGTTGTTTAACAAAAACATTCTCCAATGTCATTACAACCTCATGGTGGAATATTATTTTAGAAAAAATAGATTTAAACAAAAACCAAAGTTATATAAATTTTAGACTCATTAATTTCTATGTAAAATGTATCTGTACAATTACATTAACTAACAAGTGTTAATTTAACCAAAAAAAAATTATATTTATATATTTAGTAATTTATTTTTATTATATTTTGTACACACATTGAAATAAAACCAACTAATTCCAAACATAAATACTATCTCAACGAAATCTGAAACCAACTCTAAATTTATATCAAGTAAGCATGATCTCCATTAATCTATGTTTATAATATCCAATTATTTATATTTATATACTTTATAAACTTATTTTAACATATAATTAGAGGTATCATTTGATGCAATAAAGTTGAGATTATCACTGCGGACTTCCACAAAATATACGTTTTATATCATCAAATTACATCATTACTTTCAGCGTACCTCACATCGTAACAGTTTGACCCCAGTTAGCCACGTGGAGATGAATTTCTCCAGGGAAGCGGCTGTTAGGCATTTTATGTGAGTACCAAACATTCACAACCAGAAATCTTAAAGTTGAAACAAATTTAAAAATAAAGGTTTCCAAAATCAGAATCTTAGTTCACCCTTCCTCTCAAATGAACGTCTGACACTAACCCATAAAAGCCCTGGACAGATATTATTTGAACCCCAGATTTGCGCAACTTACATTTTGTAGATCTTGATTTGGACATCATGATGCACACCAGGTAAGCGGCTAATACGGAACTACAATGCATAAAATAATATTGACTCTACCCTTTAAAATGCAACAAGGGTTTCATAGATGGAATAGATAATCGAATCGTATAAATGCTACTAACTAATCGAACAAATAGAAACTAAACATCGGAGCACAAAACTTTAATGCAAACCCCCATAAAGAGATCAGTAAAAAATTTAAAGCAAAAACCCATAATACAAAGGTTTGCGCTAGATGTTAGTTCTAGCAGCAAGATTTTACAACCATTCAATAAGCTTAAGTTTTTCCCAATCCCATAGATTTGTATGTTCTAACTGCATAATAAAATGGAAAAGCTTGAATAAACTTGATTCATCACTGCACCAAAGCCAATGATTTCTTTGATTTATAGGCCTGTATAACCCAGCGAAATGAAGAAACGTTTTTGAGGTTCAGTACCAAAGACTGGGTTGCCTGTTGTAAATTTATGAATGAAATAACAAAAAATTAATTATAAATTTATGAATGGAATTCGGGAAATATTATTGAATTATACTTAATTCGCTTCTAAATCAGCAATATTTCCTACTTACTATTTAGTAAAATTTACTATTTAGCGAATTCGTTTCTAAATTTCAATCATATTTATTCAGTAAAATATTAAAATTAAAATTTAATAAAAGCCTAAAAAATGTGTGTACACGTGTCATTTGGAGAGAAGAAAGGTAGACAAAAAGGAAATTTACTATTTAGCAGGAAATTTCGCTTCTGTAAAAGAAAATTTCCAGCTATTTTTTTTCTTTCCTACTAAATTTACTATTTCCTACTAAATAGTAATTACTATTGGAGTAGTCTTTAGTGAGACTTTTTGAAGGCTTTTACGGTGTAATTTCTCTAAATTCCAGCAGGAATTTATTGAAAAGAGAAGTTTGATTGCTAACTTTGCACAATCGAAGTGCCCTAGAGGTTTTTGAGGGTGCTGAATCCATATATAGAGTCAAAAAACCAGTTTGAATAACAAAAACTAAGATTTTACCTCAAAAATTTTCACCGGATTTTGGCACCTAAAACTTCAAAAAGTCGCACAACTCCATTACTATTTAGGGAATTCGTTTCTAAATTTCAGTAATATTTATTCAGTAAAATCTTAAAATTTAAATTTAATAAAAGCCTAAAAAATGTGTGTACACATGTCATTTAGAGAGAAGAAAGGTAGGCGAAAAAGCAAGTGTATTGATTCAAAAGACAAGGCCTATGGGCCTAATTATTGGAAAGTGGGAAAATGTTCCATAGATTTTCTACAAAGTTTTTTTCAAAAAAGAAAAAAAGAGACCATTTGTTTCCAAACTTTCTTGCTCCTTGGAGTTAGAGCTTGTTGGAAGGGTCAATGATTTACCTAGTTTACCATGTATATGGATTATTGGAAAGTGAGACATCTTGGTTCTAGCTAAGTCATGTATTTTTGGTATATTATACTTTTAGTAGTATAGTGGTAGTAGAAGGTTTGATCTTGGGCCTATCCTAAATCACTCCAACAAATTAAGTCAATAATTTAGGTAACTTATCATATAGATACCAATTATGGGAAAGTGAGAAAATGTTTCATAAATTTTTTACACGACTTTTGTTCCAAAAAAACATTGACCATAAGATAAGATAAGATAAGATAATTATATTTATGTCTAACTAATGACCAAAAGTAGGTCAAAGGGAATGTTGAGTACATAATGTCCATACAATGTCGGAGAACCAAACAGTCTCGATAAAGATACAATGCATGAATATAAAAAGTACAACCCTAGAACATAAAAATACAATGTATGGAATGTCATGACGGAAAATATCCACTAGCTAATGACCATTAATAATAAGGTTTGCAAATAAAAATCTTAAAAAAAAAAATACAGAACATTAATAATAATAAGGTCTGCAAATAAAGATTTTTAATAGAAATGTAATTTCGTGGAATTGTCTTTAGTGAGACTTTTTGGAATTTTGGGTGTCCAAATCTTTAGAAAATTTTGAGGTGAAATCTTGATTTCTGTTATTTAAACTAGATTTTTGACTATATACATAGATTCAACACCCTAAAAAATCTCTAAAACACTTAAATTGTGTAGGGTTCTCATCAAACATATAATTTCAATAAATTCCTACCAAATTTTAAAAAAATTGATGAAAAAAATCCACCACAAAAATCTCCAAAACATCACACTAAATAAATATAATTATTAAAATCTTTGTAAAGAGTCTCGTCTCCTTCTTTGTCCATGGAGACCTTTTCGCCATCCATTTCTTGTGGAGATAGACCTTGAGGTTTTCCACATAGTCCTCAAACCCTAGGGTCATCGTCACCCACTGTCGATTGTCACTTTTCGCCATCCATTTCGTGTGGAGATAGACCTTGAGGTTTTCCACATAGTCCTCAAACCCTAGCGTCATCGTCACCCACTGCCGATTGTCATTGTTGACCGTCTTTTCCTTTTCCCTTCGAAGGATAGAAACTCATGAACTCGGAGACACGCTCCTGCATGGTCCTGCTTGGCGTCGAAGCAGACCTTGTCATTTAAGACAGGGCCTTCTTCATTATCCACCCACAATGGTTATGTGCAGGAATCGATCCTACACATTCGCAGAGAAACGGCTGCCATCCATGTGATCACCAGCAGATTTGTTCTCCGACCGGGGGCTGCTGATTGAGCTAACATAGTTCTCTGCCATTCAAAGATAGAGGAATTTTGTGGGTTTTCAGGCCCTCTAATCGGTTTAACCTCCAACTGAACCATTTTCGGATCTGAGAATGTTTTCTGGAACCCAACTGGGGAAATACTGACAACGATCATTTGCATGTATGTAGTGTTCAATTTTTGTTGATTTCCATTACCAAACAACAATGATTTTCGCAGTTTTCTCAAGAGCCTAAAACATGCCGCCTCAAACGTATGGAACATGAACAGTAGAGCATAGCAAAGTAGGCACACTAACCTAACGTTAACAGAATTCAATGAAAAAAAATCAATACTGAGGGGAAAATTTAGCAATCATTAACTCCACATCAATCTCGTTGTCTCCATATAAATCATTTTGTTTCAATTAAATCTTACAAACGAAACCGTCACAAAAACCTCATTTCAAAGAAATGTTTTTGCCTGGATGATGCAGATGATTTTTGAGAGTTTCTGGGTTCGAGCTCTACCGTTCGTCAGTAGCAGTACAAGTAAGGAAGGGAGGGATCAGAGGGACCAGAGAACAAATTATACCTCGGCCAGTAGAAGAAGAATAAAGGCAAATAGCATCCATTATCATTGACTGTACACTCCAGAAAACATGCCATGTCACAATTTAATGCTAATTCTAATCGAAACGAGTTGTATTGAATCTTGCCGATGACATGTTTTAGCAGAATAAGCTTGTAGAAAGAAAACATTTCCACCATACTATCTCAACCACCAATTCCATTGCATCGCATTGGAAAAATTCTGAACCCAATATTTTATATCCTTTTGTAGATGCTGAAACTCCACAATTTCTACTTCTAGTCCCCTCTGACACCCTATTCATAAGTGTCAACAGGGGGTTAAATAGTAACAGGAAAGCATGAAGCAAATCTGTGTCACAAGACCTACTCTATGAACGTTTTCTCGTTTGCGACGAAAACCCCCCAAAAAATCACATTAATCATATTCTCAAGGTATCAGGTGGTGATGCATGATTCCATTGATAAATTTTTATAAGATTGTGAGGGAAAAAAACATACATACCCCAATCTTATATGTTGAAGTTTGATACAGCAATTTGTAGATCTAAGACATTTTTTATAAGTTGGTTGGGGTTTCTGTATTAATTGAGAAAAATTAAAAAGTACATAAGCAGGGCTACTGATTCGCCAGTAAGGAAGTTAGATCAACATAGAAAAAGTGTTTAAGTCCTAAAATTGTAGCTCAGAAATTCAAATCTGAGTAATTCAACAATTGAAAAGATATATCCTATAACCAGATGCATAATGATGAGAGAAGCAATCCTTGCCAGTATGAGAAAACTGTGCAGATAGAGCATAGAAGAGATAATGTTGAGAGAAGCAATCCTTCCCAGTATGAAAAAGCTGTGCAGATAGAGCACAGAGAGCCTAAACAGGAGGAACCTTGTCATCAGAGTCAGTAACCTAAACGTATGTAGCCTCGAACGCTGAAGGTTCAATATCAATCGTTTTTGACACCTCAGCATTGACTGATCCACTTCCTTGACTTGCAGTTGGAGCAGAAAGGCCTAATATTCCTCCATTCTATCAGGAACTTGCCCATGCTTGTCTTTATCTGCCTGTATAAATCCAGGGATTTGAAGGACTTGGTGTCTTGGGTTCCGAACAGAGACCACGATTTAGAACCAGAGCAAAGGAGTCCAAAGCCAGGAGGTGTCATATACCATTTCAGAGCAGGAATAAGGCCCACATCGGACTGAAGCTGAATTAGAAACAAATCATGGCAGAGGATGGGAACCGAATCCTCTGGAAACCAATTAGATGCAAGCGAGATACCATAATTGCAGATGCCATAATGTATTAGCAAACCCGTTAGCGAACATTCAAATCCATGAAAGCTGCATGCAGATTACCCCTGATTGAAAATTGCCTTTTCTTGCGTTCTTCACCCTATATTTGGCCGAGTTTTCAAAAATCCAAACATGGTGAAAAGTTGAATGCTTTACCTTAATTATGAGTATGGTTCTGTGGAACAAACACTATGATAATGTTATGAGTAACAAAGAGTTTGAATTTATTTCCTTTTACTATGATCAACACCTTTGTGGGATTTTATTATTAAGACCTTATATCATAAACTTCCAGTGATTCACTGCAAAAAAATTAAGGGTTGTCACGGTTTTCCTGACAAGTATGCAGAAAACGGGGTTTTCAACCGAAAAAAGGGATTATAGTGAGAAAGCTTGATAGGGGGTGGATAGGGAATTCTTTACAAATTGATGAAATTCAGAGAAACGTAGGAAAATGGTTTGTATGAGAGCTACTCTGCACTCGGGGATGATATTAGTTATGTTGTGCAAAACAGAACAGCGCTTATGCATAGGACTATTGACATGCAAAAAATCAAAATGGTGCAGCTATAATCTCCAACACACACAGGATACAGAACTCTTTTTCGAATGCATCCTTGCAAACTCTAGAGGAAATAATAAAGAAACCATCCAAGCTGGTTGCAAGGTACTGTGTAATTTGTTGAGTCTACTGTGAAATTCATATAATAACGGTATTTTTTTTTGACGAAAATGAGTAATATTCATTAATTCTGCAACCAGATCGCAGTGGAAATCCCAGATGATTTACAATAAGGCTCTCAGAGCTGGTTTCTCCTCACATAGAGGCAAAATGGAGGAACCAAATTCTTCTGTTCTGGAAAAGCTAGGGGCATACATTCTATTAACTAGATTGCAGCTATACAGTCTGCAAAATTGACCACATAGCAAAATTGTTTTACAAAAAACCATTTTGGATCACTTTCGAGTTATGCGTATGGAACTTCATGGAATTGATTTCCAGCATTGTTGCCCATTTGTAACAAATTGCCCTTGCTCCAAGCGGCATGCTTGGTTCGCCTGCTCATCAGCTTCAGTGTTTTGATACCTGAGGACATGAAAGAATGATTTTTGGGAGAAAGAGTCCGATATACTCATTCTGGGAAGGAAAAGATTGAGATTATTTGATTCAGTGTTTTGATACCTGAGGACATGAAAGAATGATTTTTGGGAGAAAGGGTCCGATATACTCATTCCGAGAAGGAAAAGATTGAGATTATTTGATTTAGGGGTGGATCCATGGAGGAGAAATTGGATTGTCATCATAGAATCTCCAATTATTGATATCTTGGAGATGCATCTTTCCTTTGCTAGAAGAAAGCCAAATAGGAGTCTATACATTTCACCCATGTTATTAATTACCTGACCTTGCCCATAGTTCCCAGATGTACTTAATTTCCTGATTTTTTCTGAGAACCCAGAGAATCCCTCCCACCCCCAACATATATAATAACGATTTTTTAATTCTAATGTGTGAGGCAATAGCAACAATCTGGCGGCTTCTACGCAATCTCGCAAACATCTTTCATTGTTCCCAGTATTAGCTTAGTGCGTTTAAGCATTGCTTCATATTGTTACAGCTAATTAAGAGTCACTTCTAATGGGCCGTCGCTGCATATTAACTAAAAGCATTATCAAATACCTTTGAGATTTGAGTCAAAGGCCATGATAATCTCCCATGTTTAGACTATATTCTTAGAAATCTGGTAAGACTAGAAAATAAAGAGAGGAAAATTCTCTCTAATATTAACTTTCCCTTCGTTGATTTTGAAAGTCTCTCTATTAATATTTGGAACCCACAGAATCCTTCATCTTCTATAAAATTTACAGGTAAAAGTTATCTACAATTTATGACAAGCATATGTGTTTTCACAACCATATTGAAGAATCTGATGTTTCACATCTTTTCCTCGTTGTTTATAACTTTGACAATGTCTTGATGGAGTTGTGCTTATGCTTAGCACAATATGAAGCATAATTGCAGTTTGCACAGGAATATCAAGCACGTGCTATGTGAAATCAATGGAATTGTCTTTAGTGCGATTTTTTGGAGTTTCCAGTGTCAGAATTAGTGAAAAAAATTGAGGTGAAATCTTGATTTCTATTATTTAAACTGGTTTTTTAACTGTATATATGGATTCAACACCCTAAAAAACTCCTAGGGCACTTCGATTGTGCAAAGTTACCCATCAAACCCGTGTTTTCAATGAATTCCTATGGGATTTTAGAAAAATCAAACCAGAAAAATCTACCTGAAAAACCTTCAAAAAGTTGCACTAAAGACAACTCGGAAATCAATTAAAAAAATATTCAAATATATATTCAAATTTTAGTTGTATCTATGAAATTATATAACCATTTATATATTTAGTTAATTCAAATTCAAACTTTGAAATGGATAAAAAGAAGGGTAAGGGAATATTCAAAGATTTATTCAAAATTCTAGTTGTATTTATGAAATTTTTATAACCATTTGTATATTTTAATGATTAAATTTAAACTTGGGAATGGATATAGAGAAGGGGGAGGAAAGTGGATCGAATTTATATATTTATTAATGGTTCAAATTCAAACTTTGGAATGGGTATCAAGAGGGGAGGGGAAGGGGTTGTATGCATATATTTACTTTGGGAGAATAGGGTATTCAAATTAAGGCATATTGTGGGAGATGAAGGGGGTTGACTGCATATATTCATAATGTGAGCTAGCGTATTCAAATTAAGGCATATCCCTTACATTTGAAGTGCATAAATTTGAAAAGAAAAGAAACAACAACGAGTAGTAATTACCACCAACCAATTATTATTATTTTAATTGTGTAATACTTGAAATTCTTGTACCTTTTTAACATGAGTCCTGTGCTTGTGCATGCATGGTACATTATTCACTTGCTATGGTTTGAAATACTTTATTGAATAAAGCAGCTAAAATGTCTAGCAACTACATCAGAGTTCAACCAACGTGGAAGAAAAGTGATGGCGAATACTAAGAATCATATTTTGTATTTCCCAATGGCTTCATAATATCACTACAATATTGTTATAATCTCACTATATCAGGACGCATAAATGTCCTTGCAAGTGTTGTAATCGCAAGGCTTAATTTTGATTTATGAATTGATAACTAAGTGTTATGAAGGACAAACTTCATGGGAGTTATTAATGTTACCAACTTTGGACAAGACAAGGTTTTGGTATGTAGCTTCATCCCTCACGTAATAAAGGATTGTAGGGGAATAATGATATGTAAAAGAGGGCTTTATAGTCCACTCATTTAGCTAACACAATGTGGAATCTTTTCGTTGAGCTCTGTTTCAAGTTTCTATAAAAAGCTTTATCTTCTGAAGGTTCCTAGACTAATCCAGGTGGATATTGGTGGCCACCTGCCTATTTTGCTTGGGCCCTCGTCATTGTTTCTTTCATTTTCCTTAATTGTAGCACAATTTACTATTTTTGACATTTTTTCAGTCTTGAACTTTCAAAGCCATTTTGAGGTCCTAAATGATGTTTTTTTTTGGAAAACGGACAAACTTGCAGCTTGTGGCAGGGGTTTGTAGTTGAAAGATGTAGTCCTCGGATATATCTTTATAATGAGGTATCGTACGCGTCAAACGAAGATCGTATACCAAAATTACGACCCCGGGAAGTTGATGTACCAATTTACCCCAATGAGGCCCACAAACTTTTTGCGTTTCATTTCTTAGGGCTAAGTTTTTGGATGTTTAGGGTTTTTCATTGTTTCTTAGTAATAAATAGGCCTTCGAGCCTCATTTTAACACAGTTTAGAAGACATGTAGCCGCCACATCTCTTCTCAGAGATAAAATACCATCATCAAATTAGTTTATTTCCATTATGCATGTAACCATTTTTAGTACTTTGTTATTAATGAATTAAAGTTTTGTTTTCACTGTAGCTCTGTGTTTTTGTTTATGTCTATATTTCATTTCGTTCTTGCATAAATCTGGATCAATGGTATTAGAGAAGTTTGCTATTTTTTGTTTTTCTGTGCATGTCCCCAACGAGGTCGGGGTATAAGGAGTTGGGACTTGAATTGGTTGAACCCTTGGAAGATCGTTCCCTCCAACACCGACAACTACCCATGGGGGAAGAAAAGAAAAGACGAGGGAGTAGGGGATCTTATCAAACTGTTATTCGAAGAAGCCCTCAAGTGGAAAAATGAACGAGATGATGTATAACTTTGATCGGATCCTTCGGCGAATGCCAATAGGCGACGCATCTTCATCCAATAGTCACTTCGAAGGCGCCACCCCCTTCAAGGTACACGTGAACTTCAATATCCCTATATTCGAAGGTCAAATAGATGCAAATGTCGTATATAAATGGTTGAATTTGTTGGAAGGTTAATTTCCGGTCCATAGTTTCTTCGATAGGGAGAAGATTACTTTTGCATTGGTTAAAGATGCCCCCCATGTTAAGGACTAGTGGGAAAATTATTGTGAGAAAAGGGCCGAGGAACCCTCTCTGCTTACAACCGCCCCCTCTTGGAACTCTTTCTGAGATGTTGTCAAGGAGCAGTATCACTGTAGAAATTCCTGGATCTTAATTCTTATGCAGAAATTATTACTGTTAATCCGGTTAAGCTCCTCCTACTTATACAAGTTATCAACTGAATAAATTCAAGTTAACATCGAAGCAAAACACATAACAGTTCTCTACCAATTCAGATCTAGAATAAGCACATACACACATAGACAAAGTGACACAGTTATTTCTGGACAAACTATCCCCGGAAAAACCCAAGGTGGGAAAACCGGTCTCTAGCTGCTGGAGGGCTCTATTATTAAGAATATTTCTGAATACACAACTCTGGGTTCCAGATCTGGAAAACCCTACAGAGAAAACTCCAGATCTGCAACACCTGGCTGATCTAAGACCAAAAATACTGACTGATCCACACCCTCAAACGGGATTTACAGAAGTCAGCCAGATCTAGGCCTAGGAACCCCAGATTTACCCTTGAAAGACACTGCGTCAGCCTCTGAAGGCCTCCAAATGCTCAGCGTTGTCACTGGAAGGGACTGCGTTACCCCAAACTGGGTGATGCAGTCACTACGCTGCCCCCTAAGGGTCTCCGCGTAACCCTTGAAGGGTTTCCTGAAAATCACACTGTCTTTGCTGCTGTTGCTGCCGCTGCCGCTGCCGTCAGCTGCTGCTGCCGCTACCGTTTGCTGCTGTTGCCGCTGTCGTCTGCTGCTATTGCTGCTGCCTTCCTCTGCGTTATCTTTCCTGGTCTCTTCTTTGCTTCTTGTGTATTCTAGACCTCGGGATTAGATCATCCCCTTGGTCTAAATTCCCCTCTCTGCAACAAAAACACTTGAGAATTCTTAGCAACCCCGCCCTAGAATCTCAGCTTAGCTTTAGTGCTCTGCTTCTATGCATCTTACAAATGACCCCAAACCTTTCCTTTATACTTTTCTCGTTGACAAATCAACGACCAATATTAAATCTTTAATCAATGGCTAAGATTAAAAGAAAACTTGATCCGTGTGACTTAAGACAATTTCATCACATGTTTAATTAAATTCACTTTAATTATTTTATTTTCCTAAGTTTTAACTTAGGAAATAAATTAAAATAATTAATTAATTTAATATCTCCTAAACCAGATGAAATTTCCCAAATCCATTTTCGGGTCTTGTAGATCAGGTGAACTCTAGTCCTTCCTCAAAATTTGGGACCTAGAGCACCACTGATGCTACCCCAAATATACAAAATCTCAACAATCACCTCGTGGGGAGCTATGAGGAGTACACACAGTGGACCACACTATGACATCAAAGGGACCAAGATGTGTAGAGTTCACACATATTTTTCATACCCTACACACAAAGTTAGGTATCAAAGACTTTGAATGGCATCTAATGCTCAAGTATCGCGTTTGTATGCACAAATACATTCAAGAAGAAATGGAGTTCTTGGACATCTTTTCGTTTGGTGCAACATATTGACATGCTGTCAAGATTGAACAAAAAATTAAACAAAAGAAGTGCGACTTTAGATTTGCGAATAAGAGAGCCCCCAAACCGCAAAACAAAGGACAAATCCAAGGTGGAGTGACCCAGGACAACCCATCGAAGCTGCAAGCAAAGAATGGCACCACGAAGACGAAGGACACAGGGAAGTTGTGTGAGTTCCACAAGAACCCCACTCACAACAAAAATGAGTGTCTCACCAAGTAGGCATTGGTGGCTGAGTTGAAAGCTTCAGAGTTTGATTCATGTTTCGATTCTGAGCTAGAACCCGACAAAGGGAACTACAAGGGGAAGAAGATTATTGACGTATAACCCAGTGCCACCATTGCCACCAACAAGGTCCATAAAATTGAGGTTGAAGATCCAGAGGAGGGGGAGCGTCTCTTCCACTCACAAATGTAGGTAAAGGGTTCTCCCTTGCAATGCATTGTCGACAGCAAGAGTGAAAAGAACCTCATTTCAACATAGGTCGTGAAGCGGTTGGGCCTACCGACCACACCACGTCCGCAACTATACACCATCGGGTAGCTTCACTAAGGACGAGATCTCCACGTCAGCCAACAGTGTCGTTTTCCATACAACAGCAATCCCTTTACAGATGAGGTACTATGTGATGTTGCTCCTCTTGAAGTTTGTGATGTGTTATTAGGCCAACCATAACACCCTTCATAAATGTGGGTGAAGGGTTCTCCGTTGTAGTTCATTGTCGACAACGGGAGCCGAAAGAACCTCATTTCAGCATAGGTCGTGAAGCAGTTGGGCCTACCGACCACACCATGCCCGCAACCGTACACCATTAGGTGGCTTCACTAAGGACGAGATATTCGCGTCAGCCAGCAGTGCTACCTTCCCTACAACATCAAGCCCTTTACAGATGAGGTATTGTGTGATATTGATCCTCTTGAAGTTTTTGATGTGTTATTAGGCCAACCATACTTGTGGAAGCGTCATGTTGGTATGAGTCCAAGCCTCACACTGTTATTATTACTTTGGGCAATAAGTTATACAGGAGACTAGAGGTAGCCCTACCTACCACCATTTTTGTGGTCTCTACTAAAAAATGTAGTAAGATCACCTCCCAGACCAAGAAATTTGTTTTTTTTTATTCATTCTTAAAGTAAGGGGAAGATCGTGGCCACATCCACGGCCCCCATGAAGGGTTCCACTGCGTAGCAGAAGCAGGTAGATAAGGTTGTGGAAGAATACAATGACATCTTCTCCTCGCCCACAGGGGCACCTTCCCACTGTTAGGTCAAGCATTCGATTGATCCGACTCCCAGAGCACCTCTACCCAATGGGCCGATATATCGCCGCTCTATTCTGGAAAATGAAGAAATGAAGAAGTAGATCCATGAGTTGTTGCAAAAAGGGCACATCTGACCATGTTCCTCACCTTGTGGGAGCCTAATTGTACTTGTACAGAAGAAGGATGGGACCTGGAGACTCTGCATTGATTATTAGACACTAAATAAAATCATTGTCAAGAACGCGTATCCAATCCCACAGATTGATGACCTTCTTAACTAGTTCAAAGGTGCCAAGTATTTCAACAAGATTGATTTAATGTTTGGTTATCACTAGGTTCCATTAGAACCCAAGGATGTATGGAAGATCACCTTCAAATCCAAGGAGGGCATTTTTTAATGGTTGGTCATGCATTTCAGGTTGACAAATGCCCTTGCAACTTTTATGAGGCTGATGGATGACATCTTGTGACCCTTCACCAACTCGTTCATGGTTGTATATTTGGACGACATCCTCATCTTTAACAAGAGTTGGGAAGAACACATTCAACATGTCCTTCAAATCCTGCGGCAAGACAAGCTATGAGCCAACTTGGAGAAATGCACATTTGGCATGGGTTAAGTCCAATATATGGGCTACATCATTAATGAGCTAGGTGTGCATGTGAATCCAACTAAGATCCAAGTCATTCGGGATTGGCTAGCCTTGACCACTGTAACAGAGCTTCACAGCTTTTTGGGCCTTGCCAATTTTTATTAGAGATTTGTGTTGGGATTCTATCACATCACTTGGCTTTTGAGTCAAGTTACCAAGGGAAAAGCGAAAGCAAAGTTTTTTTGGTCTGAGTCCCAACATAAGGCATTTGTTGAGCTGAAGCACCGCCTCTGCTCTGCACCAGTACTCACATTTCCAGACCTGCAACAACCATTTGAAATTGAGACCATGCCTCTGATTATGCTATTGGTGCAGTTCTCACCCAACAAGGGCATCCGGTGGCCTATCATAGTGAGACACTTTCTGACACAATTCAGAAATACCTCACCTACGATAAGGAGATGTATTCCATCGTGCAAGCTTGCCGGCAATGGAAACATTACATTATGTGGAAGGAGATGGTCATCCACATAGATCACCGACCCACGCAGTTTATACAGACCCAAGGGAAGTTGCAGAAGAATTGCCATCAGAAGTGGTCCACATATCTGCAATAGTTCCATTTGAATATCAAATACAATGACAACACCAATCATGTTGCAGATTGTCTAAGTCGGCCACCGGTTGCAACAATGACCACTGTTCTCAACTCTTGTGTCCACGATACCTCTGGATGGTCGCAAATATATAAAAATGATCAAGATCTTGCCACCACATACCATGACAAACAATTTCCAGACTTCCACCTCCAAGATGCATAATTATGCTACCTGGACCACCTTTGTGTTCCTTCAAGTGAGCGTGCCAAGCTGATTTGGGAGGTGCACTACATTCGGGTTGCAAGACACTTTGGTGTGGAGAAAATTGTGGCTATACTACAAAAGTATTTTTATTGGCCAAATCTTCGATAGGATGTTGGAAAATACATCAGATCCAACACCGCCTATGCTATTGTCAAGACAACTATTAAGAAGAAAGGCTTGTATACTCCTCTGCCTACTCCTAGCCGACCTTGGGAATTCATCTCCATGGACTGTATCTTTGGCCTTCTTTCTCCCAAGCATGGTAACGACTGTGTATTTGTGGTCATCGACATATTTTCTAAGATGGCCATATTGGCTCCCTGCAAGAAGAGTATCACAACATAGGCCACTACCAGACTCTTCTTTGAACGAGTGGGTACAATTTGGGATCCCGCAGACCATTATATTTGATCGGGATAACAAGTTCCTAAGCGCTTTTTGGTCGAGCCTTTGGTCATTATTGGACACCAAGCTCACCAAGTTGACTGCATTCCACTCCAAGACTGATGGCCAAAAAAAGGTCGTCAACATGATGATTGTGCACATACTACACATGTGCAACTCTAAGCATCTGTAGACATGGGATGAGAGTCTTTCCTATGTACAACATAGCTACAACAGAGCTCTCAATAGTTTGACTGACCACATCCCCTTTGAAGTGGGTCTGGGATTTCAACCATTATGCCCCCTTGATGTTGCACTTCCTTTTACAACTACATAGGAAGAATCAACCCATGTTTAGTCTGAAGCTAATAAAGCCACCAGGTTTATTGAGTGCATTCGACACATTCGCTAACAGGTTCACGAAATATTGGAGAAAGTCAATGCAAAATAAAAACAACGACATGATCAGCATGGTGTACCCCATAAGTTTCAGGTGGACGATAAAGTTTGGTTACATCTGCATAAAGAGCGCCTCACTGGAGCCCATTGTAAACTTCGACTACTCCGATACAGGCCTTACACCATCACCAAAGTTGTGGGAGACAACACTTTCGAGATCAATATCCCCCAATTCCTTCGCTTGCACCTCATATTCAATGTGGACCGCCTTAGACCATACTTTTCACCATTGTTGGACACATGAGACATTGTTGAGCAGTTGACACCAACAAAGTTCAACCCGAATTGCATTGAACATGCCACAACTGATCAGATTACGGACACATAAATCAATAACACTCATGAACAGAGGATCCAATTGTATCGAGTTGTCAAAACTGACCAACTCTTGCACTAGGGCAAGTGGCTCACCAAGGACTAAGTTCAGCAGAAGTTTCCCCATCTCATAGAGGCACTAAACACAATGGGGACCATTGCTTCCTAAGGGGGGAGGATTGATCCAGGTGGATATTGGTGGCCACCTACCTATTCCATTTGGGTCTCCACCATTGTTTTTTTCAATTTCCTTAATTGTAGCACAATTTACCATTTTTGGCAATTTTTCGGGTCCTGAACTTCCAGAGTCATTTTGAGGTCCTAAACGACTTTTTTTTTTTGGAAAACGAGAAAATTTTAAGGATGTGGCAAGGGTTTGCAGTCGAAAGTTGTAGTCCTTAGATAGATCTTTCTAACGAGGTATCGTATGCGTTAAACGGAAATCGTATGTCGTAACGACTCCGGGAAGTTAATGTATCAATTTACCCCAACAAAGCCCACAAACTTCGGGCACTTCATCTCCTAGGGTTAGGTTTTTGGATGTTTAGAGTTTTCCATTGTTTCTCAATAATAAATAGGCCTTTGAGTCTCATTGTAACACAACTTAGAAGGCATGTAGGTGCCACATCTCTTTTTTGGGTGTGGAGCCTGATTTAGATGTATCATCGCGTTGGACCCCTATTCTTAACGGGGCAGCAATGTCGTTCGTTGTTTAAACGTAGCCTGGGGGGTCCAGGGGGGCGGTTGCGACTTTATGGAGCCCCCCACTGGTGGGGGGTTTCGGGGGCAACGCCCCTAAAGCTAAAAGCAGATGTAAAATTGCCTTGTAAAAGTATTGTAATTTCTAGTCAATCTGGGCTGTTCATTAGGCGGATGATCTGACGTAGAAGTTATGTTTAATTTAGGTTTTTTTCCCTAGAAGGCAACTCCTTGTTTTGTATGAGGCTATTGTATTGTATGTGTATTCTCAGAGTGAAAAACAGATAAGGAGACTGTGATAAAGAACAAAATATATTACAATGGATCTGTTGTAGGTTGTATCTCTTCATTTTGCTAGATAATAGAAAGAAAGGACTGGCTATTCGGGGTGGACGTAGCCCAAATTGGGTGAACCATGTATATCTGTGTCTCTGGTTTTATGTTTTCTGTGTTTGTGTTTCCGCATATTTTATGTGTTGCATTGCTCTGTAATATGTAATTTTCTAACAACTGGCATCAGAGCCGAAGGTCTATTTGGCTGATAAACTCGCAAGAAAGAAGGGTTCATAGTTTGAGTGGGAGCAATGGCGGAAGGTGGTAAGTTTAGGGTTGAGAAATTTAAAGGCCAAAACTACTTGCTGTGGAAGATGCAGATGGAAGATTATATGTATCAGAAATATTTGTACCTACCATTGAGCGGAAAAACAAAGAAGCCAACGAGTATGATAGACGTAGAATATGAGATTCTCGATAGAAAGGCACTTGGAACTGTTGTTGCACAGAATGTCTAGGCACCGCGACAACGGCTCAGATCGGGGGCTGTCACCCTGATCCCCAATCTCTCTATCTAAGCTGTCTCCTTGCAAGCTAAGGAAGGTAGACCCTAACGAAAATGAAGAAGTAGAAATGGTTGAAAACCAACCAATTCAGGAGACACAGCTAGATGACCAAGTACTTGTTAAGACTAACGAGATTTTATAGATCCAATTAGATTTGAAACTTTATAACTGGTGCCTTGTGGAGTCAAAATATCCCATCATGAAATTAAAGTCAAGTAATTGATATGTAACTGCTGCTATGAAAAATCAATCCACCACAATGATATTCAATAAAACATCCTCACAATTATGCATTAACAATGTTCGATAAAGACATGCAATTTATCATCACTTAAAATATTCCCAAAGTTGACTTAAACAATTTATTACCGATTTCAAGTAATTTAAAACCACAATTAAAACTCATTTAACGATCATCAACCACAGCTAAGCATAAAAATACTTTGAACCAACAATTTAAATTCGAAACAAAAATATTATCATGAGGGTACCATCGAATTTAAATGCCAAACATTTCTAAAAATTCTGAATTAAAATGATAAGTCTAAATAATTCCAATTCAGAAATCTATAGTCAAACTTTAGATAGAAAGAAATTTAAAGCTCACCTTGACTATGTAAAATTTTTAAATTTTTGAGAATTTTCTAAAGTTAAAAATTTAAAACTTTTTGGGCCTTTTTTAATTTTTTATATTTTTTGTTTCTTGTCCAAAGTTGATGAAAAAAAAATGAAATATATATATACAACTAAATCTAAAGTCCCAAAAACATAAAAATAAAAATTAAAGATTTTTTAAAGTTTTTTTATTTATTAAAGTTTCTAAAAAAAATCTAAAATCCAAAATTTACGACTAAAATAAAACTAATAACTAAAGTCTAATGATTTAAAACGAAAGCTAAATCAAATTAAAAAAAAATCTAAACTCTAAACTAACTTTATCAAAATGAAACTAAAAAAAAAATGAAGTAAGCGTAGGTGTTAAATGTAACCTAAACAAAAAAAAGGAAAAATCAAAATCGAAAAAACCAAAGCTAATGAAAGAAAACAGAAATGCATTAATTTTTTATTTTTTATTATTTATTTATTTATTTTTCTTGTGTGCAAGTGGACAACGTGCGTGGAGGCAAGGGATGACGCAAAGATGGGGAGCGTAGGAAGGATGCGAAGGGTTTGCAGGGCGAAAGAAATGCTGAGGCTTGATGGAAGGCTGCAGGAGGAGTTCCAGTGGCAGTGTTAGTGGCTTATAGGGACAACGTGTACGGACGACAGAGTTAGCAACGAAAGGGAGGACGCTGGTTCAGAGAGCAAAGATATGAAGGAAAAACTAGCAAGAGGGAAAGACAACGTACTGATAGTAATGGACGGGGGAGACTGTGAGGAAAGGCAGATAAAAGGAGTGTGTACGGATGGCAGAGGAAAGCGCTGTGTTCAAAGTCAAGTTTTTGGAATGCCGGAGTTTGTAACAGCCACCAATCTTGATAAATTGTCTTCTTTACCAACACAATCTGAGATTTAATTCAACTTAAAAGAGATCATCCTGCAATTATTTGATTCTTAAAATGAGTTATTGCCCAGATCTGCAATCCAAAGTGATTCTGAAGCCAGATCTTACCCTCGAGGGCCTAGATCTGGCTCAGATCTAAAAATTTTCTGAGAATCTCCCTGTAAAACCTGCACAAAAAAAAAGAGGAATCCAAACTCAAAAATATGCACAGAAAATAAACCCTTAAACCCTAGTGAATATTTGCAAATTTACAGTGCTAATTTACAGGTCATAGGCCCTCTTGGCCAAATTTAAAACCATTTTTGCACAATAAAAAGAGAGATTAAAAGAGGCATAAGCCCAAGAAGACCTTGCAAAAACAAAATTTCGTAAGATAACTTTGGGAATTAGGAAACAATGAGTTTTTTCAGATTTTCTGATATCTAAGAGTTGACTGGTCTAACTGAAGACTTCCCCAAACTCTCAAATCTTGAAAAATGATATCTGCACACTTAGATATGAATTTTAGATTGATAGAGATTTAAAAATAAACATGAGACTTTTCAGAAAAATAGATAACTAATATTTCCGTTAAATCAAAATGAAATTTTAGAAACCTAGAAAACTGCACAAGATACCTGTATGCAGATTAATCCATAAAGACCATCAACCATCAAATGTCAATAGAAGTATCAGAGTTTAGAGACAATATCACCACATATATCTGGAAAAGGAACACCAAAGTTGGTAACCCCAAATTCTTTATGCTTTATTCATCAAAAAATTACAAAGGCTTCCAAGAACAAGTGCACAATTCAAAGATCGGATGACTCAAAGACTGACAAAGACCTCTAATTTATAAGATAAAATCTCCAACGGCTAGTTCAGTTGATCCTTGTCAAAATAATCTCGACCGTTGAAAAGATTTAATTATATTTTAATCTGGATCGTCAAAATTCGAATTTATCATTTAATTCCATTTTAATTAACTGAAAAATAATATTTTTGAGTTAATTACCTCAAAATTTTGACTTTGACTTAACCACCAAGGCCCAAGGGTCCAAAATTTCTTGAAATTCTCAATATTCCCTTGGCCTCTGACCTTTAAAAATTTATTTTGTAAGAACTCACGAATTTTTCTTTTGAAGAATTTTAACTCACCTAGGACTTAAAATTAATTAAATTTCTGGCTTAGGATATTTTATTAATTTGGCCAAAAATTTTAATTAATTGACTGAGAGGGGATTCAATTATTTTTTCCAACCCTCTTTACATAAGATAAATACATTTAGACACATAAAGGGGGAATAACCATTCGTAAGACCCTCAAAAAGCTACCCAATTCTGTGACTCAAAACATGATCTAGTAGACCAAACATCTTGTAATAAAATAATCTAGCCAATTAGCTAGGATTATTTTCAAACTACTTTTACAAAGACTCAATAGAAAACACTAGGACTCACTTAGAATCTTAATGACAAAATCCACCATAGCTTTGGGGTGAAGCTGGAGGGGAAAACTCTGGCGATCACTTGTGTCGAGAAACACAAATGAATCAGTGAGACAAAAAACCTCCTAGGATATAAATCATCACCAAAATACTAGGCTTACCTAGGTTGTTACATACATGGTGGTCTTAGATCATTTACATCATAAACATGCAGAATGGATTTACATCATTTATAAAACTGTCAACTGTCGATGAAATCTGAATGGCGTGAAAACCTCAAACATGATGCGTCCCATTTGAAAAAATGGAGGTGTACTGCTATGGGATCGTTGAAAAAGTGTAGTCAACATCTGGCTCTACTTGGGGACACGTTGCTTCATTGAAGGAATGTGAGAATCTAGAATCTGCATCCAAGCAACACACAAAATTACATAAGTAGTGTCCATCCAAATATCATCATATAACATTAGGCACATGAAAAATATAAGCTCCTCTATCATTTATTATTCTACTTGACATGAAAATTAAATATAATCTAACTACAAAATGAAATGCTGAAAGGACAAGGAGTAAGGTTAGAAATAGAATACAAAGGATGCCCAATGTCATCGCTGAAGAACAACTTGAGCAGTTGGTCATTCGCAGGTAACTGAAGTGGTTCACCTTCCAACGTGCTCATGTGGAATGAGTTTGGTCCAGCAATGTCTCTGATAATATAAGGTCCAAGCCACAAACTGTCAAATTTCTTGTGTTTTCTGGGATTTTCATTCTTTCTATCCCAAAGTAATACCATGTCTCCAACCTGCAAAGATCTAGATCGAGATGATTTATCAAAGATTTTCTTAATGTTAGATTGATTCTTACACATATTATATAAAGTTTTAATATGAGTTTCATCCAACTCCACAATCTGATCAATTCTATTTTGAACAACATCTTTATCAGTGGAAAAATGTTGAAGGAGTTGGTAAGCTGGTAATTTAAGGTGCACAGGCAAAGTTACATCCAAGCCATAAAATAATTCAAAAAGACTTTTACCAGTAGCTTTCTTTTTAGTAATTGTATCCGCCCACAAAGCATACTTGATTTTGATGTCCCAAGATCGCTTATTATCTCCTATTATCTTCTCGATAATAGTTATAAGATTTTTATTACTTGACTCAACTAAGCCATTTCCCTGAAGATAGTAGTTAGATGAATGCGATAATGTAATGCCATACTTAAAATAAAAAGATGAAAATTCAAAAGAACTAAAATTCTTGGCATTATCAGTAGTGATCTTGGCAGGGACACCAAATCTAGTAAGGATTTGATTTTCAATAAAGTCCATAATGACCTTTTCATTGGCATTCTTAGGAGGAATGGCTTCAACCCATTTTGTAAAATAATTAGTCGCAGTTAAGATCCAGGAGTAGCCATTGCTAAAATTTTCATGGAATTTCCTGATGAAATCCATACCCCAATGTTGAAAAGGTGCCTCATCAACCACAAGTTGTAAGGGCAGGGCAGCTAGATTCTACTTCCCAGTGAATAGTTGACAGGCTTGGCAACTTCTGACAAATTTATGCACATCTGAAAAAATCGAAGGCCAATAATAACCAACACTTAGAATTTTGTGGGCAGTAGTTCTAGTAGCATAATGACCACTAAAAAATCTCGAATGAAACTCAGAAATCAATTTCTTAGACTCAATCTCATCAACACACCTAAGTATTATCCCTTCAGGATTTCTCCATTTAAGGCCATCCTTCATGAGGCAATACTTAGTGGCTTTTAATCTAAGGGCCCTTCTTCTATGAGCAACTAAATGGCCAGGACATGTAAAATTTAACAAATAATAAATGATGTCCTTATACCATTCATGCTCTCTTAACCTTTGCAGCTCAGGCGAAGAAGCATCATTAAGAAAAAACAAACCAAGTGCTTTCTCATTACCTTCGGCCATCATTTCAGCCAAGCCTTGACCCTTGACTAACTTGATGGGCCTAATTTCTAAATCATACTCTTGAATTTTAGTAACCCACCTAGCACGAGTCCCTAAGCAATCAGTTTGAGTTAATATATTTCTAATCGTGGAATGCAGGACGAAAGCAATGATTTTAGAATAACCCACGTAAGTCCTAAAATGCTTAAGAGATTTGACCAAGGCATAGGCTTGCTTTTCCATAGTAGTATAATTTAATTTAGAATTTTGAAGCGCTCTACTCATGAAAGGAATAGGATGTTCGTGACCTTCCTTATTCTTTTGTAATAAGACACCAGCAATGGTATCTTCAGAGGCGAAAGAGAAAATCATGAGATCCTTAGAATAATCAAGACTTTCCAAAACAGGAGCTTTGGCAATGGCACCCTTAATTCCTTGAAAAGTCTTTTTACCATATTCTTTCCACAAAAATTTTACATCATTTTTTAGAAAAATTTGAATAGGCTTAACTATTTCTGCATAATTTGGAATAAATATTTTAAGAAAATTATTTTTTCCTAGAAAAGACTAAAGGGATCTAAGATTATGAGGTAGAAGAATATTTTGGATTGACTCAACTCTTTCAGGATCAATCTTGATCCCATCTTTGGAGATGATGTGACCAAGTAATTTCCCTTCAGTTACTCCAAAAACAGACTTTGTTGGATTCAAGGAAATCCCAAATTCTCTACAGCTATCAAAGACTTGATTAAGATGACCTATGTGACTAATACCATCTTTAGAAAAAACAATAATATCATCTTGATAAATTTCAATAATTTTTCCAATTAAACCTTTAAAAGCAGAATCCATATCCCTTTGAAAAGTAGCCCAGCATTAGTCAACCCAAAAGGCATTCTAATGTATTCGAAAGTACCCCATGGTGTGGTGAATGTAGTTTTGTGACAATCTTCTTTTTTAACCCAAACTTGATTGTATCCAGAAAAACCATCTAACAATGACATCATTCCTGAACTTGTTACTCTTTGCAACATAGTCTCCATGTTGGGAAAAGGGTAATTATCCTTTTTACATGCTAGATTAAGGTTTCTAAAATCGACACAAATTCTAATGGTACCATTCTTCTTTCTAACAATCACCAGGTTGGAACACCATGTTGAATGTCTAGTTTTAGCAATGATTCCAGCTACGAGCAATTTTGAAAGCTCTTTCTGAACCAAAGGGGCTAACTTAGGATTTATTTGCCTAAGCTTTTGACGAAAATGTTTAGCATTCTCATATTTCAAAGGGATAATGTGTTGCATGACATCTTCACTATATTCTTTTAATTCATCATACAAAAATGCTAAAACATCCCTATATTCATGAAGTAATTTTGTCAACTTTTTCCCTTCTTCTTCATTAGTACCTTTACCAATTTTGACAACCTTAGGGTCCTCAGAGGCACCAATATTTACTTCAATGAATTCACCAGGATCCATTTTATTTTCCTCTTTCATTTAATTTGTGGCATCATGCCGATCAAAATGCTGCTCTAAAGCAACAATATTCCCAGGAGTAGATTTATAATATCATCATGATCATCAGATCCATCCTCCCTAGAACTTATCCTAAAATTTTCAAACTCATCCAAATTATTAAGAAAACGAATGACCGGCTTTTCATCATTAAAAACTTGCCAATGCTCTGAATTATCCGGGACTAAAGGTCTGAAAATAATTTACATTTTTATCTTATCCTTAATTAATTCATCAGATAATTGTAAAGTAGTGATGCAGGGGCATTAGACACTAGCCAGCAATGTAGGAGGTTTGTCCACATGTTGTGGCTAGTAGGGGTCGAAAATATTTGAATTGTAACAGCTAGGTGTCAATACCTCAGCTGATTGTATTATTTTAGATCAGTTAGAGTCGTAGAAGTCGAATAGCTCAGTTAGTCTAGCTGTCATATTTCAGTTAGTTGAGTTATTTTAATTAGGCTGTTGATTTTCTAAAATGGTCCTCATAGAGGAGCTGGACAGACAAATGTTCATGTATATAAATGTAATCCCTCGGATGTATATGGGGGGAACAGAGGAGAAGAAAGGAGAAATTTCTGCAATAAAACTCTGGGTATTGTGCAATTGCTTCTGGTTGAATAAACTTCGAGTCTTGTTGATTTCCAAACTGTCTGAATTGATAATTGTGAAGAATTGTTTAATTGTGAGGTGATTGTGCACTGGAAATTCCGTTTCTCTGTCTTTGAATTCCTGCAAATTTGTTTGGATAACCCTGTGAATTCACCCCACCCGCAGGCGAGGTCTGTGTGGAGAACCCATGGTCGTGAACACTGTTCAAATATAAAATTCCCGCTTAATAAAGAGAAACAGAGTCGTTGATTTCGAAACCTGACCCTGGGATTAGACCTGCGTTAATGAATTAGAAGGAATAACGTAACCCCGGAAAAACCCTGGTAAGGCACTGTACAAAACCACGAGCGGATTTGAGGAGGTGGATTGCCCATATCACACCAATTTTGGTGTGCAAGTGGTATTTCTCGGTCACGGAGCGATTCCATAGAGCTGTCGACGCGTGGCAAGGTGGACACCCGGAAAACCACCGTTCAGAGCGTGCCATCGCGCGTTAACGTTCGTACCAGGAGGCCGAGCGATATGCGTACGAGCCGTTGATTTGGGAGAGGGCCATCAGACGGTGATCGTTGGATAAAGACGCGCAGGAGATAACTAGTATGGTGCGTGCGGTTGATTGGGCCATCGAGCATAGAGTTGGGGCCCGGTGCGAGGGTTATTACACAGCGAATGGGTTTAATATAAAGTTCGAAGATTAAACATTGGCTATAAGTTTGGCGGCATAATATAAAGTTCAGAGTTAATATATATAAGCCGGGAATATAAATTAAAGTTCAAAACGTTGTAAATAAAGTTTATTTATCAAATTTTATGAATTTGATAAATAAATCTCCGTGGAATAGATATAAGTGGACCACGTGGAGTTCAAAGAATGGGGTTTCGGACAAGAAGTCTGACATTCCATAGTAGACCAGCTCTCCTTGGGGCGGACTTTCACCATTATTGCGTCATTTGTGGTATCAGAGCCATTGTTTTAAGGTTGTTTTTGCAGAAGAGCTGACATGGCGATCCGAGTTGGTAGAGGAGCTGGCAGAAGAAGACCTGTTGCCAACGCTGAGGTGTTGGGGATGTTGCAGAGGGTCGAGGCTAGAATGGATGCCATGGAGCGAAGATAGCCCAGAGATCCGGAAGACATCAGTGAACCCGAAACAGAAGAAGCTGAAGAGAATGTTGAGATTCCTCTTGACATGAGGCTCCTCAGAACTGTTCTGGGGTCTGCAGTTAAGCCCATAATCGAAGTGTCGAGTTATGCAGGGGGACTGAATCCAGAGGAACTGGTGGACATGATAAATGAAATGAATAAATGCTTCGATTATGAATAGATAAGTGAGGATAAAAAGGTCAAGTTTGCAGTGACAAAGCTGAAAGGACATGCTGCACTTTGGTGGGATGGAGTGCAGGCAGAAAGGAGGAGAGTTGGCAAGCAACCTATCAAAAGTTGGACCAGAATGATGGCTAAATTAAAAGGTAAATTCTTGCCTAGTGATTATCAACTAACATTATATAAGCAAATGCAGAACCTGAGACAAAGATTGCTGATAGTAAAAGAATACACAGAGGAATTCTACATAGTAAGCATAAGGGTTGGGCAATTCCAAGACACACCTGAGAAGACTGCTAGATATGTGAATGGTCTCAAGCTGGATATCCAAGATGAGATTGGTCTCCTATCTCCTAAGACAGTGGAAGAGGCCTACTAGATGGCCTTGAAAGCAGAGGAGAAACTCCTGAGGAAACAATCTGCCAAGAAGAGAGGTACTTTCCGTGGGAAGGGAAGTCAGGGTGGTAGAGGAAAGCCTGCTACCCCCAGGGATGGAGTTAACAGTGGCTCACCTCAGAATGCATCTGTAGAGGATGATGCAAGGGGTAGAAGGGGTTCTTACATAGGAAAAGGAAGAGGAGGCAGAGACAGAGGCAGAGGTAGAGAATTGAGGTGCTATAGATGTCAGCAAGTGGGACATAAGCACAATGACTGTCTAGAGAATGTGGGTGCTGGTCCTAGGAATGTTGTTGTTTCCCAAGCTGGAGAAGAGGCAGAAATTGAAGAAGAAATTCTTCCAGAGAGGGGAGAATCCTTGGTGGTAAATAAGGTCCTGTTGAAGCAAGCCAAAGAGGTCACTGAGCCTGCAAAAAGGAAGACTTTGTTTAGGAGCATATGCAAAGTCCAAGGGAAATGCTACCAGCTAGTCATTGATAGTGGTAGCACAGACAACCTGGTTTCCACCGAGGTAATAGAGAAGCTGAAGTTGAAGACAAGGGAGCATCCAACTCCCTACAGGGTGTCCTGGCTGCACAAAGGGCACCAGCTGGTTGTGAAAGAACAGTGTGAGATAGAGCTGCAAATGGGCAAATATAAAGATAAGGTCCTGTGTGATGTAATGCCCATGGATGTGTGTCATATACTGCTGGGTAGACCTTGGCAGTTTGACAGAGCAGCAGTGCATGATGGCAAGAAGAACACTTACAAGTTCTTCAAAGATGGGGTACACCATACACTGATACCCATGGAAGAAGGAGAGCCATCCAGCATAGTGATTGATCCAAAGACCTTGCTGCTGAGCGGGAAGGAATATCTGCAGCAGATAGAAGAAGAAGAGGTAAGATTTGCTTTAGTTTGCAAGCCTAAGGTAGTTCTTACTTCTACAAAGATTTCTGATTTGCCAGTAGAAATCCAAGAGATGTTAGACAATTACTGTGACATTGTTGTGGATGATTTACCTGATGAGCTGCCACCTATGAGAAAGATCAGTCATCAGATAGATTTTATCCCTGGTTCAAATCTGCCAAATAAGGCAGCCTACAGAATGACTCCCAAAGAAAATGAGGAAATCAGAGACAAGTACAGGAGTTGGTGGACAAGGGGCTGATTAGAGAAAGTCTGAGTCCATGTGCAGTACTAGCAGTATTAAGCCCAAAGAAAGATGGAGGCTGGAGGATGTGTACTGATTCCAGAGCAATTAATAGATCATAATCAGGTACAAATTGCCTTTGCCTAGAGTTGAGGACTTAATGGACTGTTTGAGTGGTGCTAAATATTTCTCAAAGATAGATTTAAAAAGTGGATACCATCAGATTAGAATAAGAGAGGGTGATGAGTGGAAATCTGCCTTTAAAACAAATGAAGGACTGTATGAATGGATGGTAATGCCTTTCGGGTTGTCAAATGCACCTAGAACTTTTATGAGACTTATGAATGAAGTATTAAGGGAATTTATTGGTAAATTTGTGATAGTGTATCTAGATGATATATTAGTTTTCAGCAGAACTAAAGAAGAACATTTAAGGCATCTTAATCATGTCTTGAAGAAGCTGCACCAAGAGAGACTGCTGATAAATTTGAAGAAATGCTCATTCATGAAGGAAGAGTTGGTGTATTTGGGGTTTGTTGTTTCTGCAGAAGGATTGAAGATGGACCCAGAAAAGGTTAAGGCAATTGTGGAGTGGCCTTCACCCAGGAATGTTTTTGAGGTAAGAAGTTTCCATGGACTTGCTAGTTTTTACAAAAAGTTTATAAGAAACTTCAGTAAGATAAATGCATCCATAATTGAGACAATAAAGAAGAGCAAACAACCATTTAAGTGGATTGATGAAGTAGAAAGAAACTTTAAAGTTTTGAAGCAGAAGATAACTGAGAAGCCTGTTTTGATTCTGCCTGATTTTACCAAACCATTTCAAGTAAAATGTGATGCCAGTGGAGAGGCCATTGGAGCTGTGTTGAGTCAGGATGATAGGCCTGTGGCATATTTCAGTGAGAAGCTGAATGACACCAGAAGAAAGTATTCCTCTTATGAGAAGGAATTCTATGCAATTGTTCAGGCACTGAAGAAATGGAGACATTACTTGATGTCCCGGGAGTTTGTATTGTATTCTGACAATCATGCTTTGTAGTATATTGTGCAGCAGCCCAAGTTGAAACATAAGCATGCTAAATGGGTTGAGTATCTCCAAGGTTTTAATTTTGTTTTGAAACATATAAGTGGCCAAGCCAATAAAGTAGCTGATGCTTTGAGTAGGAGGCACATGCTTGTTCAAGAAACAAATTTTGAAGTTGCAGGATTTGATTTTCTCAAAGAATTGTATAAAACAGATCCAGATTTTAAGGAAGCATTTGAGGCATGTAGTAACCCTGTTTTAACAGATAGAAGCTAGTGGCTGGATTATTTCCTGCAGGAGGACTTGTTATTCAGGAGAAGCCAACTGTGTGTACCAAGATGTTCCATGAGGGAAAATTTGATCAAGGAGAAGCATAGTGGTGGACTTGATGGACACTTTGGTACTGATAAGACCTATGAGTAGCTGAGTCATTTCTATTACTGGCCCAAGATGAGAACATAAGTGGATAAGTTTGTGAAGAATTGCAAGATCTGTCAATATGCTAAAGGAAGGAGCTAGAATGCAGGATTGTACACTCCCTTGCCTATTCCAGACAGGCCTTGGGACATGGTGAGTATGGATTTTGTTCTAGGATTTCCCAAGACTCAGAGAGGGAATGATGCAGTCTTTGTTGTAGTAGATAGATTCTCCAAAATGGCACATTTTATTCCATGTTATAAAACTAGTGATGCCACCCATGTTGCTAACTTGTTTTTCAAAGAAGTTGTTAGATTGCATGGGTTGCCCAAGAGTATTGTTTCAGACAGAGACACCAGATTTGTGGGGCACTTTTGGAGGACACTGTGGAAGAAACTTGGTACCAAACTAATTTTCAGCTCAGCTTATCATCCTCAGACTGATGGAAAAACTGAGGTAGTGAATAGGAGTCTGGGAAATTTGTTGAGAAGTCTTGCAGGAGAACATCCCAAGCAGTGGGATCATATTTTTCCCCAGGAAGAATATGCATATAATGACTCACCAAACAGGAGCACAGGGTAGAGTCCATTTCATATTGTTTATGGAATGCACCCCAGAGGAATATCAGAGTTGAGAAATTTGGGGAAGGCAGAGCTAAGGAGTGCAGATGGTGAGGAATTTGCTTCAGAGATCCAGGCCATACATGAACAAGTGAAACAACAACTACAAGGCAGCAACATCAGATACAAAAGAAGAGCAGACTTGAGCAGAAAATAAGTTCATTTTGAAGTAGGAGATCTGATTTTGGCACACTTGAGAAAGGAGAGATTCCCAAAGAAGCAGTATAACAAATTGAAGTTCAAAAAGATTGGGCCATGCAAGATACTTAGGAAGTTTTCTGCAAATGCTTATGAGATTGAATTACCTCCTGATGTTGGAATATCTCCCATTTTTAATGTTGCAGAAGTGTACAAATATGAAGATGATGGTGCAGAAGAAACAACAGCAGACAAGGAATAGATTGAGTGGAGAGAACAACTACCTCTAGCACAACAATTGCAACCAAAGAAGATATTGGACAAGAGAGTGTTTAGGAAGACCAGAGGACAAGAGTAATTTTAGTACTTGATCAAATGGAAGGACAAGCCAGAAGAAGATGCCACTTGGATGACTAAAGGAATGTTGCAGAAGATAGGCAGATCAGTGGAAGAGCTCATGGACAGAAGCCATGAAGAAAATTGCCCTCGGGAGTCTGATGCAGGGGCATTAGACACTAGCCAGCAATGTAGGAGGTTTGTCCACATGTTGTGGCTAGTAGGGGTCGAAAATATTTGAATTGTAACAGCTAGGTGTCAATACCTCAGCTGATTGTATTATTTTAGATCAGTTAGAGTCGTAGAAGTCGAATAGCTCAGTTAGTCTAGCTGTCATATTTCAGTTAGTTGAGTTATTTTAATTAGGTTGTTGATTTTCTAAAACGGTCCTCACAGAGGAGCCGAACAGACAAATGTTCATGTATATAAATTTAATCCCTCAGATGTATATGGGGGGAATAGAGGAGAAGAAAGGAGAAATTTCTGCAATAAAACTCTGGGTATTGTGCAATTGCTTCCGGTTGAATAGACTTCGAGTCCTGTTGATTTCCAAACTGTCTGAATTGATAATTGTGAAGAATTGTTTAACTGTGAGGTGATTGCGCACTGGAAATTCCGTTTCTCTATCTTTGAATTCCCGCAAATTTGTTTGGATAACCCTGTGAATTCACCCCACCCGCAGGCGAGGTCTGTGTGGAGAACCCACGGTCGTGAACACTGTTCAAATATAAAATTCTCGCTTAATAAAGAGAAACAGAGTCGTTGATTTCGGAACCTGACCCTGGGATTAGACCTGCGTTAATGAATTAGAAGGAATAACGTAACCCCGGACAAACCCCGGTAAGGCACTGTACAAAACCACGAGCGGATTTGGGGAGGCGGATTGCCCATATCGCACCGCTTTTGGTGTGCAAGCGGTATTTCCCGGTCACGGAGCGATTCCATAGAGCTGTCGACGCGTGGCAAGGTGGACCCCCGGAAAACCACCGTTCAGAGCGCGCCATCGCACGTTAACGTTCGTACCAGGAGGCCGAGCGATATGCGTACGAGCCGTTGATTTGGGAGAGGGCCATCGGATGGTGATCGTTGGATAAAGACGCGCGACAGATAACTGGTACGGTGCGTGCGGTTGATTGGGCCATTGAGCATAGAGTTGGGGCCCGGTGCGAGGGTTATTACACAACGAATGGGTTTAATATAAAGTTCGAAGATTAAACATTGGCTATAAGGTTGGCGGCATAATATAAAGTTTGGAGTTAATATATATAAGCCGAGAATATAAATTAAATTTCAAAACGTTGTAAATAAAGTTTATTTATCAAATTCCACGAATTTGATAAATAAATCTCTGTGGAATAGATATAAGTGGACCACGTGGAGTTCAAAGAACGGGGTTTCGGACAAGAAGTCTGACATTCCATAGTAGACTAGCTCTCCTTGGGGCGGACTTTCACCATTGTTGCGTCAAGTAGAAGCGGTTACAACAAGCTCATCCGCCAAGCTATTCTTTTCTCTTGGTATAGCTTCAAGGTTAATGGCATCAAAGTGTTCCATAACATCCCACACAACATTTTGATAATTCCTTAACCTTTGATTTTTACATGTAAATTTATTCTTAACTTGCATGATAACCAAATCAGAGTCTCCCTTGATACTAAGTAACTTAATTCTTAAAGCTTTTTCCAACTCAAAACCCAACAACAAGGCTTCATATTCAGCCACATTGTTGGTTGCATCGAACTCAAGTCTATAGGAAAACTTAAAAATATGATCAAGGGGAGACTTCAATACAATGCCAGCACCCTTACCATGCCTAGATGTTGCACCTTCAAAATGCATATACCATACTTGATCCCTTAGGTCCTCAAACTTCTCATCAAACTTGTCATCTAAAGGAACTACGAAATTAGACATAATAGCATAATTCCCCATGTCAAGTTGTTCCTTAATTATTTCATTATGAGGTATTTTAGGATCTTCCACATGGAATATTCTTTCAGTCTCTATTTAGCTTCACAAACCCTTCACCTCTAGGGGAAGGAATCATAGCATAAGACCATTTCATATGAATACTTCCTCCTAGATCAGAGGCCCACTTTCTAGATAACAACATACCCCAAGTATCCGAAACATCAACTACAACTATGTCCATAACAATCATTATGTCAGGGTAAATCGATAAATGAACTTGCAAATCCTTGATTAACCCATGAACTTCAATTTTCTTTGAATCAATGGAACATATGTTGTAGTATGGTCTAGAAACTCTTAAATTAAGCTATTCCATGACCCTCTTGGTCATGACCCAAGCTGAAGCACCAAAATCTAGCATATAATTATTCAATTTATAACCATTAACCATCAAAGTAACAAAAAATGATTGATGGTCCTTGTTATCCGACTCCATTTTTTGCAGATATATAGGGGCATCTTGATAAGAAACTTCAGGAATCTTATCTTGAGCAAAATTAACATGCGAAACTCCAAGAACATCTAAAACTTTAGCTCTCTCAGTGGGAAGCTTTAACATCTCAGTGACAGGCACCAAGATCTTAGCATTATTCAACCATGCACCCAAATCATTATTCAAACCAGGACTAGGATTAAAAATTCGAGGGGGAGTTAGATTATTACCTTGCTCTTTATCCCTTCTTTGATAAGTTAATTCTTTGTCCTTAGAAATTTCCAAAAATTGATCAGGAGAAGGCTTTTCACCAAATAATTCAATCATCAAATCCTTCCCATGATCAAAATTTTTGATACTATGCGAAGATGTAAAAGGCCTAACATCTTGACTATTTTACTTAACTTCCATCCAATCTTCCATAGACAAAGAAAACTCCTGACCAAAAACATTTATCTTATTACTTGCACCAAACATTCCACTATTCATGATTCTTTTAACAGTGGGACAAGTAACTTCCTCATGAAGAGCATCACAAGCTCTACAATAAGGTGGAGCTTCATCAACCATATTAGTAGATTCAAGCGGATTAGGAGGTCTCTGCTCACTAGGCTGACCTTTTTTCTGGCAAGTATTATTACCTCGATTATTATTATTATGATTCCTAGGTTGGAAATTTTGCGCTTGAGCCCTTTCCATTTGGACCAACCTAGACTGCAAAGTGCTTATTTCCCTAACATGGTCAGAGATTAATTTTTCTTGGTTAAGCCCCATGCTTTCAAGCTTTTACATTAACTTTTTCATAGGGTCATCATCATTTTCCAGAGGCTCTTTACCTTTAGGTCCTTTCAACTTAGTTGCAACCATATCAAAACCAGGAATTTCAGATTTTCCCGATGCCCTTTTGTCCTTTTCAAGTTCTTCAACTAAAGTTTGGCAAGCTTTATAATCAACAGTCTTAACATGTCTTAGCTCATATGAAGTATCAAAATCAAAAGCATCAATGTAAAAATTTAGAAGAGATCCATCAGGAGGCTTATGAGTTTGAGATATTTCCCTAAGAATACCATTAAATCTCTTGTTAAATTCTTCCATCGTTTCATTTTATTTCTTTTTTATGGTACTGATATCTTTCACCAAATGCCTATCTTCCCTTTTATCACCAAAATTATCCTTGAAGGCTGCTAGAATTGACTGAAAACTATCAAATGAATTATTAGGATTTTCAGTAAACCAATCCATAGCATCCTGCTCAAGGGTAGGAATAAACAGACATATATTTACATCCTCGAAATTATTATTTCTAGCCCATTTATTCCACCAACTAGTGAAAGCGCTTAAATGAGATTTGACACTAACTGCATTATTTCCTTGAAAAAAAGGTAACTTATCCATTCCATGTTGAGGGAAATCATGGCCATAACCTGGAATATTAGAAAAATTACACGGGGCATATAAATCCATGATATCGTGCTGAAGAGGATCACAAAAATGAGAATGGATATCAGAGAGAGCTTCATGGCCGAGATTAACAAGAAGTGTACGAGAAGAGAGCTTGTGTAATCAAACTCTGAGAACCTTTTCAAGATCTAGAGTAGGATTAATCAAGCTACTTGGATGTCTTCTAGTACAAATTGCTGTGGAAGATGAAGCCAATGGAGTTGCCAATAGGACAAGAAGCTAACTCAAATATTTGAGATGAAAGACAAAGAAAGAGATGAATGTCGTAAAGCCAAAGTCCAATAAATTGTTCCCTGGAAATGACGCTAAAAAATGTTGTCGCACAGAATGTCTAGGCATCGCGACGACGACTCAGATCGGGGGCTGTCACCCTGATCCCTAATATCTCTATCTAATTTGTCTCCTAACAAGCTAAGGGAGGTAGGCCCTAACGAAAATGAAGAAGGAGAAATGGTTGAAAACCAACCAATTCAGGGGACACAGCTAGATGACCAAGTACTTGTTAAGACTAACGAGATTTTACAGATCCAATTAGATTTGAAACTTTAAAACCAGTGCCTTGTGGAGTCAAAATATCTCGTTATGAAATTAAAGTCAAGTAATTGATATGTAACTGCTACTATGAAAAATCAATCCACCCCAATGATATTCAATAAAACACCCTCACAATTATGCATTAACAATGTTCGATAAAGACATGCAATTTATCATCACTTGAAATATTCCCAAAGTTGACTTAAACAATTTATTATCGATTTCAAGTAATTTAAAACCACAATTAAAGCTCATTAAATGATTATCAACCACAACTAAACATAAAAATACTTTGAACCAACAATTTAAATTCGAAACAAAAATATTATCATGAGGGTACCATCAAATTTAAATGCCATACATTTTCAATAATTTTGAATTAAAATGATAAGTCTAAATAATTCCAATTCAGAAATCTATAGTCAAACTTTAGATAGAAAGAAATTTAAAACTCACCTTGACTATGTAAAATTTTAAAATTTTTGAGAATTTTCTAAAGTTAAAAATTTAAAACTTTTTGGGCCTTTTTTAATTTTTAATTTTTATATTTTTTGTTTCTTGTCCAAAGTTGATGAAAATAAAAATAAAAATGAATATATATATATATGAAGTCCCAAAAAAACAAAAATAAAAATTAACGATTTTTTTGAAGTTTTTTATTTATTAAAGTTTCTAAAAAAAAATCTAAAATCCAAAATTTACGACTAAAAATAAAACTAAGAACTAAAGTCTAATGATTTAAAACTAAAGCTAAACAAAATTAAAATAAAATCTAAACTTTGAACTAACTTTATGAAAATGAAACTAAAATAAAAAAAATGAAGTAAGCGTAGGTGTTAAATGTAACCTAAACAAAAAAAGGAAAAATCAAAATCGAAAAAACCAAAGCTAATGAAAGAAAACAGAAATGCATTAATATATATATATTTTGTGTGCAGGTGGACAACGTGCGTGGAGGCAAGGGATGACGCAGAGATGGGCAGCGTAGGAAGGACGAGAAGGGTTTGCAGGTCGAAATAATGCTGAGGCTTGATGGAAGGCTGCGAGAGGAGTTCTGGTGGCAGCGTTAGAACCTTACAGGGACATCGTGTATGTACGGTAGAGTTAGCAGCGAAAGGGAGGATGCTAGTTCATAGAGCAAAGATGTGAAGGAACAGCCAGCAAGAGGGAAAGGTAGCGTACAGACAGTAATGGATAGGGGAGACTATGAGGAAGGGCAGATAAAAGGAGTGTGTACGGATGGCAGAGGAAAGGGCTGCGTTCAAAGTCAAGTTTTTGGAATGCCGGAGTTTGTAACAATCACCAATCTTGATAAATTGTCTTCTTTACCAACACAATATGAGATTTAATTCAACTTAAAAGAGATCATCCTGCAATTATTTGATTCTTAAAATGAGATATTGCACAGATTTGCAATCCAAAGTGATTCTGAGGCCAGATCTTACCCTCCAGGGCCTAGATCTGGTTCAGATCTAATTTTTTTTTGAGAATCTCTCTGTAAAACCTGCACAAAACCAGAAAAATGAGGAATCCAAACCCAAAAATATGCACAGAAAATAAACCCTTAAACCCTAGTGAATATTTGCAAATTTACAGTTCTAATTTACAGATCATAGGCCCTCTTGGCCAGATTTAAAACCATTTTTGCACAATAAAAAGAGAGATTAAAAGAGGCACATGCCCAAGAAGACCCTGCAAAAACAAGATTTCGTAAGATAACTTTGGGAATTGGGAAACAATGAACTTTTTTAGATTTTCTAATATCTAAGAGTCGGTTGGCATAAATGAAGACTTCCCCAGATGTTCAAATCTTGAAAAATGATCTCTGCACACTTAGATCTGAAATTTAGATTGATAGAGATTTAAAAATAAACATGAGACTTTTCAGAAAAATAGATAACTAATATTTCTGTTAAATCAAAATGCAATTTTAGAAACCCAGAAAATTGCACAAGATACCTCTATGCAGATTAATCCATAAAGGCCATCAACCATCAAATGGCAATAGAAGTAGCAGAGTTTTGAGACAATATCATCACATATATTTGGAAAAGGAACACCAAAGTCTTTATGCTTTATTCATCAAAAAATTACAAAGGATTCCAAGCACAAGTGCACGATTCAAAGATCGGATGACTCAAAGACTGACAAAGACCTTTAATGTATAAGATAAAATCTCCAACGGCTAGTTCAGTTGATCCTTGTCAAAATAATCTCGACCATTGAAAAGATTTAATTATCTTTTAATCTGGACCGTCAAAATTATAATTTTGAGGAAATTCGAATTTATCATTTAATTTCATTTTAATTAACTCAAAATAATATTTTTGAGTTAATTACCTCAAAATTTTGACTTTGACTTAACCACCAAGGCCCAAGGGTCCAAAATTTCTTGAAATTCTCAATATTCCCTTAGCCTGGGACTTTTAAAAATTTATTTTGTAAGGACCCACGAATTTTGCCTTTGAAGAATTTTAACTCACTTAGGACTTAAAATTAATTAAATTTCTGGCTTAGGATTTTTAATTAATTTGGCTAGAAAATTTAACTAATTGACTGAGAGGGGATTTAATTATTTTTTCCAACCTTCTTTACATAAGATAAATACATTTAGACACATAAAGGGGGAATACCCATTCGTATATACCATAAAAAATCTACCCAATTCTGCGACTCAAAACATGATCTAGTAGACCAAGCAGCTTGTAATAAAATAATCTAGCCAATTAGCTAGGATTATTCCCAAACTACTTTTACAAAGACTCGATAGAAAACACTAGGACTCACTTAGCATCTTGATGACAAAATCCACCCTAGCTTTGGAGTGAGGCTGGAAGGGAAAACTCTGCCGATCACTTGTGTCAAGAAACACAAATGAATCAGTGAGACAAAAAACCTCCTAAGACAGAAATCATCACCAAAGTACTAGGTTTACCTAGGTTGTTACATACATGGTGGTCTTACTTAGATATTTTACATCATAAACATGCAGAATGGGTTTACATCATTTATAAAACTGTCGACTGTCGATGAAATCTAAATGACGTGAAAACCTCGAACATGATGCGTCCCATTTGAAAAAATGGGGATGTACTGCTATGGGGTCGTTGACAAAGTGTGGTCAACAGGAATAGTACGGTTGTGCCTCGCAGCATCGGTAGCCTTCAATATTTCTAAGGAAACAACAACAGAGGGTTTAATTAAGGCATTGGCGAAACTATATGAAAAACCCTTGGCCTCAAATAAAATATTTCTTATGAAACACTTATTTAATATGAAGATGTCAGAAGGTGGATCTGTTGTTGACCATTATATGATTTTAATATGGTTACCAATCAGTTAAGTTTTGTAGGCGTAAAATTTTATGATGAAGTTAGGGCTCTTTTATTTTTGTGCTCATTGCTAGAAAGTTGGAATGGTTTAGTTATGGCCATTAGTAACTTTGTCTCTGGATCTAGTACTTTAAATTTTGATGATGTTGGCGGTGCTATCTTTAGCGAGGAAATGCGACGGAAAAGCTCCGGTGAAACATCAGGTAATGCTTTGAGTGCAGAGACTAGGGGAAGAAAATGGAAAGAGGAAAGAGCTCAGGATATCGTAGTAAATCAAGGAAAGGCACATCCAAGTCCAGATCAGGGACAGTGTGCTGGAAATGCAGAAAGAAAGGACATCTGAAGAAAGATTGTAGATCTCGGAAGGGAAAAGGAGACGCACAACAAGAAAACAATCATGAAGCAAATGTGACAGGTGATGTGTTACAAGATGCTTTGATTCTTTCTTTAGAAAATGTTATTGATTCCTGGGTGGTAGATTCAGGGGCCTCATTCCATGCCACACCTGATAAGAAATATTTTCATGACTATGTTGAAGGAGATTTTGGACAGGTTCGTCTGGGTGATGATAAACCATGTAAAATCATTGGAATGGGTAAAGTTCTTATAAAACAACAGAATGGAAACCAATGGCTATTAAAGGAGGTAAGGCATGTTCCATATTTGAAGAAAAATATGATTTCAACAGGGAAGTTAGGCGATGAAGGTTGTGTGACAACTTTGACAAATAAAACTTGGAAGGTCACCAAAGGAGCCCTGGTAATAGAAAAATGCAAAAATGTTGGTACATTGTATTTATGAGATGGTATTTCTAACTTTGTTAATGCTTTAACTTCCAAAGGAGTAGATGCAGGATTACGACATCATAGGCTTAGACACAAGAGAGAGAAGGGGATGAAGATTCTTCACTTAGGAAATTTGTTTCCAAGTTTGAAGAATATTGATTTGGATTTCTGTGAGAATTGTATTTATGGAAGACAAAAGAGAGTCAAATTTCTTAGAGTTGGGAAAGAAAAGAAGAGTGAAAAATTAGAGCTTGTGCATACAGATGTATGGGGACCTGCTTAGGTATCATCTCTCGGTGGCTCTCATTATTATGTTACTTTTATTGATGATGCAACTAGAAAAACTTGAATTTATTGTATTCAAAATAAATCTGATGTATTTGATGCTTTCAAGAAAAGGAAAGCTTTGGTTGAGATTGAGACAGGAAAGAAGTTGAAGTGTCTGAGATCAGACAATGGAGGTGAATATTGCAACAAAGAGTTTGATGGGTACTATTCAGAGCATGGAATTCACAGATAGAAGAAAATTCCAAGAACACCACAAGAAAATGGTGTCAGAAAGGATGAACATAACAATCATGGAGCATGCAAGGTGCATGATATTGCATGCAGGATTTCCTTACAATTTTGGGCAGATGCTGTAGATACTATTGTTTATCTAATAAAAAAAGGGCCTTCAAGTTCCTTGGATGGTGGTATTCCAGAGGAGGCATGGTCAGGTAAAAAGGTAAACTATTTTTTAAAGCCTTTTGGTTGTGAGGCCTTTGTCCATATTAATAAAGAAAATAGAACAAATCTTGAGGAAAAATCAAAGAAATATACCTTTATTGGATATGGTGTTAATGATTTTGGTTATCGCTTATATAATTATGAAAATCACAAAATAATTAGGAGTAGAGATGTAATATTCAATGAAAAGGTCTTGTATAAGAATCAATTGCACGAAAAGAAACATGAAAAAGAAAACAAAGAATACACAATTCTTGATGAGATTACAGAAAAAGTAAAGTTGTCTGAAAATAATAATAATCAGCAGCCACAACAACAACAACCACCACAACAACAACATGCACCTCAAACACCTGAAAGTGGTATCAGAAGATCTACCAGGATAAGTAGACCCCCTGAGCGATACTCTCCATTATATTATTTATTGTTGACTGATTCTGGTGAACCCGAATGTTATGAAGAAGCAATGTAGGTCGAAACCAGGAAGAAGTGGGAGCTAGCCATTTCAAACTTAGTAAGGAGATGTGCCCCAAGACCCAAGAAGAAATGGATTATATGTCTAAAGTTCCATATGCATCAACAGTTGGAAGCTTAATGTATGCAATGGTCTGCACAAGGCTTGATATTGCACATGTAGTGGGAGTTGTAAATAGGTACATGAACAATCCAGGAAAAGAACATTGGATGGCAGCGAAATGGATTCTCAAATATTTGAGAGGTACCACAAATCAAGCATTATGCTTTGGTGTTTCAAACATTTCTCTACAGGGATATGTTGATGCAGATATGGCAGGTGATAGAGATAACAGGAGGAGCACTACAGGGTATGTATTTACTGTAGGTGGAACAACTTTCAGTGTTGAAAAGTGTAACTAGGTCGGTCTTCATATTGACTATGTAATTATGTATTTTATGTAAAGAAGAAGAAAAAGATAATAAAATGTATATTGGTTATACTTGCTTCATGGGTTTCATGAGCAATATTTTATCTTAGGTTAATAGACTTCTTCTTGATGTCTATCAAGGTTTTTGTCTTCTAAATATAAATGTAATAAGTGTCTTATGTATGAATTATCTATGCAAGACAATGCTCTAAGACCTTGTCAAAGAAGCTATGGAAGCATGAATTGGAACAACACTTAAATCAATGCTGGAAAATGCACCATCTACTGTGATCAAGTCAGCCTAAATATTGAAAGTAAAGTCGGCCCCATAGCAAGAGAGATGGTCGGCGTCAAATCAGTGAACATGTTCCTATATGAATATACCTATTTTGCAGATCAGTTGTAAGTGCATATTTTGGACACCTCTAAGTTTTGTGGATCTATGACAACATATATCATAGACTTTAGGATAAATTTGATGATGCCTGAGCATATCAAGTGTTGTTGTTTACTAAGAACAGAAGTGCGGGTTATATATGTATATCCATGAGAGCTTCAATGCGGAGGATCAGTTGACGGAAAAATCCATAAAGATAGATGCAAATCAGCAACTGCGGTCAATCCTGATTGATGCAATGTGAAAATCTAAGGTGAACGCAATGACAAGTGTGATGTTTCACAATGGACTTCAGGAATAGAGCAAAAATCTGTTATATACATATTCAAATAAGGGTATAATATATGCCATAATACTCCTGTAATATATGCATATACTCTTGTGATATAGCTTCGGATATGAACAGAGTTTATCTGAGATAGATACAGTGTAATGAAGCTTAGTTAAATCAGAGTTAAGGACAATATTCTAATTATAGTGTGAAGTGTTGAGCCCAAAAGATGTTCTTCTCACTCACCACATTCCACTTCATTTTCTTTGTCCCTCATCAATTACAGTCTTAAATGATCAGTAGGATTAATTAAAATTGCACAAAACTCTTCATTGAGGGTCTGTATTTGACTTGTATTATTAAGCACAAAACTGTTAATAAGAGTTTTAACTTGATTAGAAGTGGGAGAGACACTTATCCCCATTTTTCTCAAAGAGTAGTTATGTAACTTCATTATAAGTATGACTCGGGAGACCGAGAAACTGTTGGTTAGATTTTGTTTTGTTGCTAGATTTTGGAAGGCCATAAATACTCTGTTTTGAAGAATTTCTCCTTTAATGAAAGAGACATCATTTTATTGCACGAGCTGAGTCAATCTTGAGTAGATCCACATGCTGATCCGGTGGTAGAGGGCCCCTACTGCCCGTGAAGCGTTATGCATTTGGTTTAGATAAGTAGCCGTAGCTTTGTTTCATTCTCAATTTAAATAGTTTTCTGAACTTTGCTTACATTGGATACTACAGTTTAGCTTTTTTCTCATGAAGTATTCCAAAATATCACTAATTCGGAATGAGGCATAATTGTAGCAATTTAGAACTTTACGTTTTTGTGTTCAATTATAATTAGTTGTTATAGCTAGTCCTATTCTCATTAATCTCTTCCAAAATATCACTAACTCTGGATAAGACTTAGCTGTGGTGTTTTAGTTTACCTGCGTATTGTTATGTTTTTTTTATGCCCATTTGCACTGAATGATACAACCAGAATTGTTTGTACAAATTATTCCAAAATATCACTCATCTTGAACAAGACAGGGCTGTAGTATTTCATAGAATTAGTTGCATTTTGGTTCAGTTGAAATACTCCGGAGGTAGATGTCATTCTAGTTTAATTCTGTCACTATATTTCAAGCTTGATAATGGTACTCTAGTTTAACTCTGTTCACTGTATTAGTATCATTCTATTTCAGCTCCAATTCATTTCAAGTTAGATAATAGCACTCTAGTTTAGTCTTAGTTCACTGTATTAGCATTCTAGTTTAGTTGTTATCCATTGCATTTTAAATTGTATTAGTTGTTAAATTTAGATACCACGGTCTTCATTATCTACAAAACTTCTTTTGTTCTAACTTCATATTAATACATCATCATCTGGACAGAAGCTAGTAATATCAATTTAAGGCCTTGAGTATTTTGCAACCTTTTTACAATTTCACAAACAAGCCTTTTCTCAAAGACTATTCTAAAAATAAATCTATAACTTTTGAATGAGGCCTAGTGGTGCTAAATTGAGTTGCAGAATAGAATTAGAAGTTAGTTTAGAGTAGAAATATTATTGTGCTACAAATGTTCTTTTCCAATTATGTTCCAATAAACCTTCAACCATGGATGAGATGTTGTAACATTGTAAGTTGATTGTTGACTTAGGAAAACCTCAATTGCACTAAAAACTTATCCTTTTCTCAAGCTATTCCAACATATCTCTAAATGAATGAATTGAATGAGTTCATGATATGGGTTACTAAGTTCATGTTGTGATTTGTTTCTTCGCTACGAGTCCTTATCAAGCTTTGCATTTTCTGTCCTTTAGTGCACACCTAGTTTAGAATAGTTTCACTCTGTTTTAGTGTAAACTTCTTAGCTCTTTTTCAACATAAAAACCATAAAACCAAAAACATCATAAAAACACTAAACACAACGTAGTGAGAGACAGTTACCTAGGCATATATAGTGCACCACACTTCAGCAGTTTACTAGCCCTGGTTGACAATTAATGACCTCAATTTAGGAACACTAAGTTGAGCACAACATGAAGCATTCTAAAGCAATGGATAAAGTTGATGATAATGTTATAAAGCTTAAGAGAATTATGGGAAAAAGGAGGATGATCATGATTTACCTTCCTATTCAAAGGGTCTACATCTTCAGCAATCAAGAAATATTCCAAGATAAATTTAGAGACCGAGTTCTCTAATATGGATGCAAATCAGTACAAGGTGATGAATAAAGGAAAGATCGGCGTCGGAAGAAGAAGAAGAAGTGACAAGGTCCTTGGAAGCATTCATAGGTCAAGGGTCCGAGTCTTTGTCATGGTACTTGTCATTTGAAGATCTATAAGAAGAATTTCTCGTGGGTTTTCCTCTCTAAGAGGGAGAGGTTTTTTCCCTGGCTCTAGGAGCCTAATTCGTGTGTCTCATGTACTTTGATAATTGACTTGATGAAAGATTAACTAAGCTAAAGAAGAGAAGACATAAGTAAGATCACAAGTAATTATCAAGAAGAGAATTTGTATTAATCACCAACCCTCCAAATTCTCAACATGGAATCAGAGCTAAGGTGTTGAACTCAAGGCTGCTTGACAAAGAGACACTCTAGGCAACGAAGATCAAATTTTGGGTTGAAAGGTCAAATCAGTTTGCAAGGAAGAAATAACATCTACATTTGAATTTCAATTTCTGAAGATATACTTTATCATCAATGATTCAAGAACATCTACATTAAAGAATTCTATCTCAGAAAAAACTCTTGACTTCATCTTCAAACATCATCAAGGAATTTGCTAAAGGATAAATTCACTCTCTCAAGTACATATCTATGACTTTATCTAAATCTATCAAAATGTCTTCTTTGAAAGGAAAGCAACAAACTGGTTATGGTTTCAAAATTTCCTGCATGGAATACAAGTACAATGAAATCATGCCAAATACATGAAGGGAGATATAAGAGCCCAAAGGATTCCTACAGAATCCATAAAAGACTCTCTCATCTCTAAGGTATCAAATTTAAAATCATCAAAAAGAAATATTTGAGAAATTGGTGGAGCTATTCTTTGTGAGTACTGCAGAAGAAGCAATCTCTCTGAGATCATCTGCAGGAAGTGTGAGAAGTAATGTCTAACACTGAGATGACTAAAGTGGTGTTGGAAGCTCTTCTAGATGAATGGGGAAACTTCACTTCAGGTTTATACGGGAAAAAAGAAGCCACACCATTTCACATTTTTAAGGTCTCTATGTAAAATAGAGGAAACAATATTGAAATCCAAAGGTGTTACAAGATCAAGGGAATCAAGCCTTTGCAGCCATGTCAAGGAAGAAAGGAAGATTCAGTAAGTTTGGTCCTCAGAATAGTATGGAGAAAGCACGATGTAATGGGTATTATAATAGAAATTTTCCTTAAACTGAAAAAGGACAAGAGAAATAGGGAAGAAGCCCATGAGGAAAGAACTTGATGCAAAGAAATCTAAGAAAGAAGAAGCGAGGGATCTCCACTATGATTGAGATCATCCTCTCCTTTAAGTGATTTTTGTTGATTGTAAGATGGGAAGAAGTGTAACATCCTAATCGAAGCATGGTAGGAGCTCCAAGTGAATCAGCTCCGGGAAAACCTCTTTGATAACATTACTAATGGAAAGCAGTCAACAAGAGCAAGGGTCATCATGGAAACAGATTTCTGGGATGTGATGACATATTGATGGAGCAGGCCAAGGGAATGAATGTCTTCATTCTTGAGAAATTTCTACAGGATGACTCAAGGGAAAAAGGTATGATGTATGTATATATTTATATGCTGAAATTGGATGCTTTGAAATCATGTCAAATGGTTGTAGGTAATGGATTTATTTATTTAGAAGTGTGATCTATGGAGGAGTATCTCTCGATGCACAAACAAATGAAATCACATAATATGTCCTCATGTAATATGAGGTGGTTGTATATGAATGAGAAACTAGAAAAGTTGTAAGTTCTTGGGAATGGAGAATGTGCAGAAAGGAAGAGATCATGAAATGCAACCATGTCAAGAGGCAGTTATCATCCTAAAGCCAAGAAGATGTGACTAGGAGATCTCCTGGGAGGATATGTAGACTCTGAAAAAAGTATGTTAAATAACAAGACCCTTGACAAAACATATCATTAGGATATGTGTCAATATGAAAAGAGGATATTGATGCCTACAGGAAGATGTCATGGTGAAAGATCATCACTGAGGTAACTTTTGTTTTAAAAGGTTCATATGTATATGTTTATCTGGATGAATTTTTGCAGGGCCACTAATCATGAGAAAGGATGTATGATCCTTGGAGATGATTCGAAGAAAATCAGCATGGCATAACGATGAACTAGATAAGAAGGACTAATGAATCACTTTCTGATAGTGGACATGACTCATGATTGAAAGTGATAGATGATCTGTGCCCTATGAAGCCAAAAGGTTAAGATTCATTAAACATCAAAATCCATGACATCGAGGGGAGGAATTCTTCATGAGTAGCTGGATTGCTGCTACGGGACTTAGGTTGAGAGGGAGCTTGGTGGTAAGTTTCTTGCTTGGAAGAAACTTGTAGTATGTCCTTCCTATATTAAGAGGGAGTGACGTATGTGATTCTCTATTACATGTGTCATGCACTAGACCAAGGCTAACCACTGTAAGTCTTAGTGAAGGCCATGTGAAGAGAATAGATAGACACATCATTCTGGTCTTCACCTAGAAGACAGGATTGAGGATTGGGTAATCATCTGGCATTCGATACCCTTTGAGAATGAGATAGGGAATTCAAGATAAGAGTAGTCATGGACCGATATTCTTTGAGGGCTGGCTACCCAAGAGAAGAATAGTCTAAGAAGGTCATACTCTGCGAACACCTAGGTGGGGTATGTACCTTGGAGAGACAATGACTATGGTGTATATTACTCATGTGTCTCGCGCATTGTAGCCTATTGTCTCATTGAGAGATGGGGCTGTTAGTCAAGGCCTTGCATTAGGACAATGCTGGTTGATATGATGCTATACAGATGCGATTACCAATATTATTATTATTATGAGATTCTTCAGTTTGAAAGTGCCCATGTACCTGTATGAATACCTCCCTAGTTAAGAGGGAGTGTTGAAAAGTGTAACTAGGTTGGTCTTCATATTGACTATGTAATCATGTATTTTATGTAAAGAATAAGACAAAGATAATGAAATGTATATTGGTTATACTTGCTTCATGGGTTTCGTGAGCAAGATTTTATCTTAGGTTAATAGACTTCTTCTTGATGACTATCTAGGTTTTTGTCTTCTAGATATAAATGTAATAAGTTCCATATGTACGAAGTATCTAGGCAAGAGAATGCTCCAATACGTTAAAGAAGCTATGGAAGAATTACTTGGAACAACACTTAAATTAATGTTGGAAAATTCACCATCTACTGTGATCAAGTCGGCCTAAATATTGAATGTAAATTTGGCCCCACAACAAGAGATATGGTCGGCCTGAAATCACTGAACATGTTCCTATATGTATATACCTATTCTGCGGATCAGTTGTAAGTGAAAATTTCAGACACCTCTGAGTTTTTTCTTGTGAAATAAAAAAAATTGCATATTATGAACAAATTTAGCAAACCATCAACATGAAATAAGGAAAAATTAATAATGAAGCATGCATAAACACATGATATTATAACGAAGTTCATCCACTTTGGGATACATGTTTAGGCCCACTGTGGAATAAACGGTATGTTTGTTTTAATTTTAGTACGATGTCATTGTAAATATTGTATTAAACTATGTTATAAAGATCTTGTTGACAATGTTGGACCTCCCAACATTTAGGGGTATCCCCGATATGAAGTCCCAATTAGACCTCAACCATTTAGAGTAGGAGCCCCATCCGGAGTATGAATCGGTTGCCAAAATGGTGAGTTTTATTGTTATGTATTGGTTGTGATAACACATATAATGATGTATTCGTGAGTATGGTGAAACAAGTGTATAAATCAATGAGAAGTCAAGTGCAATGTATGAAAGGTTCTAAAATGAAAAAGGGGAAATGAGTGAGCCCCTCAGAAGTCTGTAATAGTACGCAACTTGAAAGGAACGCACAAGCATAAGGGAAATCATAAGTTGCATACGAAATAGTTCACCAAATAGCCATAATTGAAATACATAACAACAAACATCCAAAAATATTTATATTAATGAAAACGAAATAGTTCATAAGCGTTATCATAAATGAAACAACATATATTGAAAACATAATAATAATAGTCCTACTATATTCACAACAAATGCATGAAACTGTGTCAACTCTAACATTTTATTAAAGTGAAAGTGCCAAGCATACATATAAAATTGATGAACCACTACTCCCAATAGTGGAACATGAAGTCAACAACTTCTCCTCCAAAGAAATATACTCCCTTTATGCTACGAGGAACCCAAGGCTCTAAAAAAAACTCCTAAGATTATGATCATAAGCCAAAAGACCGGTCAAAATCCCTCTAGATGACCAATGAGGGTATAGTTATAACAAAAGGGGTGAATTTTCATCTCCCTTTGTGATTGTTTGACTTCCCTCATGACTATTTTACTTCCTTCAACCATGACCTCTGGTCTTAATTACAAAATGACTCTTCACACTCCACAATTGACACTTGGAATTTTACTCACAATTAATTACAAAAGAATATTACAATATTGCTCATACCCATATAAGACAAAATTGGGTGGTCAACTAGACAACCTAATAAGAAAAAGCAAATTAAGCGTGATTTTGGGGAAACTCCAGCTCAACCACTTCAACTTGCAGTTTCTTGGTCACATAGTGGTTTCAATATTTTTATTATGCCATGAATTCCCAAAACTGTGTGATGGGATAAGGATGGAAGCAGAATCTAGTGTCCATTGCATCTTGGTAGACTGATTTGGAACCATTCTGAATTTCCTTTTTCGGCAGGAGAAACATTATGTTGATCTGGACAAGCCCACCAATGTACTTCTGCATATTATTCTTGTTCACCTCTTGATCTTCCTCGGTGGTTATCTTCTTGATCTAGTCCAAGTATTCTTCAACATCCTTCCTAACTTGATTCCAATGTTTTTCCTTGGTGAGTAATCCAACTAAAGGGATCTTGTGTGATTCGACCATGAAATCCATGTTATTTTAAAATAGTGCATATGAGGCCTGAATGTTGGTGATGAATGAGGCACGTTGTTTATTACTCTATATGATCAGATGACCTTGTACTTTCTCTAGCGCTGCCTATCGCCTTGTTTTCTTTTCCATTACAAACGATGCCCCTTTGTGTTGTATTGACCACTCATGCATGGAAACAATGGTTGTATGGACAACGTTGAGGTTCTTAGCATTATATTTTCACTTATGCTACTTTTTTTGTAAGCATACGACAACTTTATGCATGGTGACAAGCTCCTCATAAAGGATCTACATGGTCTCTCCCAATGCCGATACTTCTACAAGTTCTTCGAGACATGCCTGTGAGAGAGATTATTTCTAGACGTCCACTTGGATTTGTTCCATTTCTTTCCTTTTATCCTGTAGGTTCTTTTGCATTTGTTTATTATCACCCATAATATACTCCATGTTTGACTTGGTAGAACCAGTGAGGGCAAATGTGACACCCTCCTTCCACATTTTCCCAAATTACTAGCATACCGAGGTAAACATGTGACGAAGAGTTACTATGATATGATTCAACTTCCTAAGTGCACTTAAGGAAGTGGAATTGGCTAACCAACACTTTACAAACCTTATTCCAGTGCTACAAGACCCCCAAGAGCTAATCCACCACTCCCGGTGCCCATCCCCTGAATTAACCTAGCCTTTCAATGAATTTATCCCCCAATCGCTCCCATAACAAGGTATGCATGTGACTGGAACCCTATAGTCGCTCCCAAAATTCCTGCAAGGGAGAGGTTGTAGTATTTTTCAACCAATTCTATGCTAGAGACTGTAGTCTTTAAGCAGCTTTTTTCAGGGCTAGTATCCAAACCACTGCCCGAAACTTGATGAGACTTTCAAAAACAATCAATGACACCAAGACAAAGCCTATAACACAAAACTTGATAAAGGAATTGACCTAACTAAGCCTAAAAATGACATACATTTCATTGAATACATTATGAACATATAATATACCGGTCATAATAACATATTTGAGCATACAGGTCTCATACTTATCTAAGAATCACTAAGAAACATTGATGCCTTATCACATTAGATTAATTATCATATACTAGGTCATATATTCATTGTTCATTCATTTATAATCATCAATGTCATAAAACATACTCATAAAAAACATATAAACAAAAAAAATAATAAGGATACAACAACCGCAAATACCACAAATGAATCAATACATTTTCCATAGAATACGAGGGAAAGGAAATATTATTAATGAATGAAAATTCCAACCCAGTATGGGACTACCACGTTCCACCCGACCATAGATTGGTTGAAACAAATATCTCTTCAGCCAATCACCCGCATGCTGTATTCCAAGAAAGCACAAATTGGAGTGCCCATGATAATTACACAGTCAAGGCAGGCAGGATTGCATCAATTTAGGGATTGCATTCAGCAGGGATTGCGTAGTGAAGGCAGGTTGTTTGGAGACAATAAATTGGCTAAGGGATTTTCCAATTTTTGTATGAAAGTGTGAGACAATTAGCTGATGTACTGAGGGCTCTTGTGAGAAGATTTTTGTATGTGATTGTTTCATGATCCATGATATAATATACAATAGAATATAGTGGGGGTTTTAGCTGTAATCTTTCCCTGGGAAATTATCTGTGTTGTGTGTGATTGATCTTTCTTCATGTTCATGTGATTAGCGATTGTGGTTTTAATTCCGCAAAAGATTTGTTGAAGCGATTCAGTATTTAACTTTAGTACATTTTTATATCAGGTGAATCCAAGATATACATGCTTGTTGTATAATTTATACATGGTATCAGAGCACAGGAAATTGTAGAAGTGAAGCAGGAGCTGAGTTTGTGACTGGATAGAATTCGAATTTGCAGAAATACTTTCTTGGTGCTAAATCTGATTGAAGATCGAAATGGCTTTCAATGGCTTGAGGTTAGAGTATGCACTCGAGGGTAGCTCAAACTACATTGATTAGAAGGATAGGATGGAGGCAGTACTCGAAGACAATGGCTTGAAGGAATTCATTGACAAAGATGTTCCTAAGCCATATGCTACATATGCTGCCAATCTTGATGCATGGCAAAAGAAAGTGGCAAAGGCGAGGAGGATCCTGTTGGAGGGAGTATGATACCACATTGTCTCAAGCCTCCATGGGAAATCCACACCATATGCTATGTGGAAGGCTTTGACGGATCTATTCCAAAGCAGTAATGACCATAGGAAATTTCCACTCAAAGATAAACTCAGGAAGATCAAGATGGAAAAGGGCGACACCATTCCAAAATATTTGAAAATTTTTGTCCAATGTCAGGGTGAACTGGGGAGTGTGGGAATAACAGTTGTTGATGATGATTTGGTGAGCTTGTCTCTCCTAGGACTTCGTAAGAGTTAACACAGTTATCAAGAATCTGTCAACGAACAGGAAAAAATTCTGGATTGGGAATGATTGTGGTCGGATTTGGTGCAGGAGGAGTTCAAACGAAACACCAATTATTGATATTCATCTAAGAATGGGGATGAAGAGGATTGTGCTTTGGCTTCCAAGGAAAGGAAGGAGAAACAAAAGAAATTTCCTTCAAAATCTAAATCCAAAGGCAAGAAGCATGATATGTCCAAAGTGAAGTGTTTTCACTGTCACGAAAATGGGCATTTTGCTACTAACTGTCCACAAAAGAATAAAAACAAGAAGGTTTTTGGAGCTACAACTGGTGAGGCCCTTTCCTCACAATTTTATCTTGAATTCTCCTTGATTGCATGCATGGTGTCAAGTGCGTTGGGATTGGTGTGGTATTTTAATAGTGGCACTTCCTTTCACATGACAGGAGATAAGGAAATTTTCAGTAACTTGGAGGAGAAAGATCTCTAGATGCATATTGACATGGGCGACGACGGATGGTATAGTGCTACCGAGATTGGTACCATTATATTTCAGAGAGAGTCAGTTAAACCATTTCAATTAAAATATGTGATGCATGTACCAGGTCTGAAGAAATTTTTTGTCTCAGTCGCAATGTTGGAGGACAGAGGCTATGACGTTGTTTTTAGTGATGGAAAAGCTTTCCTGCAACATAAAACAACGGGTCAAGCCAAGAGGATATGGCTTCGAGTTAAGAATCTCTAAAAGCTGGAGGTATATGGCTGCGCTGCCATGATGGGAAAGGCAGAGAAAGTGGTGAGCTGGGATGAGGGTGAATTATGGCATAGATGATTGTGTCATCTTCATCATGGAGCCTTGAAAGTCATGAAGAAAATTTCTACTGGACTTCCAATGGGAACACTTGCTCAGTTAGATCAGTGCAAGGGTTGCACCATGGGGAAGTATGTAAATTCCAACTTTCATGAGAAGGAGAACCGTGCTACAAGGATCCTTGAGAGAGTTCACATAGATGTCTATGGACCATTCTCAATTTCTTCATCAACAAAAAATAAGTACTATGTAATATTTGTTGATGAATTTTATCATAAATGTTGGATCTTCTTCATGTAGAAGAAAAATCAAACATTCTCTAAGTTTTGTGAGTTTAAGGCATTGGTGGAGAAAGAGTTGGGGAAGCAAGTGAAGGCTCTTAGGAGCGATAATGGCGGAGAATACATCTCTAATTAATTCAAGAACTTTTGCAACAAAGAAGGAATTTGAAAAAAACCCATAGTGCCTCATAACCCACAGCAGAATGGGTCGCGTAGAGAAATAACAAAACAATCATGGGTGCATCACGAGTGATGTTGAATGATTGGGGCCTATCAATGCATTTGTGGGCAGAAGCATGCAACACTACGGTTTATGTGCAAAACCATTGTCCTCATAGAGTACTTGGCATGAGTACACCTGAAGAGGCTTTCAATGGTAAGAAACCTGATATTTCACACTTTAAGATTTTTGGCTCATTTGTTTATGTGCATGTGACCAAGGACGCTAGGAAGACGCTGGAACCAACTACTGAAGTTGGGATTTCTGTGGGCTACACAGAAACACCCCATAATTATTGTGTGTATTTTCCAAACAATAGAATGACTGTTGTGTGACGAGATATAAAATTTGATGAAGAGAAATCCATGTGGTTGTCCCTTGAGAGGGAGCTGGACTTGCATGTAGAGGAGGAACTGCTGGTTCCCAAGGATCAGTCTCAAGATGTGGATCAGCCACATGAGGAGGTTCATGGAGTGGAGGAAATCACTCATGTAGAGCCATCCATTAGAAATGGCAGAAGGTGCAACACGGAAGCTGAGGCTAAGACTTGATGCTGCACAAAATGTAGGAGCCCCTACTTCACAGCGCAGACAAAGACAACCTCCTGACGGATTTACTGGATACATGGCTCTTATGAGAAAATGTATTGTGACTGAACCATCTTCCTTTGAGGAAGCAGTGCAACAACCTACTTTGGTTGATGCAATGGTGGAGGAGTATGACTCCATTGTTAAAAACAGTGCATGGGAAAATGTCCCAAGACCGGTTGACAAATCAGTGCTAGGTTCGAGAAGGATCTACAAGGTAAAGCAAGCTACTGATGGGAGTGTGGAGAAACAAAAGGCTAGATTTTTGGCCTGAGGTTTCTCACAAATCGAGGGGATAGATTATGATGAGACTTTTACGCCTATCGCAAGGTACTCTTCCATAAGATCCATCCTTACACTCTTAGCGTAGATGGGCTGGCACATTCATTAGATGGGTGTGAAAACTGTGTTTCTCAATGGGATCATTGAGGAGGAGGTGTACATAGAGTAGCTTGAAGGTTTCAAGATCTTCAACAGTGAATCACATGTGTGCAGACTCAAAAGAGCGTTGTATGGGCTAAAGCAAGCACGCTGTGCTTGGTACACTCAGATAGACAACTATTTCACCGGATTGGGCTTCACCAAAAGTGAAGCAGATGCAACTCTGTACTAGATTGTGGTTGAGGGTAAGCTATTGGTCATTTTTATTTATGTTGATGATCTAATTTTGACTGGTGATGAGCAGCTGATACACTCATGCAAGGAGGATCTTGTAAGGGAGTTCAAAATGAAGGATATGGGCCTCCTTCATTATTTAATTGGATTGGAAATATGGTAGCAGGATGGTGAACGTTTTGTGTCTCAAGGAAAGTACGCAAAGGAGATACTGGGTAAGTTTAACATGGAGAGTTTCAAATCCATGGATACTCCTCTTCTGGGAAACTAGAGGAAAGATGATGTTACTTCTAGAGAGGTAGTGGATGCTACTATCTATCGAAAATTAGTTGTTTCGCTAATGTATCTGGTGAACATGAGACTAGACATTTTCTACGCAGTTAAACAACTGAGTCAAGCTATGGCTAAGCCTACCAAGATATTTTGGAAGGCAGGGAAGCATGTCCTGAGATACCTGAAGGGCACATTAGAGTATGGTCTTTGGTACAAAAGAATGGATGGAGTGAAGTTGCATGGCTTCATGGATGCAAATTGGGCTAGAAGCCCATCAGAAAAAAGAGAACATCGGGGGGGGGGATCTTTAGCATTGGGTCAACAATAGTTTCCTGGTACAACAGAAAACAACAATCCGTGGCACTCAGTTCAGCGGAAGCGGAATACATGGTAGCAAGCCAAGCTGCATGTGAGGTTATCTGGATGAGAAAGATCTTGGTTGGTTTGTTTGGTTCTCAGATGGATCCGACGGTGATTCATTGTGGTAATCAGAGTTGCATTAAACTCTCTATTAATCCAGTGTTTCATGATAGATCCAACCATATATATATTCGGTACCATCATCTCAGAGATTGTGTGCAAAGGAGGATCATGTTGGTTCGGTACATTCCCACGGAAGATCATGATGCAGATATTCTGATGAAGGCGCTCACCAGGAGCAAATTCAAATACCATAGAGATAGGATCGGGGTGAAGGATAATCCCTTTCTTGTTGAGAGGGAGTGTTGAGATTCAAAAAGAAGATTCAACACCCACACTAGTGCATTAAGCACCTACACTAGGGTGGGGCCCACAAGGCTATTTTTGGGTGCATGTCTTTTTTTATTATCCCTTAATTTAGATGGAAATTAAACTGTAATTTATTCTCAATGTGCACTTGAAATAGTTAATTGAAGTGGAAAATTCAGTTAGCTAGTGAATTTCGAGTTAGAGGTTGGTTGGTGGGACATGCAGAGTGATTCTAGTTGTAACAGAGTTCAAAGTGCAGTGGTGCATGAGTTTGTGCAAGTTGTAAATAGTTTAACTCAATTAAGTGAGTTAAACTCAGTTGTGCTAGTTGTAACTGAAGATACACTAGTGAGAGATTCAGTAAATTAAATATTAATTAATTCACAATCAATGATCTCACATGCAAATGAGGATTTACTATTATTAGCTGCATGCATGTCAGATCCAGTGGAGACCCAGTTGAGTTCTAGGTGAAAGGGAAGTTTACTATCAGTTGTGACATTATCCACTTGCACACATGTAGGAAAACACACATTGGAGTGCCCATGATAATCGCGCAGTCAAGGCAGGTAGGATTGCATTCAGAGGGGATTGCGCAGTGAAGGCAGGTTGTCTAGAGACAGTAAATTGGCTAAGGGATTTGCCAATTTTTGTATGATAGTGTGAGACAATTAGCCGATGTACTGAGGGCTCTTGTGAGAAGATTTTTGTATGTAATTGTTTCATGATCCATGATATAATATACAGTAGAAGATAGTGGGGTTTTTAGCTGTAAGATTTCCTTGGGAAATTATATGTGTTGTGTGTGATTGATCTTTCTTCATGTTCATGTGATTAGCGATTGTGCTTTTAATTCCGCAAAATATTTGTAGAAGCGTTTCAGTATTTAACTTTAGTACATTGATTATCGAGTGAATCCAACATATACATGTTTGTTGTATAATTTCTACAGAGTTCAGATTTGATACTATGAATCTTTGTGTTAATAGTTTGGGGAGTGAAAGAAGTTACAAAGTGATCAAGTCAGATTGGCTCACTCTTGTACACAAAGGAATATGTGGTGATTTTTTTTCTAAGTTGCAAATCACGAAATCCCTTTGAGGAGGAAACACAATGGTGATTTGAACCAGTCAAGGTTATAGCTTCGACATCAAGCTTTGGTTTATTTTTTTACTAGATGAGGTTCAAATGAAGTTCTTAAGTCGGATTTGAACGTAGAATTTGCTGTCAATTGTAGTCCAAATTTTTTGTCAAGGGTTAAAGTTCCAGCCCAGATCTAGAGATTGTTCACTCTGTTAGTTGCTGAGGTGAGGATTAGCATACAGGTGAAAGATTAGCATGTGAAGGAAAGCGTAGTGCCACAATTGTATGTGTAGCACCTCAAACATGTTTGCGTAGCATCTCTACGTCTCTGGTGTGTGTGAAGCACATGCGCAGCGAATTCTTAGTGAATCAAAGTTGTGCACAACAGCTCTAGCGAATGCGTAGCCTCAACTTAAAACATAGGGTTATGACCAAATATTGATTTTTCTAGACTTCCTCAAGATCTTTGGCGAATCACTCTGTGTGAATGTTTCGTTTTTCCCCTGTACATTGAAACATGCTCCATCAACCTCCAGATCGATCACACTAATTCCAAGAGAGCTCCAGTTCTGTGATAAGATCGACGGAAAAGGTTCCAGGGAGTGCCAGTCTTTGATAAAGGCATAAATAATGCTTTTCCGGTGATGAAAGTCTAATATTTTGTTTGAATGGAGCATTCACGTGTTTCCGGCAATGGAAGGCCAATCTCTAGTTTGAATGAAGCATTCGTGAATGGAATTAAGAACATCTTTAGTTTTAGCAATGAAACATGTTGTTAGGAATTTAATTTTTGTTAAAATAAAAAGGGCCCATATAGATCTGGGGTTTTTTATTAGATTCAAAAGCTGCCGATTGATTAAGTTGCAGAGTGGTTTTTTTTTTTATGCAATATGGAACCTTGTCTATAGAGAAAAAGGGTAGATCTGGACGTAATCCAACCCATATTGGGCATCAATATTTGCTTCCTCTTTGCCTTATTTTCCTTTCTTGATACAATGCTAAAGTGCTCCAAGAAAAATCTGTGTCCAAGAGTGTGAGAGAGAGCTCCAAAATTGAACTGACAAAAGTATATGAAATGATCCTCATAAGCCTTTTTATCAATGAGGCCTCTATTTTATTCAGTTTTCCATTATTTTCCTTCATTTTCCTCCTCACATGAAAAGGTTGTGACCTTTCACCTTCCTTTTCTCTTAATTTCCCATTTTTTCATAAATAAAATTCCAAATAATGCCATTTTTCCTTTCCAAAGCATTTTCCATTGAATTTTCCAATTTCCTTTAGCTATAATAAATGAAGTGAACACCCAATAGGATTTTTTTCCCACCATTCATCTTGGAATACGTTTCCCATGACCATGGTCTTGTTTTTCCTTTATTAACTTTATTACATGTATTTTTTACCAGGGTTGTTACAGAACCCTCCCCCTTGGGGGAGCACCGTCCTAGGTGTTCAATGACACCTATAACCTACAAGACTATTGAAAGAAAAACCTACTTCCCATGGAGCTTTATAACACAGCTCGTGGAAATATTTACAATGATCACCTGTTGAAAAAATTACAGTCATCCCTTTTATTGGATATTTATAATACAACTCATTACGATATTTACAATAATAACCACATATACTTATGCACATTTACTTCAACCAACAAATAAAAGGATACGATTCCTGCATTCGCAACAAGGAAATCTAGAGGCTCACACCTCCACCCTCAAAAGTAATACCAATAGTCATCTCCTTCCCAAGAAGTCCATAATCCACTGCCAGAGTCAAACCTGCATCCAATGTCCAGTGCTACAATCCCGCGCCACTTGTCCTCTGAGTGAACATTTACCATCTCATTGTTCCAGGTCACACTCTCAATGTGCATATGATTTCATCTAGAAATTCTAATAACCAAAAAAAAATTTATTCCTTGGTCTTCCATTCTATGCTACACAATCCCTTGGGAAATCCGGGCATCCCCTTCCGTGTAGTCACTCACCTTCCAAGTTCCTCGACACCCCTATCTCGAGCGATCCATCCCTTGGCAAGGATTCCTCACATCGGAAGATAAAACAACCAAGGAATATACCTTCCTCAAAACCATCCTACCGTTCATATCATGCTCATGGAAATCAATGGACACTATTGGGTACTAGTGTCCCATAATAGCCATGTTCTTGAAGTGCTTTACTAGCACATTACTTCCTATTTCAATTCCTTTTTGCTGTTGCTGCCGATTCTTGTAGTCCATTTCAACAACACAACTGACCATTTCCATGCTTTCATGTACCAAGAACATAAATTCCATTAGATTCAAAACGAATTTAAATAAACTCAAATCATACCTCATTAGTGGCCCATCAATAAAGTACACTTGCAATTTTGTTCACTTTTTGTCACAAGTCAAACTAGTTGTTTGATCAAATCATCATGTCTAAACATATCACATTAGGTTAGAATCATAGATCACATTTAACCATCATAATTTTGAATCATAGATCACACGTAATCATCATGAGTCAGAACCACAGATCACATGTAGAATAAAACTGAAATAAAATATTGATACTTATCCTTTAATCAATCCTTAGCTTCTACCTTTACCCTTTGTCCCTTTTGTATGCACATCGGATGGGTTGCCATACCCGACAAACACCCAGTTCCTTCTCTTCAACCACGTAGACATACACATAGTGTGCATCACACACATACAACCACACATGACATACAACACCATACAATACATACACCTACACCTGACATACAACACATACACTTACACCCGGTGTACAACACAACACATACATCTGCACCTGGTGTATGACATAATACATACACCTACTCCCGGTGTACAACACAACACAATACATACAACTACACCCAATGTACAACAGAATACATATACATACACAAAGTACAACACAAGGAAAACACATTTCATGATACCATGACTACACAATGCACATATATAGTATCGCATGACCGAAACACAACATGTACGACATGAAAAAATACAACATGTACACTAGTATCATATGTACAACATGTACATATTACCACCTGTACACAACACCACCTACATAATGTGTGTACCACATCAAATGTACACATCACCACTTGAAAAACATGTACACAACATCACATGTACACAACGCCACCTACATGTGTACACAACACCACTTGCACACACCACCCCATGTACAACAAGTACATGGTACCACATGCACACAACACCCTATGTACATAACACCACATGCACACAACACCACGTGTACAATCATACATACAAAACCACATATACATAGCACCATATGTACAACATACACACCATTCCATATGTACACAACATCATGTATGCAATATGCGCAAAGCATCATATGGACATAGCACCACATATCCAACATGTACATAACACCATATGCACACAACATCGCATATCCAACATGTACATAGCACCATCTATACCCAACACTGCATAAACAACATATACACAACACCATCTATACATAACATTGCATAAACAACATTTACACAACTCCATCTATAAATAACATTGCATAAACAACATGTACACAACACCATTTGTACATATCATTGCATGTACACAACATGATCACTATAAATAGCATGGCATAAACATCATGTACACAACACCATTTGTACATATCATTGCATGTACGCAACACGATCTATACATAGCACTACATAAACACCATATACATAGTATCATATATACACAAAACCACATGTACAAAACATCACAGGTACAAAATATACAACATATACACAACATTAGCACTGCACATCCATAGACCACAAACTGACTCTACCAAGAAACCTTGATTCTAGGGTCCTTTAACTATTCATGCATGTTACAACATGCCACCGATCACACTGCTTCCATTTTGCTGATGTGTCCCCAAAAATTACTTGTCCATAAAATAAACATAGGCATAGTACAAAAATTTAATATCAATTCATATCCACATGATAGTGACCTTGTAGATTTGTCAAGGCTACTCTTCCTAATTGATTCCTCATAAACCAAGAACCTCTTCATATCATTCACCTACATAAGCAATAATTCCTCCACGAGAAAGATTCCCGATGACCCTTTCATACAACGACATGCATACATAAATACATATATGCATATATAAACATGAACATAATCATAGTCACAAAAAACTTACTAGATATCATAAGGTTAAGGTTAAGATAACTACCTTTATCCATGCATAGCATGCATAACATTGAGAGTAACAGTTCCCAACTTAGCTAAGGCATCTGATGAATCAAAGCTATTTACCTTACCTTTCATGATTACCTTGCTCATGATTGTATTTCCATTTTCCATTTACACCAATGGACCAAACCAATCCAACTTATTGTCATATTATTACCTTCAACCACCCTTACTCATGCACCAAGCTTCATTCGGGTATTACATTACCTGTGGGGTTTCATCCATCTCTCCCCAAGATCCATTACCTTTCCTCCTTCCCAACCAATTCCAAGACCCTAAAAACACAAAAGGAAATAACTAGAATCAAACAAGAAGAATACCGTGAAAAAAAAATATGGCATCGTAACAAAGTGGTATGGCCATACACTAGACGCAATAAAAACCGCAAATTAAGCACAAAAAATCACAAAAGACTAAAATTACAAGGCTAACAACAAACACCATGAATCGATACCCATGGGTTCCTAGCGTCTCCAATGGAAATTCAACTTGAGCCTTCTTCAAGATTTCATGGAATTCTCCTTTTTCATGCAATCCCTGCATCATATTTCCATAAGCACATAATTGTCAGTGTATAACTAAATATAATAATACACCAATTACCTTACCTTGTTGTGCCAAGCGCACTGGATTATAACTGAACATGCACACCTCTCAAGGAACTCCAATTCCTTGATGAATCCTGCTATGACTAGAAACTAATTGTTATACCTATCAAATACATGTTCAAGAATATAACACATATCCACACATTGTCTGGAAAAATAAAGGTTAAGAATACTTCATGTATGCAAGCAATCCTTCATTTGGAATTAGGGTTTCCAAACATAGCCAAAGGAATTATTACCCAATTCCTTTCTTTTACCATTACCTTATGCAATTGAGTATTTACTATGTGATATCACAATACCCAGTTGTTATTTATGCAATCAAATCAATTGTTACCTTGTCATGCTAATACCAAGCATTTTTCTCTGTAATTGTTTACACATGGCAGCTACATGTTCAAAGGATAAAAACATCATTTCTGTTAATTTGTAATCAACCTTTGCCATGAATAACAACCATATCATAAACATCAGTTCAGTCACATTTATTAGTCCTAATACTACAACTAACACCCAATTACACTTAAGTACATATCATCTGTCTCAACAATTATTGCGTTAATACAACCATCTTAAAACAAGATCATTCCTTCACACAATCTCATAGACACATACTCATATCATGAAATAAATCAAACATTCAAGCAATAGATATACGACATAATAGACACCAGACCCTCAAAAACCAAATAGACGACATAACAAACACTGAAACAAAAAATAGATGACATAATCAAACTCACACCTTAATGTATCTCACGCGAGGCTATCTTATCTGCAAAATTAATCTATATTAGCATGATATAACTTCACAACATCTCAACTCAACATAAATAAGGTCATGATATCCATAACAGTAACTAGCTAACATGTTCACATCATAATTTCATAAACAATTGTCATTCATGCATAACAATCACATATGCACAATCAGTCTAGATTAGTACAACACAATATCACAAATATATCATCTCATACCTGAATGTCATAACTATAATCATCTACATAGATCAATCCAGATGAACATGATACATATAACATCAATATCTTAATGCAATAACCCTAATAATCAAGTTAACTAACATATAAAAACAACGAGTTAACATATAATATATTCATCAACAACATATAACATAATCATCAATATAACAATCAACAAGTTAACATATAACATACTTATCAACAACATATAACATAATCATCAATATAACAATCAACAAGTTAATATATAACATACTTGTCAACAACATATAACATAATCATCAATATAGCAATCAACAAGTCAATATATAACATACCTATCAACAAAATATAACATAATAATCATAAAACAACAACAACAACAATGCATATAACAACAAGTTACTATCATTCAAGACTATTCGACACGTGCATATGACCACACTGATTCACTAGCATCTACCATGCATGTAACCACAAAAAAAAATGACAAACATGTATATAACCCTAATGCATATAAAAATCCATTAACTAACATACCTACATGCCTAACATACAACCTTATATGATAAGTTGCTCTTACCTAGAGTTCTAGTGCTGCAACCTCGCTTGAATATATGCATCTCCTGCTCTATCTCAACCAACACATTAGCATCATAACATACCAATAGCATCATGATTACCTAATTTCATACAATGACATCATGCACAACAACCTTCACCATGACATTGTATGCATAACAACATATAGACCCTGACATGCATAAAAAATGCATATACAACTGACATGCACTCACGACTAACTCATCCCAACAACAACATAATTAACTCCTACATGGAAACACAACTATAACAATTATTACCACTATGCATACATAACAAGCACATAGACTACAAGCATAAATAACACATATGCAATTCACTTGTATGCATGAAAAAAAAATTCCACCCAACCAGTCCAAGTGTTGAACCATGCTCTGATACCACTATGTAACACCCTCCTCCCACATCTACCCAAGTTATCGGCCTACTAGGGTAAAAATGTCACAAAGAGTTACTATGATATGATTAAACTCTGTAAGTGCAGTTAAGGAAGTGGAACTGACTAACCAACACTTTACAGACCTTCCTTAGATGCTGCAAGACCCCCAGGAGCTAATCCACCACTCCAGGTGCCCATCCCCTGAGTTAACCTAGAATTTCAATGAATTTAATCCTAATTCACTCCCATAATAAGGAATTCATGTGACTAGAACCCTATAGTCTCTCCACAATGCCTGCAAGGGAGAGACTGTAGTATTTTACAACCAGTTTTGTGCTAGAGATTGCGAGATTTAAGCCACTTTTTCAGGGCTAGTCTCCAAACCATTCCCGAAACTTGATGAGAATTTCCAAGAAAATCATTGACACCAAGAAAAAGCCTCTAACAAAAAACTTTATCAAGGACTTGACCTAACAAATCCTAACCATGACAGACATTTCATGGAACACATCATGAACATGTAATCTACCGGTCATAAAAACATATCTAAGCATAAAGGTCTTATACTTATTTGAGAATAGCTAAGAAGCATTGATGCCTTATCACATTAGTTGCATTATCATCTATTAGGTCATATATTCATTTTTAATTCATTTATAAATCAAAACATGATGAGAGCGATACATCATCACTGTCATAAAACATACTCATAACAAGCATATAAACAACAGAAATAATAAGGATACAACAACCGTAAATACCACATATCAGCTAGTACATTTTCACATAAAATAACAAGGAAAGCAACTCTTATTAATGAATGAAAAATTCAACCTGGTATGGGACTACCACATTCCAGCCAACCATACATTGACTGAACCAAATATCTCTTCAGCCAATCATCCTCATGCCATATTCCAAGCATGAATGTAGGACTCAAAACCAAAAAAATCAACTAGGGCTTCCTGAGACTAAACCACCTCACCCTCATCAATATAACTAGGATATACCACAATCCTTACTAGATCACTAGGCCATAAACAATCATGGATGTCATGGTATTTCTCCATCTACACCGTGAGGAATTTTCATGTCTCCTAGTCTCTAGGATTTACCACAATCCATAGTATGATCCAAGGATCACTAGGCCATAATAGAGACACCACCCTCTAGGCTTTACTGTATATCTTTCCATTCACCGACCAAGGATTCCTAGGCTTGATCAAGGGAAACAACCTCTAGGATTTACCGTATATCTTTCATTCACCGATTGAGGATTCCTAGGCCCACCGAGGCACACAATACCTAGTTTTACCACAACCCACAGTTCGGTTCAAGGGTTACTAGGAAAGTGGATTTACCGCAATCCACAGTATGGTTCAGGGATCACTAGGCCATGTGTTCTTTCATTCAAATATCCACCTCACTTAGTTTCAAATCCATTCAGAAATACAGCTCAACCAAAATGAGAAACCTATCACACCATGGCTATCCAGAAATGGAAAGGCAAGGCTGAAGAACACTATCACACCTGGAAATACCCATGCCAAAGACAACAAGAGAACCAATAACACACATGCATAACAATACATGCCAAATATATCAAGGAAATCACACATGAAAATCGATACCTGCAAGTAAACCCATTGTAGTTTCTTGATCATACCATTCCTTGCTTGATCTTTGCTTCCTCTTTGCCTTCTTTTCCTTTCTTGATCCAATGTTGAAGTGCTCTAAGAAAACTCTAAGTTTGCAAGAGTGTGTGAGAGAGAGAGAATAGAGAGAGAGCTCCAAAACTGAACTGAAAAAAGTCTATGAACTGATCCTCAGAAGCATTTTTATCAATGAGGCCTCTATTTTCTTCAATTTCCCATTATTTTCTTTAATTCTCCTCCTCATATGCAACCTGAGACCTTTCACCTTCCTTTTCTCCTAATTTCCACTTTTTTCATAAATAAAATTCCAAATAATGCCATTTTTCCATTTCCTTTGCCAATTTACTTTAGCCATAATAATCGAAGTGAACACTCACTAGGATATTTTTCCCACCATTCAACTTGGGATACGTTTCCCATGACCATGGTCTTTTTTTTCCTTTATTAACTTTATTACATGGATTTTTGACCAAGGTTGTTACAACCAAATTTGCTGCAGCAATGGCTTCTGGATTTGTCCTGGTGTCTGTCACAATCACTACTTCTCTAATGAATGAAATAGTTGTGAGCTAATACAGAAAATGTTTCTTTCTCACTTGTACAATCTTATTTTGAAGCTCATCGTAAGTTATATTGTATTTATCCATGACTGGGACATTATTCAGAGGAAAAATATCATCTTCTTCGCTTGGAGCTTGCTCTGTTGTCGGAGGAGGGGGGGACTGAATGATTATTTGTTGAGTACTAGACATACACTACAAGGAAAAGACCCTCTAGTGGATTTTTTTGAGGAACCACTTATAAAAATACCCCAGACATCTGTTTATAGCAGAGGTTCCTAGAGGAGGTTGGCGGGCAGAGGTTTTTGTGGATGTATTTTGTTCGGTGCTCTTATCACCGCAAAACACACCGGTGCATTCGAGATGACATAGCACCAATGCAGTTAAAAAATTGGCACACTGGACACCGTGTGCTCCATACACACACGCTTGGTGCATTGTAATTCTGTAGAGTACCGGTACTTTACGTAACTTCCACACCAACACGCCATAAAAAATGCGCGAAAACTGACACTGCCCAGGTCGCCCTTAAACGCACCGGGTCACCAACGTACCGGGCCACCTTGAAATCCTCGCACACTGGCATAGGGTCAAATAAATAAAAAATTACGGCCAAAAAACTGCACAAAACATAGGCACACCGGGAACCGTGCACTCCTAACACCCTCGCCCGGTGTGTCATATTCCTGTACAGCACTGGTTCCTTACATGTCTACCGCACCAGTGCTTCCGAAAACGTGTGCGAAAATAGATACTGCCCGGTGTGGAATAAATAAAATTCACCAGGGCATCCATAAAATGCGTGCACCTGTAGATAGTTAAATAACAAAAATTACGGCAAAAAAACCGCATAAAACATTGGCACACCAGAAACCGTGCGCTCCGTACACACCCGCCCGGTGCCTTTTATTAAGGAACAACACCAGTGCGTGTCAAATCGTCAACACTGGTGTCTCATGAAAAGCGCGTGGAACAGAAACCACCCGCAACATAATTTCTGAAACGCACCGGGCCCCATAAATTCCGCACACCGGAAAAGGGTTTTAAAAAAACAAAATTACGCCCAAAAAACCGCACAAATCATTGGTTCACCAGACAACGTTCCCGGTGTGTCTTATTACTGTAGAGCACCGGTGCATTACTGCTAAGCTACCCCCGTGTCTCATAAAAAGCGTGCGGAACAAAAACCGCCCAGCGCAGAATGACGGAAACACATCGGGGCCCCATTAATGCCGCGCACCGGAAAAGGGTTAAAAAAAAAAATTACGGCCAAAAAACCGCACAAATCATTGGTTCACCGGAAAACGTGCCCAATGCATCTCATTACTGTAGATCACCGATGCATTACTGCTACATTGCCCCGGTGACTCCTAAATGCGCGCGAAAACAGAAACTGCCCGGGGCAGCATAGTGCAAACGCACCGGTACGCCAATAAAAACCTCGCGCACCGGAACAGGGTTAAATAAAAAAATATTGTGGCAAAAAAACCACATTTTTCACTTTTGTCAGTACTACATAGCTCTCAAGCACCGGTTCAAGTTATCCTTGTTTGAGCCGCACTGACATCCGTGCTCCTATTGCACTTATTGCACACACTGCTGCTGTGCATTGCCACCAATCTCTAGCTTGAATTTTAGCTTGAATTTTATAAAATAGTGGACAAGTTTTCTTTTGAAAATTGTACAACCAATATGCCTCCTCAACGGGTAAATGTATAGGTATTTTTCTTGTTTTTCCATAATTAAACCTTTAGTGGATTAGAATTTGAAAAAACCTTAAAATTAACCATTAAAAAAAAAAAAAATTTGTCGCGCGGTGCACTCAAGTCGTTCGGCTCGCACCAATTTGTGGTGCTTCCTGTAAATTTACAAGCCGCACTGCACCCGGTGCTGACGGTATATGCACCGATTCCGGCGTGGTACTGCGTTGTGCACCGCACCCGGTGTTGATGGTATCCGCACCGGTTTCGGCGCGGTACTGCGTGGTGCACCATGTTAATTTAAATCTTTTTAAAAAGTGCGGTGCAGTTGATTACCAGGCCGCACCGTTGACAATGGTGTTTTGTGGCAATTCAATGCGTTGATGAAATTCTCCGCCCCGGGGCAGGTAATGTTTTCAGCGCACCGGAATCGCAATCCGACATTGTCAATGGTTCGGGCTGGTAAACCAGTGCTTAGGGTATCCACACCGATTCCGGGGCGGATACCAAAGGTCCATCGTGTTATTTAAATTTCTTTAAAAAGAGTGGTGCAGTCGACTACCTGGCCACACCATTGATGTAGTTGAATTGAGGTGATGAGGTGCGTTGACTGAGTTAACAGGCCCAGGGTGGCTATTTTTGTCAGCGCACGGCTTACCGTATTTGGCTTAGGTCAACGGTGCGGCCTCTTAAAATATCACACCGACGACTATGTACGGTGGCAGGAGGGCGGTGTGCTGACTTAGTTATAAGCCCCGGGCAGATAGTGAAGTCATCGCACCGGCCTCCTAACACTGCATGTAGTGAACGGTGCGCTAAAAACATTTTCTGGAGCACCGCTTCTTGTGCGGTGGATATCATGAGGTGCACTGTATCTTGTGCACTTTGTGGGGAGACGCACTGCGACCGATGCGTGACTGTGTTTTTGGCGCACCAACTCTTGTTTTATTTATTTTTCAAAAACTAAATATATACATATATTTGTAAATACATGTGTCATTTAATAAAAAAATTGTGTTTAATATGTCAATCATTCAGAGACGTGAAAGGAGAGAAGAGGGGCAACAACAACAACAACAGGCGGAATAATATAACATGGTTCGCCTGTGGGAGGCAAGAGAGAGGGAGAGAGATGCGTACCCTTGCCTTATTACAGCAGCGATGCAGGGGCTCCTTAAGCAGCTAGGCATCCTCAAGTTCTATGAGGAGGCTACTTCCCTAAAGTCCCATAGTTTGTTTTTGAGACATCTTATCCAAAGGTGGAATGCCCAGCAACAGGCTTTTCGGGTTGGTATCAACCAGTGGTACACACCCACTAAGGAGGATGTATATTTTATTACAGGGCTATCGAGGAGAGGGGTGGATTTTCCCTCGTTCCCCGAGGTTCTAGCTGGCTGTGTGTTAGGGAGTCAGTTAGTTTACTCCCAGAGATACATTGGAGAGAATTTAGTATCTCCTATAGAGTTTCAGGTTGCTGGAGGGAAGTTACGTATTGGTGCGTTTGGTCGTGAGGAGGTCCAGTGTCTCTCACTTATCATTTTGACCATTTCGCACAACACCAGTGACGAGAAACGCATTAGTTGCCAACTTTTATATTATGTTGATTCTTTACTACAGTAGCCATGACTTGTCAGGTGGTCTGCCATTTTTTTGCGGCAGTTCTGTACAACATTAGATAGATGTCGTGCTCATGCACAAGGGAGGGTCAACTTCCCTTTTTCTTCAAAAAAATTTTGTTTATTTTTTGAGAGGTTTCCAGAGACGAGGCCTTCTTTTCTTTGGCAGCCTCGTAGGCCGATTATTGAGGCACGTATGCACATGTGGGGGTAGATGATGCCCAAGAGGGAGGAGACTCTTTTTCCAGCGAGGATATTAGATGATGCACTGGAGTTGCTAGCCAGTGTTGATGAGCATCCCTTCATTTTTGTCCCCTGTCCTTATGTGGGGTTGGATTGGCGAGGGTGTGCCAACATCCTCTTCATAGCTGATGAGTCGCCAGATGATAGAAGTAATATTAATGTTTTATTTAAATTTATTCTAACATGTTATTTAACTTGTTTTTATTAAATTGTGTAATAAAATCCTCTAATTATTGTTGTGTAATTGTATATATTTTGCAGACATTGGCTCTTTTGATGGCGAGGAGATGCCACCACCACCACCTAATCCAGGTGTGGATCCTGATGAGGATGAGGGCATGCCAGATATTGCCGAGGATCATCAGGAGGCCGGTGCAGATCAGAGACCTACTCCTGCTGGTGCGTCGGTGTGCGGTCGACGTCTTAGTGATGCTAGATACAGGAAGGAGTTGGGCGACCAACTCATTGCATTGATTGTTTTGGCGGGCATCAGGCCCGCTTATTTCAGAGATATAGAGGCCAATGATAGGCTATTACGGATGTGGAGAGGCATGCCGCATGACATGTACAGCCTGATGTGACATGTTGTAGGAGTTACGACAAATTTTACGCAACTTACGAGGACCGTTGCACATTACGATCGAGCCGTAGCACATGATGGATAGTCTGTGAGGCACAGCGTACCATCATCTCATGATCGTTCACAGCCTCGTGCCATGCCAAATTTTCATGAGCATCCAATAGCATCTACTAGCAGTCATCATGGAGATGAGGCTGGACCATTGGCCACTAGTACTGATATTGATGTTGTACTACCACCAGCTGATCCATGACATTTATATTATAGTTGTATATTTTTAACATTATTCAGTTATATATATATATATATTATGGTCCATGTATTTTATGTTCATGTTGCAGTTGTACTTAATTTACATGTTGGTGATCATCATGATGTGTACGTTGTTAGGTCATGTTAGATATGTTCATTTAATGTGCAGCTTGCAGATAGATGTGTATGTGATAGCATGAGATGTATATTTGACATGAGATGTATATTTGATGTTTGTGTTGTACTAATGATGTTAATATATAATGTTAATTGTGTTTTGTTAGATGATCATGATCACGATGATGTAGTTAGCGATTTTGAATGTGTTTTTTAGTCAAATATAATGTTTGTATGATGGTTATCATGAATGTGATGTTTATTAATTAATTTAATACCAAATGATCATGATATTGTAAATTTGTAATATTTGTATTTAAATTTCTAAAATTGTAATTGTAATGGTATATATGTGAATTTCTAAAATTGTAATTGTAATTGTAACTTTTTAATTTGTAAAATTGTAGTTGTATATATGTAAAATTCTAAAATTGTAATTGTAATTGTAATTGTACATGAAATTGTAAAATTGTAATTGTAATTGTAATTTTAATTATAATTGTAATTGTATGTAAAATATTTGTAAAATTTTAATTATATTAATGTGAAATGAATTTATTAAAATTTTTAAATTTGTAAATTTTAAATAATTGTAAAATAATAAATCTAGAATAATATGATTTATTGTAACATAATAAAGTTTAGAAAATAATGCAAATAAATTCCTGTACTTTAGAATTATCATTATTTTATTATGATCTTAGATACAAAAAAAAGAATTAATTTATACAATACACCATTGTTTTCGAGATCAACATAATACCAAATTATCAAGTGAATTATTGATTTTAACATTAACACAATGCAAATTACCAATTAATTCAAAATACATATTATATTAATATTTTGAAAAAAACATCTTAAAAAGTATAAATATTGATGAAATAACACATGTACCATATCACTCTCGGTTCTCATGATCACCCTCATTATCTTCTAGCTTGCATGACATGATAAAACTATTGTTCTCAAAAATATGTTTTGATCTAGGGTCATGTGTCAATACGAACCACCAATCCCTATCCAACACATATGGGTAAAAAAACACCTGGTTGTAGTGTTTAGGGAAAACATAGGGCTCCTTATCTTCATCCCACATCTTTCTATAGTTGATACATATCAGCCTACTATCGCGATCTTCCTTTACATTATTCTGATAAAAGGTGTCCCACCACTTGCACCTAAAAATAACACATTGGAAAGAAGAAAAGTCCACTTCAATGATCTCTTGTATCTTTCCGATGTAACCTAACGTCCCTCGTACTAGTTGTTGATCACGGTGGCTAGATCGACTAGATTGATCGAACTCAACTTCCAATCCACAGTCTTGTGTGACGTTTCCAACATCGACATTTTCTATGCGAAAATGGTGTCCATATGTCGACATAGATGGGAACAAATGCACCTATTATAAAAAGTTAAAAAAATCATAGTATCATGTGTCTTATAAATAATAATACAACAATAGTTAAAATATGAAATGTAGATGTCTTAATATAAGTTTCAAGTTTACATATAAATTAAAAATATTATTACTGAGTTGCTGCACCCAATCCCTATGTTTAGCGCATCCTCTTCAGCATGTGGGTAACGACTGGTAGCACTGTATTTCTCTCTGAATTGGTCAACAACCCAACCATTGGGGCATATTTTTGACATATTTTATTTTAAATGATTGGGATAAGGCACAATTCTACCATTCAACTGTCTGAATTCTTTCCTATCACTATCCCATTTCATCCTGTTTTGTTCGTACAATGCGACCCACGGTTGTGTCACTTCAGAATTGTAAAGAATGAATATATTGATTGCTTCAATTTCTGCAGTCGTTGATGAAATCAGACCAACATTATGTAGTACTTAGAGATCAAAATATACATTATATCGAAGTTCAACATGAATATTAATTAATTTTTGTAAATTTGAAAAATTAAAGTCGCTTACTCTTTATCAAGTGCTTTTTTCCACTCGTTTGGAGCAACTCTCCTTCTCTTTTGTCTTCATCCATTTGATCGTCCCAAATCACCGCACCTAGTCTGTTGTCGATCTACTTGATGTATTCACTGGCATAGTAGAAATACTCATACGATATGTACCCCTCTGCCATAGACCCCTAGGGTTTTTCCCTTTGTCAAACAAAACCTTTCAATTTCTTCATGTACCTCTCTAAGAAGAACATCCAACGACAAGAAACAACCCCAACTAATTCAACCTCATCTCCAGGTGGATTAGAAGATGAACTTGTAAGTCCATGAAACTCGTCAGCAGTTCCTTCTCAAACATACAAACAATCTCAACTATCTCTTGACGCCACCGTGGAATGCTAGCCACATGAATCTCCTTTGATGTGATCCAACGTACAAATGCAGATAATTTAGATATGGCATGTCCTAGGTCTTGAGGGAATTCATGTTTCACACACCCACACACAAACAGAGGATAATGACACTGTAAAGTTATAAACACGTGCAATAATATACAAACTTAGTTATGTTTTATAATCCCCGCATGGGATAAAATTTATTAATATAAAAAATAATAAAATCATGCTTTTGACATTATACGTACTCTTAGAAGATTCAAATGGTCATGCGATTTCAACCTCGACAAATGGTCATCCACGGTGAAGCAGCGCCATAGTGAAGACCCATATGAAGTTGGCACCCTCACATCCATTATAACTTCCTTTGCCAAAGATATATCATATTTTTTAAAAATCCATGGGACATCACCTTCTTTGAAAAACCATGAATTAGAGGGACCAGCGCCTGCCTCTGATCCCATACTTTCTAATCGTCTTGGCCAATATTTCTTTTTAGTTTTTGAAGTAATAAGATCTTTCCTAACCGCCAATGTGTCACTTTGTTTTGATGATATGTGCCTCCATAAAGAAGATGAAACATTTTTAAATATATGCATGGGATCTAATAAGTGGGCAATCTTAAGATGCTCCCAATATGGGAGGTCATAAAAGATAGATTTCCTTTTCATCCCAATGGGAAATTTCTCAACATAGGTGTTGAAGAAATCTGGATCATTGAACTTAGGCTCCCCATTTGAATCAAACATTTATGTGAACTCCTTCTCCTTCTCTCTCTCATATGCTCTAAGCCATTCAGCTGGTGTCATTATTGGAGGCCTTTGGGTTCTCTCTCATTTACCATTGAAAGAGGATGCTGCTCTTCTGTAAGGGTGTTGTTCTTGTAGGAAGAACTACTAATCATCCATACCAACCTCTATTTGATTGTCTCCATTTCCAGCTTGTGAAGAACTACTATTGCTGTAGTAATTAGTAATTCCTAATTGGTGAATCTGGACGTAGCGGGAATTGAATCGGTGGTTGATTCAACCATTCTTGGTATCGTTCCTCTCCGATTTTTTCTCTTAATTGAGTATTCTCTCGATTTGACATTGTCGTGGGGTGAAACGGAAGATGGTAGGTAGGTCGTTCATCATCACTAGAATCCTAATAATTAAAAAATAATAATTTTGAACATGATTAGTACAAAATATATGATATCAATTAGTAACCACGTTGACAATATTGCATGATTATAAATTGGTTTGACGTTGAAATAATTACATATTAATCAATATATATACCAAACAATTATAATTATAATTACCATCATTGTCCCGGGATTGTGGCTAGAATATGCAATATTGTTACAATTGGTAGGGTGAAGTGGTTGTCCATTTTCATCTACCAAATGCGCCTTGCGGTATGCAGCTCCTGATAAGAACTTTCGACGTTTTGGAGCAGTTTGAATATTTTGTGCATCTGAACTCGATGCTGAATCTACATGAACCTGCACATTTTTATACATTATAAATTTAATTAAGTTGTGCGTGATTGATTGCTTGGATAAAAACCATATATAAATTCAATTAGATAGTGACAAAATAAAACAAATATGAAGTAAATATTACGTCTCCACATGGATAGGGAGAACTCAGCAATGGACTTTGAGAAATATTATGGAACGAGCTGGATTTTGAAGAATTGTCCATTCCATATAATATATGACATTTAATCCCTGCATTTGAGCAAAACAAAAATAAATTTTGGTGCACAAACTTCAATGTCATTCCAGTGCGTAATGTACAGATAACCGTACTGGTGAGTTTTTTATTTTGCGCGCTAGTGCCGTTTTATAAAACGACGCACCGGTGCGGTTAAATTAAAGGACGCATAGGTAAACGAATAACTGCAAATAAAAAAAGCGCAACCCTATTTTCTTTAAGTGAAAAAAAGCGGTAAATTGAAAAATGGGTGGCAAAATATTTTTGAAAATCTAATTTCATAAAACATTTCTTTAAATACTAAACACTTTTCATTATTTCACTATTTTTGCAAAAATTTTCAGCCAGAGATTTGCAGGATACATACCTGGAGCAAACAGAGCACGAGAACACTGTGGAGTAGGGAAATATGTTCGAACATAAGTATTCAAACAATCAGAATTCCAAACCTCTGGTTAGTCAAACCCTGTACCATAGAATTTCAAACGATGTGAGTAAGTTTATTGTTTTTTTGTACTTTTTTTCTGCAATTTTTTTTATGCAGTAAAATAAGAAATCAAAGTCTATTGTTTTTTTTTTTAAATTTTTTTCTGTAGTTTTTTTTATGAAGTAAAATAAAAAAATCAAAGCTTATTGTTTTTTTAACCCTTCTTTTTTTTGCAGTTTTCAGAAACAAAAATAAAAAAGAAATCCATTTTTACAAACAAAACCTTATATTATTTTTGTTTCTGCCCTTTCTTCTCCCTCTTTATTTTCAATTTAGATTTATAGGGTTTGTATAGTTATAAGAAATCCAACCCATGGGACGACTTGCATGTTCGGATCCCAATCCATGTTGGCCCTTGCGTCAATCTTAAAAAACTACAGATTTTTTTCATCGGTGCACCCTGCGTAACAGAGCGCAACGGTGCGCTCAGTTATAGTAGTGCACCGCGAAAGTACAGTGATAAAAAAAATAAAAAATGTTTTTATTAGTGTTCCATATGTAACATATGGCACCGGTGCACTATTGCACTATGGCGCACCTCAAACGTGCTGTTTTGCAAAAAAAAACCATTTTAGAAACAAACCCTACATTCTTTTTGTTTCTGCCCGTTCTTCTCCCACTTTCTGTGATTTCAAAATTAGGGATTTTCAATTTATATTTATAGGATTTGTATTGATAAATATAAGCCTAAGACATCCAACCAACAGGAGGACCTGCATAGTCGGATCCCAATCCATGTTGGCCCTTGCGTCAATCTTAAAAAAATACAGACTTTTTTTTCATCGGTGCGTCCTGCGTAACATAGCGCACTGGTGCACTCAGTTATAGCAGCGCACCGCGAAAGTATAGTGATAAAAAATGAAAAAATAAAATATGTTTTTATCAGTGCGCCATATGTAACATATGGCACCAGTGCGCTATTTCATTGTGGCTCACCGCAAACGTGCTGTTTTGCAAAAAAAAACCATTTTAGAAACAAACCCTACATTCTTTTTGTTTCTGCCCTTTCTTCTCCCACTTTATGTGATTTTAGAATTAGGACTTTTCAATTTATATGTATAGGGTTTGTATTTCTAAATATAAGCCTAAAAAATCCAACCAATCCATGTCGGCCCTTGCGTAAAAAAAAAAAAAAAAGTTGTCGGTGTGCCCTGTGCGGAATACCACACTGGTGCATTCTGTTCTCCCAGCGCACTGTGCAAGTACTGTGATAAAAAATTAGAAAAAAAAATATTTTTTTCAGTGCGCCATTTGTAAAATATGCAGCCGGTGCACTATTTCATTATGGCACACCGCGAACGTTCTGTTTCGAAAAAAATAAAAAAAAAACTTTCAAAAGATACAAACCTTACATTCTTTTTGTTTCTCCCCTTTCTTCTTCCTCTTTTTGTGATTTCAAAATTAGGGCTTTTCAATTTATATTTATAGGGTTTGTATTGCTAAATATAGACCTAAGACATCCAACTGACAGGACGATTAGCATAGTCGGATCCCAATGCATGTGGGCCTTGGCATGTATTTTAAAAAAATAGATTTTTTTATCGGTGCGCTTGGAGTATGTAGCGCGCCGGGGATCTTTATTTTACAAGCGCACAACACAATGTAATGTGATATATATATATTTTTTTAATCGGTGCACCATATGTAAAATATGGCACCGATCTGCTAAAAAACTAACACTGGACAATTTTTATTATTTTATCATGGTTAACCGGTGTGGTCATTGACATGTAACACACCAGTGCTCCTTGTTGACATAGAGCACCGTACGGTCTATTAAACTATTATGGCGGTGCGTTTGGAAGAGAGAGACGCATCGGCGTCGGTGCGTAAACCATGAATGGCGCACTGGTTTTTTGAGATTTTTTTTTAATTGAAAATTTGACAATTTATTTATAAATATATTATTGAATGATATGGTACAAGTTTGGGATTGATAAAGAAATGAGTGACAAGTGATCAAGTAACTAAAATACTGATAACACATCAAGAAAAGCAAAAAAGGCAAGTTTTTTGTAATTTTTTTACAAAAAAATTATTTTTGAACTATATGTAAGTTTAACTAATATGTATTTTTTACTGTGTATCATGCAGAGCCACAAAATGAACAAGCTCGATAAGATTATTTCTGATCTAGGACCAGAAGAGCGTAAAATCTTGATGGAAAAATTGCAAAAGGATGAATCAGGTGAATGAAAAAATACTATCGATCCAATATGAGTTTCTTTTTTTAGTTTTCATTAATAATATAATTAAAATTATTAGATAACATGTGTGAAAAATTCTATTAATTCACATCTGTTTAATGTTCTACAGGGACCAACAACTCAGAAAATGAATGTTGTTCTAAGAAAAGAAAAAAAATAGAACATGCAAATGAAAATGAATTGGTCCTTAGCTCATCTGGAGTGGTGCTGGAGGTTAACAAAAGGGGGAAAAACTTTTACAAAAGTTTGAGGGATCTAGTGGAACGAATGTATAGACGTTCTTTCCACTTACAATACAAAAACCAATCCAATGATTCCAAGAACCAAATTTTATGTAAACTACAGGAAGAGTTTCCAGAGAATTGGTTAATGAGACATGTCAGACTTTTAATAGCAAAAATGTACAACAACAAAAAAGAAGGAATGAAAAAGTAATATTCCTTTAGATGTTTGTCTAGAATTATTTATAAATATCACTTTTGTTATACTTACATTTCATATATCAATATAAAAATTAAATAGTTTATTGTCATGTTACATTTTCAGGAAGATTATGAAAATCTCAAAAGATGAATGAGCTGATATCAGAAATATGCCAATAGGAATGTCCAAAAAGGTGTACAAGGAGATGGTCAAAGAAATGGACAAAATTGCATCGTTGGAGGAGCCATCTCAACAACAACTTGCTTCAAATGTAATATGTAATCATTGATTTTTTCGATCATTAGGTAAAATAAATAAACAATTTAGCATTAAATATTAATTTTCAAGTATTTTCTCGCAGAAAATAAAAGAAAATGGAACCCATTCAGCACATAAAACAAGACGACAAGGACGAAAAGGATTGATATCTAAGTTTGTGAGTAATTGTTACTTCCTTATAGCAACTTAACTAGATTTCATTTTTGTATTTTTTAAGTTGTTTTACAAAAATCATCATTGAATGTCTTCAAACAAGTGCTAACATACAAAGAAGAACCATCAGAGGAATTGATTGAAATTGGGTTAAATATGGGTTGTGCGTATATGTTAGCATATCAGAACTTAATTGTGGAATTTGTAAGTATCTATCGATCTTGTTTTACTTAGCTCCGTCTATAATCAATAGAAAAAATAAATCTTTTATATTAAATATATGATTTGTTATGGGGTATATAACTTGCAGGAAACAAAGTATGGCACTGCGCCAACAGATGAAATCTTGAAAGATGACATGTTACATGGTTTTGAAAGAATGTGTATAGTTTATGAGTCAATTGTTGCAATGGTACGTCATCTCTTTTCAATTTACATTGATGTATATTATTTAATATTGCAATTTTCATTATTCTCACCAATGTATATACACTCATTACAATTTATTTTTATGTTTGTAGATGGAAGGTGAAGAAAAAGAAAACAATCAACACCGTGAACAAAATATTTCTGAAAATAACCCCAAATCATGGAAGTAGCTCTAGCAGTGACAATAGTTCAAGCGAAGAATGATGATCACTCTGTTTGGATATAAAAGCAAGGCGTTGTATTTTTTGAAAAATGTATGTGAAATCAGACATTTTCTTTAATGTAATGGACATAGTGTCCCAATTGAAAGATAAAGGGATACCAATAACTGTCCCATTTTGTATGACAAAGAATATCTTATTCATATATATATATAGATAATAATAATAATAATAATAATACAAGTTTTAATTTATTCTTTTGCGTTCTCTATTGTCACTATTGTGTTCTCCATTGTCGTTCTCAAATGCACTAATAAAAATTTAATTCATATGAATAATGTTATAAGATATATATGTGTCAAATTTGGATGAGTAACGAATTTTAAAAAACCACAATAATTTTGATATGATATAACAAATTAATCCAAACATCACATTCAAATGCATTAATAAAAATTTAATTAATATGAATATTCTTATAAGATGTGTCGACTTTTGATGAATAATGAATTTAAAATAATCACAATAATTGCACTGTCACAGGTAGATGTTTCTAAAAAATACAAAATGAAAACCGGTGCGTGTATACTTACACCGGTGCGCTTGTATTCTTAAGTGGCCCGATGCATTTTTACGACCTATGGGCACCGCACAAATACCAAAACCAGTTAAAAATATCGAGGCGTTTATGCGGGACGACTCTCCGGTGCGTTTATGTCTATCTACGCACCGATGCCTTTTTACGACCTATTAGCACCGCACGAATATAGATACCAATTATAAATCTCGGTGCGTTTGTGTGATACTATGCACTGGGGCATTTTTGTGTCTATATGCACCGGTACATTTAGACGACCTATGGGCACCACACGAATACCGATACCAATTATAAATCTCTGTGCATTTGTGTGATACTGCGCACCGGGGCGTTTAAGTGTATATACGCACTAGTGTATTTGTATGACATATTTGGATCGCACGAATACCGATACCAATTATAAAGCTAGGTGCATTTGTGTGAAAGGACGCACTAGTGCGTTTATATAAGTCTACGTACCGGCGCGTTGATACGACCTATGGACACTGCTAAAATCCCAAGACCAATTATAACGGCCCCATGCGTTTTATCGCCAACAATACGCCTAGTGCATTCTTCTTCGACCGCCCCGAGGCACCGTCCACAGGTACGCACCGGTGCGTTAAAGCTTGATTAGCGCACTGAGGAGAACAAAATCCGTAATAACCTCAGGCCGCCCATTTTTTTTTAGTTGTGTTGAATTTCCATTAAAAGCTCCGCCGAAACCTCCGTAACCATAAACGGATGTGGTAGCATATGTTTTTTTGACAATTTTGGCCAATTTTATAACACTAAAAACCTCCTTCAAAATCTTGATTTAGCGGCTCTGGTTCCACCCCCATGTTATGATTAGTTATTTAATTTCTTGAGAAATTTCCTTCTCCTGAAATCATTTTCTCTCCTCTTCTAATAGTCAGTTCTACTCTTGTTCCTCTACTTGCTTATGTGCTTCTTCTTCCTTTTCTATTCTCCACATTTCGTCTTCTTCTTGTTTCTGCCTTTCTTCTTCCAATATTTTATGCTCTTATTCTTCCTTATGCTTCAGTTCTTATTCTTGCTTCCTAGGTTTCCTCCTCTTTTTTGCTGCTATGATCACTTTTAGGATGATTGGATATGCTTTCATCTTGCATCTATGCTCTTTCGCTAGGCTATGCAAAATCTTCATCTTTCCCTTCTCACGCACTGGGTTGTGGATTCTTGTTGGTTTTGCCTCTAGAGTGACTTCCATCTAAGCAGTAGCTTGTGATGTTCTTGCAAAACTGAATGGTTCGCGAGACTTGGAGGCATTGTAATAATTCTTCATCTCTTCCTCCTCGAGCCTGTAAAATGTCCCACTTACCCATTGGAAATGAATCATCACAAAATTTTATTTTCAAACATTATTATGATCATACTCCTTGCCTTTAGTCTCAACAACCTTTAAATTATTGATCTCGTACAATCCGATTTGCAAAGGAAGAGCAGGCCAAGATGTTTTCTTCTTCCTGTGAAAAACTCTTGATAACCCTGTGGAAAGATGATAGGAAACTTATTTCATGAACAACTTGTTGGTGGCATACCTTGGTAAAATATGTGGAGAATTCTGACCACCAAACACTCTGAGGTAAGTTCCATCTGGGAAGGAAAACCAGTCCACTAGTTTTGACATGCAAGGTGGATCTTCCTCAAAGATTAACTTGTACAATGGAATGAGGAAGTGATCATTCAAATTTTCCATTACTCCCTTGAATCTGCACTCCAAAAGTAACTTGGGGTAAATGTACACGACAATTTTTCTTGGTGACCAGGTGCAATTCTTTCTAGAAAATGAATTCTAAGAACATGTTGCATCAAAAAAATAAGGAGACATGTAAAATATGACTTTATTACCATTTGGTGGGTTCTTAGCATTGGTCACATGAATTCTCAACCATTGCTCCAACAATTCCGACTAGTTGAATGGTTTTCCTTCATTCACTACCTAATTAAGCAATAATTCCTGAGCTTCTGGGAAGGTCTCAGTATTTCTTTGACCATATATCTGACAACATAAGACTATCAAGTACTAATAGTCCTTCTTAAGATATTTGGTCTTGTAAGTGTTGTTGGGTGTCTGGAAGAAATTGGAAGGCTCTTTCACCCAACCTTTGACAACATCCTTTTTGCTGAGGTAGCTAGTGATGCATAAAAGTGGGAATACATGCATGAATATGGAATCAATAAATGATACATAAGGTGATAATCGTGTTCCATGAAATAGGAAAGCCTTTTTCTACTAGCACTACTGAGAGTCATGGTCTTGCTATTTGTATGTGACAGTATCTAGCTGACAATGTCTGCGCATGGGAAAATTGGGCACTTTCATGCAATCTTGTGTAATCCTGATATTTGGACATTGATGTACACCTGTCGGTCTTTAAGATCTTCTTTGAAGCTCTTTGATGAGAATACCTCATTAACCTTTTTCCATGTAATGTATGACTCTTTCTCTATAAACCATTGAGTGTATGAGAAAACTAGCAAGCTCACTGGAGCACTTTGAACTACCTCTTTGATGTTGCTTTATGTAGTTTCCTTTGAGACATATCTCTTGGGAGCCATAGTGACAGTAATTGATTAAGGGAGGTGCTCAAAAACTGCAGTACCTGTAAGAAAGAAATACACTCATGGAAAACATAAATTAGCTCAAGAAAAATGACTCACCGAGAAATATCTAGGCAACCACCACAAGACTGAGAGGGAAAACCCAAAAAACTCTGGGGTGAGGGAAGAGACTCGCCTCATGAAATGAAAAATGTGTAGTCTCATCATTCAAGCAGGAGGCTTGAGGCTTGAGACTGCACAATGTGCAGTCTTAGCTTGGGAAAAGTGAGGGAGAGTGTGCATTGTATAGTCTCAGAGGCCAAGGGTAAGGCTTGAGCCCTAGAAATATGAAATGCACATTTTGACAAGCCATGGAATATGCATTGAATAGTGTCAAATTCCAAGCACGAGGCTTGATCCGTGGAGTTGCGAAATGTGTAGTTGAACATGGAAATTGTTGGCCAAGTGAAGGGAAGATATGCCAGGCAAGGGGATGGGAAAGTGGAAAATATGAATGATAGTGCGAGTAAGAGTGAATACCTGAATAAGGAAAGATGGATCAATGAGGATAAAGTGAAAAATATCAACATGCAAAAGGAAAAACAAACATGCATAGGGAGTCGCTGAAACAACAACCACTAGTGGGAAAAAACAAGAAGATGACACGAGACTTTAAAAAATATAATGGTAAACAAAACCAATATTTTAACAAGATAATAAAAGTTAAAACAAAATAAAAAATGAAGAGAAACAATAAAACCACCACTCACTGAAGTGAAACGCCAAAAAGCGACAGAAAAAGTGTTAAAAGATGACAAAGGAATTAAAAATCACTTGGAAAAGAGCCGCAATTTTCACCGAAGGCTCCTTGATCTCCTTGGGAAAGATAAAGATCCAAGATTGAATGTGAAAATAAGATATAAGGGAATATATTATATAGATCTAGGTAGGTGAGGGTTTATGACATGCATGCCTAAAATCAAGAAAAAAGTGACACTTGGACGAAAGTAAAAAATAGCAACTTGTGTCACTCTTTGGGAAACTAATTATTTACTCCCTATTTTCTAGGGATTTATTTTTATATTTATTTTATTTTTCAAGAATTGGCCATTCACACTACCAAGAAGGATTTTTCAGTTCTCAACGTCAAGGGACTGGGAAACTCCTTGGCTTATTGCATTGTGCAGTTTTTGAAGGTAGGGGAAGATTTTGCACAATTTTTGAGCGCAAGGTTGTCCTGCCTTTAAGGATTGCATAATTTCTAAGCTCAAGGTTGACCTGCCTCTCTGGATTGCAAAATTCAGATCCTCAAGGTTGACCTGCTTTCCAAGATTGAAAAATTCCTGAAGGGAAAGCCGAAAATGCTGCAAGGACAAGGCAGAAGATGGATTATGTTTGAAAATTTCATATTGAGATCAAAACAAGGCATCAAAAGCACTAAATGAAATGATAAGTCTTTACATATCATGAATACTTGAAGACAATTAATGATAAGCTCCCGTGGTCAGGAGGGAGGCTCCAAAATAAAAGCATGGGAAAAAATTTGGAGGGTGGTTGTAGCAGCTACAACATTGACAACACACTAATAGAACTCCAGCTCTTTGTATGGGTCTTAACTCATGTAAAATAGTTCTTAAATCTTCACGAAGTATTGTTCATTTCATTTATCATCGTATCTTATTTACTTAGCTCGTTTTAAATATATAGTCCCTACCATTCTCTTTATCGGAAACACACTTAACAAAGACAATTCAAACTCAGTTGTTTTGATTGGGGATGAGGAGTATATAGATACGCAAGTGAAAAATGATTTCCATAATTTTGGTTTTCATCTCTAGTGTTGCTTCAATTCTAGCAGGCCTGGACAGTACCCCGACGGAGTCACTTCAGGGACACTAACATTTCTTCACCTCCAAAATTTTGCAACAACCACCCTCTAAAATTTTTCCCATGCTATAATTTTGGAGCCTCCCTTCTGTCCACGGGAGCTTATCATTCACTCTCATAAATTATTCATGCTATCTACAGACTTATCATTTCATGCAGTGCTTATGATTCCTTGTTTTGATCCCGATCTGAACTTTTTAAACACAATCCATCTTTTGCCTTGTCCTTGCAGCATTGTCGGCTTTCCCTTCAGGAATTGCACGATATCAGAAGGAAGTTCAACCTTGACGATATGAATTGCGTATTCTAGAGAGGCAGTCTATCCTTGAGTTTAGAAACTATTCAATCTTGAAAGGTAGGCCAACCTTGAGCTCGAAAATTACGCAAAAGCTTCCCCTACCCTCAGAAACTGCACAATGCACTAAGCCAAGGAGGATTCAAGTCCCTTGATGTTGGGAATTACACAGTCCTTCTTGGCAGTGTGAATGGCCATTTTCTAAAAAAATATAAATAAAATAAAATAAGTGAAAAATAAATCCCTAGAAAATAGGGAGTGAATAACTAGTTTCCCGAAGAGTGACACAAGTTGTTATTTTTTACTTTCTTCCAAGTGTCGATTTTTCCTTGATTTTAGAAATGTGCATCACAAACCTTAGCCTGCCTAGATCTATATAATATATTCCCCTAGAGCTCATTTGCGCATTTGATCTTGGAGCTCTAGATTTTCCAAGGAGATCAAGGCACCTTCAATGGAGTTTGCAGAGATTTTCCTTTGTTGTCTTTTGACGATTTTTATGTCGCTTTTTGTCATTTCACTTCTAAGAGAATTTTTTTGCTTGTTTCTCTTCATATTTTCTGGCATTTTAACTTATATTATATTTTACAAGTGTTGGTTTGGTTTTTCGTTTGCTTTTTATTAGTGTTACATCAATTTTTTTTTTCCCACTAGTGGTCTTCGTTTCAGCCACTCCCTATGCATGTTTGTTTTTCCTTTTGCATGTTGATATTTTGCAATTTATTCTCACTAATCCATATTTTTTTAGTCATATATGCACTCTTAGTTTCACTATCACTCATATTTGCGACTTTACCATCCCCTTCCCCGAAATATTTGTCCTTCACCTGGCTAGCAGTTCCCATGTTCAATTGTGTGTTTCGCAACTCCGAGGCTGAAGCCTCGCGATTGGCCTCTGAGACTATGCAATGCGTAGTCCTTGGATTTCATAACTGCACTTTAAACATTTACATGGCTTGAGCCTTACCCTTTGCCACTGAGACTGTGCAATGCACAATCTCTCCCCCAGTCTGCCCAGGCTGAGACTACGCATTGTGCAGTCTCAAGCTTCAATCCTCCCCATTGACTATTGAGACTGCATAATGTGTAGTTCGTGATACCAGTATCTTCCTTCAACCCAGATTTTGCGCAATTTTCCCTCTTAGTCTTGTGGTGGTTGCTTAGATCTTACTCTATGAGTCATTTTTCTTGATCTAATGTATGTTTGTCATGAGTTCATTTCTCTTTTACAGGTAATGCATTTTTTTAGCACCTCACCTAATCAGTTACTGTCACTATGAATCCAAAGAAATATATCTCAAAGGAAATTACAAAAAGAAGCACCGGATAGGCATTTGAGAGTGCTCCAATGAACTTTCCAGTTTTCTTGGACACTCAGTTGTTTATAGAGAAAGAGACATATATTACATAGTAGAAGGTGAATGAGGTATTATCAACAAAGAACTTCAAAGTAGATATTGAAGATAGATAGGGTTACAACTGTGTCTAAAGATCAGGATTACACAAGATTGTATGCAGGTACTCGATTTTGCCATGTGGAGACATTGTTAACTAGATACTTTCACATACAGATAACAAGACCATGACTCTCAACAGTTCCAGTGGATGAAGGATTTCCTATTTCATGGCATGTGATTATCATCTTATGTATCGTTTACCGATGCCAGAATCATACATGGATTCCCACTTTAATGTAGTCAACAACTACCTAAGCACAAAGGATGTGTTGAGATTCAACAAGATGATGAGCTTAGTGAAAAGTAAGCACATTCACTAAGTAGGGCCCACAGGCTATTTTTAGGTGTATGTATATTTTTAGACATGGTGAGCGTATTATATAAGTTGTAGGATTCTATTTGTAGATGGTTGATCAAATGTGAAAAATAGATGAAATTCTATTTTTATAATATTGGGCGAAGTCTATTTATAGATCGTCAATCTAAATATAGATGCATGTAGATTATTATTAGCTCTTAATAATAATCCGACAATAAATATCAACTTATTCTCTTGGAGCACTTTATTTCAGTAAACAGATTTGGAAAATCAGTGGATTGAAGGAATTACGCAATTCCTAGGGTTATCGGTGGCTCATGCATGGAGGACTCAATTAGAATTGAAGTGGCAAAGTTATGACAGAGTTGGAAGAGTAGTTACAGGATTTGTTATTTAGTTTAACTCATTTAAGTGAGTTAAACTCAGTTGAGCTAGTTGTATCTAGTCTAACTGAAAGATACACTAGTGAGAGTTTAGTGAATCAATTATTTAATTAATTCATAACTAGAGACTCACTTGCAACTGAACAAATACAACAGTTAACTACTTGCATGTCAGTTCCAGTGGAGACCTAGTGGAGAGATAGGTGAAAGGGTGAGATGGACTATCTATTGTGACTATAGTGATGCATTCAATGCATCTGACACACATTGGAGATTCCAATGAGGATTATGTAGTCAAGGAAAGGCCAATTTGAATTCATTCAGGGGTCTTCTTCAGCAGGGGTTGCGCAATGGAGGCATGCTGTCAGGAGGCAAGAAATTGGTGCATAGATATGCAAATTTATGCATGACAATGTGTAATGATTCTTGATTGTACTGAGAGATTGATGTACTATGCTCTGTATGAGATTATTACATGATCCATTGATATACATAATATATTATAGTTGGGGTTTTTAGCTTTAAGCTTTCCTGTTAAACAACTGTGTTTATGTGCGATTGATTTTCTTCACATGTGTTTGCAATTGGCGATTTAATTTCCGCAAAGAATTAAGTGGAAGGATTTTGTATTTAACATAAGATTAATTTGTTAGATCAGGAGAATCCAGTAATACATTAGTATTAACAAATTTCTACATGGTATTGGAGCAGTGTTAATCATTGGAGATTGCAATTGTGAAGCGTTGCTGAGTTTTGTGCTAGTGGACAATTCGAATTTGCTACAGAAATTTCTTGGTGCGATTGTTGAGTATTCATTGAAATGTCTTTCAATGGGTTGCGATTGGAGTATGCCCTTGAGGGTATCTCAAATTAAATAGGCTGGAAGGATAGGATGGAGGCGATGCTTGAAGATAATGGACTGAAGGAGTTCATATGTTCCTAAGCCTACTTCTAGCAATGTTGTAGTACTTGACGCATGGCAAAAGAAGGTAGAGAAGATAAGAAGAATTCTGTTGGAAGGTGTGAAAGACCATATTATGTCAAGCCTTCAAGGGAAAGCCACTCCATTTACAATATGGAAGGCTTTGATAGATCTTTTCCAAAGTAGCAGTGACCATAGGAAGTTGGCGCCTAAAGATAAGCTTAGAAAAATCAAAATGGAGAAGGGCGATAGTATTCCAAAATATCTCATGAAGTTTGTCCAATGTAGGGATGAGCTGGGAAGTGTGGGGATTACAGTTGCGGATGATGACTTGGTGAGCTTGGCTCTCCTTGGGCTTCCAAAGAGTTGGCACAACTACGAATACTCTCTCAATGGACGGGAGAAACTGCCGGATTAGGAGCGACTTTGGTCGGATCTTGTGCAGGAGGAGATAAGGCGGAATACCAGGGATGGCTTTTCATCGAAGAATGATGATGAAGAGAATTGCGCTTTGGCTGCCAAATCAAGGAGAGGAAAGGGGAATAAATCCCATCCAAAATCTGAGGCTAAAGGCAAGAAGCTGGATTTGTCCAAGGTGAAGTGTTTTCACTGTGACGAACATGGGCATCTCGCCACTAACTGCCCACAGAAAAAGAATAGCAAGAAGGTTGTTGGAGCTGCATCTAGAGAGGCCTTAGCCTCACAATTTGAACTTTATTTCTCTCTGATCGCATGCTTGGTTTCAAGTGCAATGGGATCAGTGTGGTATCTTGATAGTGGTGCTTCCTTCCATATGATGGGAGACAAGGAGTTGTTTAGTGAATTGGAGGAGAAGGATCTCCAAATGCATATAGAGATTGGTGACGATGGTATATATAGTGCGATTGACATTGGATCCATTACCTTTGAGAGGGAGTCAGGTAAACCATTGATGTTGAAAAATTTTATGCATATTCCAGGTCTAAAGAAGAACTTGGTCTCGGTCGCTATGTTGGAGGACAGAGGTTATGACGTTGTTTTCAACGAGGGAAAAGTCTTCCTGCGACATAAAAAAATGGGTCAAACCAAGAGGATAGGGATTCGAGTTAAGAATATCTACAAGTTGGAGGTATATGGCTGCGCTGCAATGATGGGCAAAGCATAAGAAGTGGTGAGTCAGGATGAGGGTGAATTATGGCACAGGAGATTGGGCCATCTTCACCATGGCGCCTAGAAGATTTTGCAGTAGATTTTTACTAGAATTCCCAAGGGTACTCTTGCGCAGTCATATCATCGCAAGGGATGTACTATGGGTAAGTTTGTGAAGACCACCTTTCATGAGAAGGAGAACCGTGCTTCGATGATCTTGGAGAGAATTCACATAGATGTGTGTGGACCTTTCTCGGTTGCTTCAACAACATAACACAGGTATTATGTTATATTTGTTGATGACTATTCTCGTAGATGCTGGATCTTCTTCATGCAGAAGAAGAGAGAAACATTCTCAAAGTTCTGTGAGTTTAAAGCATTGGTGGAGAAGGAGTTGTGGAAGAAAATGAAGGATCTGCGGAGCGATAATGGTGGTGAATATATCTCGAATGAATTCAAATACTTCTGTAGAAAAGAAGGAATTTGAAGAGAAGTCATAGCACCTCATAACCCATAGCAGAATGGGGTCGCAGAGAGGAATAATAAAATGATCATGGGTGCTGCACGAGCTATGCTGCATGACCAGGGCCTACCGATGCACTTGTGGGAGGAAGCATGCAACACTGCGGTTTATGTGCAAAACCGTTGTCCTCATAGAGTACTTGGAATGAGTACATTTAAAGAAGCTTTTACTGGTTAGAAGCTTGATATTTCTCATTTGAAGATTTTTGGCTCATTTGTTTACATTCATGTGACAAATGACACCAGGAAGAAGCTGGAGCCAACTGTAGAAGTTGGGATATTTGTGGGGTACACAGAAACACCCCATAATTATCATGTGTATTTTCCAAATAGTTGGATGACTGTGGTGCGACGAGATATAAAATTCAATGAGGTGAAAGCCATGAATTTGTTGCTTGAGAGGGAGCTACACTTGCATGAAAAGGAGGAGCTACTTGTTCCCAAATATGAGCCTCTATATGTGGATCAGCCAAATGAGGAGATTCATGGAGTGGAGGAGTCCACTCATGCAGAACCAAACATTAGAACAGGTAGAAAGCGATGCGGAACAGAATGTAGGAGTCCCTACATCACAGCGCAAACAGAGACAGTCACCTGACCGATTTACTGGATACAAGGCTCTTATGAGCAAGTGTATCATGACAGAGCCATCTTCTTTTGAAGAAGCAGTGCAGGAGCCCACATGGGTAGATGCCATGGTGGTGGAGTATGAATCCATTATCAGAAAAAATGCTTGGGAGATTGTTCCAAGGCCAGTGGGTAAATCAGGTGTAGGATCAAGATGGATCTACAAGGTAAAGCAAGCTGCTGATGGGAGCATCAAGAAGTATAAGGCAAGATTTGTTGCTCGAGGCTTCTCACATATTGAGGGGATTGATTATGAAGAAACCTTTGCACCTGTAGCACGGTATTATTCCATAAGGACCATCCTTGCTCTCTCAATGCAGATGGGTTGGCACATTCATTAGATGGATGTGAAGACTATGTTCCTTAATGGGATCATTGAGGAAGAGGTGTACATTGAGAAACCTAAAGGATTTGAGATCTTCAGCAGCAAGTTGCATGTGTGCAGACTCAAAAGAGTGTTGTATGGGCTAAAGAAAGCACCACGTTCTTGGTACACACAGATCGACAACTATTTCACTGGACTTGGCTTCACCAAGAGTGAGGCGGATGCAAACCTGTACCAAATTGTGGTGGAGGGTAAGATTTTAATCATTGTTCTTTATGTTGATGATTTAATACTAACGGGTGATGAGCAGTTGATACACTCATGCAATGCAGATCTTGCAAAGGAGTTTGAGATGAAGGATTTGGGCCTCCTTCATTATTTCCTTAGATTGGAAATATGGTAGCGAGAAGGTGAAATGTTTGTGTCTCAAGGAAAGTATGCTCGGGAGATAATTAGTAAGTTTCACATGGAGGAATGCAAGCCCATGGATACTCCTCTTCCAGGAAATTGGAGGATAGAGGATGCTACATCAACAGAGGTAGTGGATGCCACTATTTATCGACAATTGGTGGGTTCACTCATGTATTTAGTTAATAAAATACTGGACATATGTTATGCGGTGAACCAGCTTAGTCAAATGATGGTTAATCTTACCAATCTCTTTTGGAAGGAAGGCAAGCATGTCCTAAGGTATCTCAGGGGCACATCTGAGTATGGCTTATGGTACAGACAGACGGATGAGGTGAAGTTGCAAGGCTTCACGGATGCAGATTGGCAGGCAGCCTAACAGACAGAAAGAGCACATCAGGAGGGGTTTTCAGTATCAGATCTAAAACAGTTCCTTGGTACAGCAGGAAACAAATATCTATGGCACCCAGTTCAACGGAAGAAGAATACGTGGTAGAAAGTCAAGCTGCATGTGAGGTTATCTGAATGAGGAATATCCTACTCGGTTTGTTCGGTTCTCATTTAGATCCTACAGTGATACATTGTGATAATAAGAGTTGCATTAAACTCTCAATTAATCCTGTGTTTAATGATAGATCTAAGCATATTGATATCCGGTATCATCATATCAGAGATTGTGTGTAGCGGAAGATCATGTTGCTTTAGTACATTCCTACGGAAGATTAGGATGTAGATATTCTGACGAAGGCGCTCAACAGGAGAAAATTCGAATACCATAGAGGCAGGATCGGGGTGAAGGATAATCCATATCTTTTTGACGGGGAGTGTTGAGATTCAACAAGATGATGAGCTTAGTGAAAAGTAAGCACCTTCACTAAGTGGGGCCCGCAGGCTATTTTTAGGTGTATGTCTATTTTTAGACATGGTGAGCATATTCTATAAGTTGCAGGATGCTATTTGTAGATGGTTGATAAAATGTGAAAAATAAATGAAATTCTATTTTTAGAATATTGGGCGAAGGCTATTTATATATCGTCAATTAAATATAGATGCATGTTGATTATTATTAACCTTTAATAATAATCCGACAATAAATATCAACTTATTCTCTTGGAGCACTTTATTTCAGTAAAAATATTTGGAAAATCAGTGGGCTGAAGGAATTACGAAATTCCTAGGGTTATTGGTGGCTCATGCATGGAGGACTCAGTTAGAATTGAAGTGGAAAAGTCATGACAGAGTTGGAAGAGTAGTTACAAGAGTTGTTATTTAGTTTAACTCAGTTAAGTGAGTTAAACATAGTTGAGCTAGTTGTATCTAGTCTAACTGAAAGATACACTAGTGAGATTTTAGTGAATTAATTATTTAATTAATTCATAACTAGAGACTCACTTGCAATTGAAAAAATACAACAGTTAACTACTTGCATGTCAGTTCCAGTGGAGACCCAGTGGAGTGATAGGTGAAAGGGTGAGATGGACTATCTATTGTGACTATAGTGATGCATTCAATGGATCTGACACACATTGGAGATGAAAATGAGGATTGCGAAGTCAAGGCAAGGCCAATTCGAATTCATTCAGGGGTCTTCTTCAGCAGGGTTTGTGCAGTGGAGGCAGGATGTCAGGAGGCAAGAAATTGGTGCATAGATATGAAAATTTCTACATGACAATGTGTAATGATTATTGATTGTACTGAGAGCTTGATGTACTAAGCTTTGTATGAGATTATTACATGATCCATTTATATACATAATATATGATAGTTGGGGTTTTTAGCTTTAAGCTTTCCTGTTAAACAACTGTGTTTATGTGCGATTGATTTTCTTCATATGTGTTTTCAATTGGCGATTTAATTTCCACAAAGAATTAAGTGGAAGAATTATGTATTTAACATAGGATTAATTTGTTAGATCAGGAGAATCCGGTAATACATCAGTATTAATAAATTTCTACCCGATGTTGTCAAAGGTTGGCTGAAAGAGGCTTCCAAATTACGCCAGACATCCAACAACACTTACAGGACCAAATATCTCAGGAAGGCCTATCAGTACTTAATATTCTTATGTTTCCGGATCTATAGTCAAAGTCATATTGAGACCTTCCCAGAAGGTTGGGCATTCTTGCTTAATCAAGTAGTGAATGTAGGAAAATCGTTCAACTGGTTGGATTTGTTGGCTCAAAAATTGAGAATTCATGCAACCAATGCTAGGAACCCTCCTAAGGGTAATCAAACCATATTTTACATGTCTACTTATTTTTTGGAAGTAATATGTGCTTGTAATTAATTTCATGGCATGAATTGGACTTGGTCACCAAGAGAAACTATTGTGCGCATTTACTGCAAGTTGCTTTCTAAGTGCAGCTTCAAGGGAGTAATGGAAAATTTAACTGATCACTTCCTCATTCCATTGTACAAGTTAATATTTGAGGAAGATCCACTTGCCTGTCCCATGAAGCAATGGAAGTAGTGTCAGGACTAGCGGATCAGTTTGCCTTTCCAAATGGAACTTACCTTAGAGTGCTTAGTGGTAAAAAGTATCCACATATTTTACCGAGGTATCCCACCAACAAGTTTTTCATGCAAGAAGTTTCCTATCATATTTTCACGGGGTTATCATGCTTTTTGCACAGGAAAAAGAAAGCACCTTGGCCCGCTCTTCCTTTGCAAATCAGTTTGTACGAGATTAAGAATCTAAAGGTTGTTGAGACTGAAGGAAAGGAGATATATAAATTCGCATTCAATCATTTTGAATTCAATCTGTATGATCATAGGAATGTTTGTCAAGAATACTGTGTGAATATTCATTTCCAATGGCCAAACGAGACATTTTACCGGCCCGAGGAGGAAGGGATGAAGAATTCTTACAATGCCTCCAAGTCCTGCAAACCAATCAGTTTTGCATGAAAATCATAGGTTATTACTCATAAGGAAGTCACTCCAGAGGTAGAACTAGCAAGAATGCACAAACTAGTGTGCAAGAAGGGAAAGAGGAAGGTTGCACATAACCCACCAGAAGAGAAGAGCCGCAAGATGAAAGTAAATCCAATCATCCTAAAACTGTTCATAGCAGCAAAAAAGAGGAGGAAATAAAGGAAGCAAGAAGAAGAATAAAGCAGAAGGAAGAACATGAGAAGAAAATATTGGAAGAAGAAAGGAAGAAACAAGAAGAAGAATAATAAAGGTGGAGAATAGAAGAAGAAGAAGTAGCATGGAAGCGAGCAGAGGAACAAGAACATAAATGACTACTAAAAGAGGAGAGTAAACAATTGCAGGAGACGTAACTTACTCAAGAAATTGAAGAACTAATCATAATTCAAGACATGGAGGTGGAACCAGAGTTGCTAAAGCAAGATGTTGATCTTATGTCGTGCACTTAGAAGGTCACCATTTAGTCTCCCCCTACTGCAAAAATAGAGCAAGCAAGCTTAGAAGGGGAAATTGTTCCTCTTGATGATGGTGCAGTTATGGATACATACAATCTAACTTACAATGACCTTTAGAAGAAGTTTTTACAACTGAAAAAGAAACATTTTTGAGATGAACTCACGTCTACTGCATTCATTAGAGAAAGGGTGATTGTGACAGACACTAGGAAAAATACAGAATCCATTGTTACAACCAACTTGGCCTTCGCAGGTGCTACCAAGTCAAACACAAAGTATATCGTGGCCAATAATAGAAAAATGGAAAAGAGCCTACATGTTGTAAGCCAAGAAGTGGAACAACTTTGAGCATAGGTACATAAATCAACTTCCACACAGGCATATCTCGAAGAACTTAAGGCATACATACTTGGAGAAGTATTGATATTGGGAGAGACCATGGAGAGCCTTTATGAGGATATTGTCACCGTGCATAAAGAAGTTGTACACTTGCATGGCATGGAGAAGAAGTGAAAAGATACTGCTAAGAAACTCAAGGTTGTCCATAAAACCATTGTTGTCATGCATAAGTGGTCAATGAAACAAAAAGGGCCACCATCCAAATTGGAAAAAGAAAAGAAAGAAACAAGCAGAGTTGGAAAAAGAAAAAGGTCGAATGATTATCTAGAGTAACAAACAAATCACCTCATTCATCGCCAACATTCAAGCCTCATATGCACGATTAAACAATAATGTGGATTTCATGGTGAAATCACACAAGATCCCTTCAGTTGGCTCACTCACTAAGGCAAAACACATGAATCAGGTAAGGAAGGAGGTTGAAGAATACTTGGACCAACTCAGGAAGATCGCCACCAAGGAATATATGGAGGCAAAGGAGAATAATATGCAAAAATACATTGGTGGCCCTCTCCATATACACACTATGTTTCTCCTGCTGAAGAAGGAAATTCATATCGCTTTCAATTTAGTCTACCCGAATGAAATGGAGGCTAGAGTCTGCTTCCAACCTGATTCCATCACACAGTTTGGGGAAGTCATCACAAAATACAAATCTTGGCACCACTGTGTGGTCGAGAAACTACAAGTTGAAGTGGCTGAGTTGGAGTTTCCCAAAACTCAAGCTTAACTTGTTTTGTCTTATTAGGTTTTCTAGTTAACTCTACCCAATTTTTTCTTATATGGGTATGAGTGATATTGTAATATTCTTTTGTAATTAATTGTAAGTGAAATTCCAAGTGTGAGTTATGGAATGTGAAGAGTCATATTGTAATGAAGTCCAAAGGTCATGGTTGAAGGAAGTCAAACATTCATGAGGGAAGTCAAAGAGTCACAAAGGGAGATGAATAGTCACCCTTTTGTTATAAATATACCCTCATTGGTCATGTAGAGGGCTTTTAGCCAAGCTTTTGGCTTAGGATCATAAGCTTGGGAGTTTAGTTGAGAGCCTTCACTTCTCGGTATCATAGAAGGAGTATCTTTCTTTAGAGGAGAAGGTGTTGAATTCATGTTCAACTATTGGGACTAACGATTCGTCAATTGTATATGCATTGGGACTTTCACTTTAATAAAGGCTTAGAGTTGGCACATTTTCAGGCATATGTTGTGAATATATTAGGACTATTCTTGTTATGTTTGCAATATATGTTGTTTCATTTACACTAACGCTTATGAATTATTTCATTTGAATTAGTATGCATATAGTTGTATGTGTTTTGTCATGTATTTCAATAATTTTTATTTCGTGAACTATTTCACAGGTAACTTATGATTTCCCTTATGCTCGTGTGTTCCTTTAAAGTTGCGTAATATTACACGCTTCTAAGGGGCTCACTCATTTTTATCCTTTGTTGTGTTAGAACCTTTCATACATTTCACTTGACTTCCCATATATTTATACACTTGTTTCACCAAAGTCACGAATAAATCATTTTATGCATTATCGCAGCCAAGGCATAACACTAAAACCCACCATTTTGGAAAATCGGTCATACTCCGAATGGGGATGCTACTCCAAATGGTGTGAGGTATAATTGGGACTTCATATCAGGGAGACCCCCTGAATGTTTGCGGGTCCAAAACCATCAACATTTCTGGTGGTAGAAGGAGGGCCAAATGACAAGCTGATCCTATGAATTCTGTTTGAAATTTCCTTATCTTTAAAATGGCTTATTCCCTTATCTTAACCCCAACATGTTTTTCTAGAACTGTAAATTTGAAAGTGCCCTCGGGGATAGTTAATGACTTTTCAAATATGAAGTTTGATGACAAGGGTGGAACAACCATTCTCGATCATACCACTCGCTTTCTCGAATTTTGCACCCGTCACAATATTCATTGTGAGGATACTGCTTGCAAGTTGTTCGTTCTAACGTTCAAAGCACACATTAATGAATGGTGTTACATGTTTTCGACTACTTATATTCACTCTTTCGAACACCTTGTAAAGGAGCTGTATTACACCTTTGATGGGTATGATTATAAATATGTCTATAAGAAAATAATGCATCATAGAAAAGCACCTGATGAATGTCTTAACTATTTTCATAGTTGTTTTATCCATTTGTGTTATTAATTTTCTAAAGATAATGTTCATTGGAATTTTATGAAATAGAAGTTTGATTTTTGTTGGAACGGGGCTCCTTAAGCTGCAAATTTTCTATATTTTTTGTATTAATTAGTCTAATGCAGGGGTTTTGGGGCAGGTCAAAGCCCTGAACGCATTGTAATGGGTCAAAGGGTAGGCCTAGAGTCCTCAAACCATGGTTTGCGGACCACCGGATAACGTAGGCTACATCGATATAAATAGATGAATAGTTTGAGTTAAGAGGTAGCCATGAATTAAGACTGATGCTACGTGCGAACTGTTAGATCTGTTTCAGGTTGTTTTTGGTAAGGACTCCTACTGGCTGTGTGCGCGGAGATCCTCAGTCATGTTGTGTGTGGACCCCGCTAGGCTGTGTGCGCAGGATGGCTTTGATTGTAAGTGGATCTGAATGTTAATGAATGCGAAGTATTGTTAAAGTATCTATGTGTTATCTGGATCGGTGATGTTTACCGCTGAAGCATATCTGTGATGGTTATTTAGCTGCGAATGTATCTATGTTTATGCATAAGTATATATCTGATCTGTTATTAGTTGCAATTATAAATTCTCTGTGATGGTATTTGGTAATGCGCACGTAGATGCGAATATAATGATTAGATATGATAGTTGTGTTATGGTTATATGCTGAGTATATTGTTAAAAGGGATGCGAATAGACTCATTCTAGGTAAACCTAGTACGTTATAATACAGATCTGCCTCGAATTACCTACTCTCTCTCAGGGTGCGGAGACTTGGTTCCAACACCCTCCCATACTGCTTTGGGTGAGACCTTGGCCTGCGCAAGTAGGTATTTAGCGAAAGGGCCAGTAGTATAGGGGTTTGTTGGCAAAACTTAACCTCCGAACCTGGGTCAGGACCCCTCAAGCCAACAAATGGTTTCGTTGCCGGGACCAGGAGCATTTTGAGAGAGAGATAAGGTGATGCCACAAGGTCCTTGGAGACCTGAGAGGGTGGAAATTGAATACTGGTTTGAAAGATTGATTCAGGAGTTTGCTGTAAAAGAGAATCGCAACACGAAGTTGACAGCTAAGAAGTGGAAGAATAGGTACATCTTCATCGAAATCTATGAAGTTTTCTTTGTAACCTTTGTGCACGAGCTTCAGGAGTGGTTGGCAAGGCTCATAGAATTCTAGACGTGCTGGAAAGACGATCAGGTTATGCAGTGGACGCCAGAATTGATTAGACAGCTGCGCAAAGAGAACTAACCTGCTCTAGGAAGTTAAGAATGTGCACAAACTTTACAAGCATAAGAAATGCACTAGTAGGGAAATGTGACTAACAATGCAGATTGGAGACTATGAAATGGATCAGGTTATCTTGGATTTGGGGTCAGTTGTGAACGTACTGCCCAAGAAAAATTAGCAGCAGATGGGCAAGCCTAAGTTGGAATGGTCCACTATCCAACTGTGCATGGCTAACCAACAGAAGATCATACCATTGGGGAGGCTGTCAAAAATTATGGTAGATATTCCAGGAGTTAAGGTCTGAGCCGACTTTGAGGTAATTCAGATTGTGGAAGATGCAGACCCCTATCCTGCACTCTTAGGACTGAATTGGGCTATATATATGGGAGGCATCATCAACCTAAAGAAAAGAAGCATGGTGTTTGAGAATGAGGGTACACGGGTCATAGTCCCACTAGATCCTGCGGAAGGAGAGCTGTATACAAAACCTGTGCGCAAAGAAGAGGATGTGGATCACATCTATAAGTTAACCGCTCGGGAAAAATATTGGATCAATCCTAAGACTAATGGTATGATTTGCTGGGAGAAGGAAAGCGAATGCTTCTCTGACTTTGACGAGGAGATCGAAAATTGGCAGAATCGGTTACATGATGTATCTGTGTTGTGATGTATCATAATTACAAAGGAATTTTAGTGTATCTCCTCATAGGTAAGGGAAATACCCTACTTTGATGGTTATGGAAATATTAGATAATTTTTGCAAACATTTGAAGCTAAAGTCCCAAGGGAATGAAGGTTATGGGCCCTTAATCTCACCATGCACACAACCCCTGCGAGAAGGTGGGACACGCATAAGGGGGCATTCCAGGATTGGGAAGAATGTCACGACATGATGGTCTTACAGTTTGAACCTCTAGCTCACCTGCGCGTAACGACTTTATTAGGGCCAGGGGACCTACGCGAGCACTTGTCAGCATGGATGGAAGAATGGGGCGAAAAAAATATAGAGGAATGGGTCCATCTGTTCATTCATGCCTTGGGGCCAATACCGACCGCATGGTATTTAGACACATAATTACACTAGCGCACCCGCCACTGGGAAACCCTGAAGGATGAGTTTATAGGGACATTCAGGTTGATAGGAGGAACAGAGGCACTCAACGAAGCTCTGCAGGATATTGATGCCTTAGTTTTGATGAATCATGTCCTTACGCAACACATGGGGCACCAACATGGGAAATGCAGATGCAAGATATTGTCAAATGCCACAATTTATCAATAGAGGAGTGCGATGAAGACCTGTGAAATGTCTCTATCCTGGAGTCGGAGGGAGAACGCACAGTTGCTGGAACCCCACTGCAAACTGTCGTTGTCACTAAGCCTCTGAAGCTGCGAGAAGTCAACATTGGAACGAAGGCATAGCCTAAGTTAGCTAATATTGGGGACTACTGGGATGATGATACAGTGGGAAAAGTTGCAGAACTCCTCACGGAATACCAGGAATTATTCCCGAAAAAATTTTCAGAACTCAAAGGAATTACAGGGGACCTAGGAGTCATGCTCATCACTTTAAAACCATATGCGCGCCCTGTGAAGCAGCGCCCTTATCAGTTGAACCCGAAGAACAAACAAAAAGTCAAGGAAGAAACTGACAAAATGCTCGCCGCAGGTATCATCGAACCAGTTGAACAGTCAGATTAGGTAAGTCCTATGGTGGTTCAGCAGAAAAAGACTAAGGGATAAATCCGGATCTGTATTGACCTGCGCAAACTGAATGATGCCTGCATACATGATCCATTTCCTACGCCATTCTCAGATGAAATCATTGATAGCGCAGGGGGGCAGGAAGCATACTTATTCACGGATAGTTTTTCAGGCTACCATCAGATCAGAATCGCACCTGAAGATCACAGCAAAACTACGTTTGCCATTGAATGGGGATCTTTTTAGTATAATGTCATGCCGTTTGGGCTCAAGAATTCCCCTGCCATATTTTTCGCGAGTGGTGGTAGCAGTATTCAAGGAATTCATCCACAAGTTTTTGGAGTTATATTTTAATGACTGGACTATCTTCGAGTTGGTAAATAAGCATGTCACAAACCTACGTATGATGTTGGATGCCTGTAGAAATCACTGGATTTCCCTGAATATCAAGAAGTGCATATTTTGCGTACCCTTCGGGATCTTGCTTGGTCACATAGTTTTTCGACAAGCTGGATTGATGGTTGATCCCGCTAAGGTGGCAGTTATCATAAAATTGGCAGTACCTATAACTGAGAAACAACTGCGCTCTATCCTCAGACACACAAGCTACTATAGGAATTTCATTCAAGGGTACGCGCTGATCACAACACCTATCGAAAAATTTCTAAAGAAGGATGTTTCATTTTTTTGGGACGAGGAGTGTCAGAGGAACTTCGAGCTACTCAAGGAGAAAATGGTTTCTGTGCCTATTCTCATCTTTCTTGATTGGGCAAAGGTTTTTCATGTTCACATCGATGCATCAGGAATTTCTCTGGGAGCTATCCTTACGCAACCTGGCAATAGAGACATTCACCATCCAGTTGCATTTACTAGTAGGAAAATTTATGGTGCAGAGCGCAACTACTCCACTACTGAATGTGAGGGGTTGGCCATGGTCTAGGCACTTCAAAAATACCGATATTACCTGTTAGGAGGGCACTTCAAGATGTTTACAGATCACTCGGCTTTGAAGTACCTAGTGAATAAGCCTGTGTTGGGGGGGGGATGCTGCGGGCTACTCTTGTTCCAAGACTATGAATTTGAGATCATCTTCAAGCTGGGAAGGTTGAATGCTAGGCTAGACCACTTATCCTGAATCGAGAGCGATGAGGAACCCACCAACCTAGAAGAAGGGTTGCCTAGTGCACAGCTAATCATGAGTAAGGCGGTTGATGTGCACTTTGCCGACATAATTCAGTTCCTGACTACAGGGATGACGCCCGCAGAGTATTCAGTACAACAGAAGAAAGAGTTGGTAACCCGTGCAACGAATTTCACCATCATCGCAGACCATTTGTATAAGCTGGGAGCTGACAAGGTGCTGCAAAGATATGTATTAGAGCATGAATGGCATGCCATCTTAGCAAAAGCTCACGAGGGTGTAGCAGGAAGACACTATGCAGGGAAAACAACGATGCAAAAGATCTTGAGAGCTAGGCTATGGTGGCCTACACTGCATAGTGACTCCTACAACTATTGTAAAGCATGCGATACGTGCCAACAAACAGGAAGGCCATCACGCAGAGATGAGATTCCCCTACATCTGCAAATGGCCCTGCAAGCATTTGAAAAATGGGCCATCGACTTCATTGGGCCTATCAACCTGCTAGGGAAGAAGACAGGTGCACGCTACATCATCACTGCAACTGATTATGCAACCAGATGGGCCGAAGCACAAGATGTGAAGGACTTCACTACAGATACCACTGAACACTTCATTTTTGAGCCTATTCTGACCAGGTTTGGCTGTCTAAAGATATTAATGAGAGATAGAGGTACACACTTTGTTAATGAAACAATACAGGCCTTGACTGAAGAATTTCAGATCCATCACGCGAAAAGCACTTCATATCATCCACAGGAAAATGGAGCGGTAGAAGCTTTTAACAACATCTTGGAGCAGGCACTGACTAAGGTCTGTAACATCGATCGTAGCAACTGGGACGTGTGCATCCTGCCTGTCCTTCGGGCCTATCGCACCACTTGCAAGAAACTGACTGGAAAAACACCCTTTTGGATGGTTTATGGAAAGGGGGCCATTATGCCCATGGAATACATTTTGCCTAACCTACGCATCACAACCTTTACGAACATGGAAGAGCCTAATATCATGGAGGAGAGTTTAGCGTAGCTTGTGGCTTTGGAGGAATATCGTTTCATTGCTAATTTCCATCAGTAGGTTTAGAAGGCTCGGGATAAGGCATGGCATGATCGACATATTCGGAGAAAGACATTTGTGGAGGGCGAATTGGTCCTATTGTATGATAGCTAGTTTACGAAACACCCAGGGAAGTTACGTCAACACTGGATAGGTCCCTATACGGTAAAAGAAATCACGGATGGGGGAGCTGTTCAGCTAGCTACCCTGCATGGCAATATGATACTAGGATATGTTAATGGCAACTGACTCAAACCATATAAGATCAAATGACTATATGGCTGGAGTAGCTATATGGGGTGGAATACATGCACAAAGGGAGGTAATTGCAGGCAGGACCATGGTACACACAGGGATCAATCACAGGTTTGGAGGCCCGAAGAGGTGCAATGGGAGCGCAAGGGTGTGTTCAGAGTGCAACAAGTGCACTGGGAGCATAGGGGTGCGCTGAGAGCGCAAGAGGTCCGTTGGGAGCACAGGGGTACGCTGGGAGCACAAGAGGTGCAAAAACTAGCTGTTGGAACAATAAAACTGGGTAAAAAGAAAATTTTACCATTTAAGGGAGCAGGCTGCTGGAAATTAATGAGGTGATTTCCGAATATTTTTTACCGTTTACTTGATGGTAAGTTCCTGATAAGTTTTACCCAACTGTTGGTTGACCTCCATGTCTATAAAAGTAGAAAGATAACTCAGAAGAGGGTTTGTGTATCTTAAGCAGTTGGTGTTCTGTACGAGTTGTTGAGTCTCAAATCTGCATCTTTCCTATACACCTTTCTAGACCTTTTTCATTCACCTGAACCTTCTAAGTTGTCAATATCATTGCATATTAATTGTAAAAGAGAATCTAAAATGGTTTTCAACTATGTTTTGTGTCTGCTGTTTGATTTAGATTTTTGTTCATTTAGCTGCGGAATCTTGCCACTTTCCGCAGCTGCTGCAACTTTCCGCAGCCATTTTGTGAAAGTCTACGTTACAGGTGTCTTCAGGAAATTCGAGCCACATGGGCAAGTCAGAAATGATGTGGACATGGATTGTGTCCTATTGGCTCGGGCAAATTCACCTAATGAGGCTGTGGTCAAAGGTGGCCAAGTGGAAGTCAACCGTAGAGTCCCACGGTGACAGGACTCTGTTTCTCATCACGTGAAGATTTGTATGACCGTTTCTAATTTACGGGAGACACATCAACACCTGTACACGGCTCCATAAGCCGAATCCAACATCCACTCTTCATATATTTACTCCTCACCGCGGCCATGATGCTAGATCTTTGGACGTGATGGTTTACGTGTCTCTATCAGCACAAAATTTAGAGAATTAGTTATATTACCTTTGTTATAAATAACGCGTTTGCATACGCATATTAGATTAGCCTCCATATAGCTCTGTAATGTAATTGCGTTGCCACTGTGCTATAATATCATTTCTCTGTTATGACTGCATTTTAATATATAAGAAGACTCTGTTTCCAAGCGTAATTCATATTTGAAGGCTGTTGCCCAAGGCTGGTGCAGAGGGCCCCTACACACGCTGAGGTTTTGTGCATTACTGTATAGTTTCTTGTTTTATTTCTTTAAGCTCATTGTGCCATAAGTCATTCACGTGTTTATACATTGCATCTTTCATGGTATTTATGCTTCATTTCTGTTTATAATCTTTCATGCTTTACATCTTACTTCTGTCCATAATATTTCATGTTTTATGTTGTTGTTAACTGATCAGTGTTCTTGTTTCAGATTACAAATAGGCAGCCCGGGCATTTGCATAATCTTTTGACTAATGACATGGAATTAATATTGTTCTGCTGCTAATTTATTTTTCTTAGTTTCTGTTTAATTTCAGTACTGCTTTGTTTATTTCAGTCTTGCTCATTTGCTTCAGTAGTTAGATTTAAATATATTAAATTTCTCATGACATTTTCAGTTACCTCCGAAAGCCATAGCTGGACTAATGGCGAGGGATTGAATTATGAATGTGTAGTTTGATATTAGTTTACTTTCTGCAAGTTAGAAATATTAAATTGCTCATGTCATTTTCAGTTACCTCCGAAAGCCATAGCTGGACTAATGGTGAGGGATTGAATTATGAATGTGTAGTTTAATATTAGTTTACTTTCTGCAAGTTAGAAATATTAAATTGCTCATGTCATTTTCAGTTACCTCCGAAAGCCATAGCTAGACTAATGATGAGGGATTGAAGTATGAGTGTGTAGTTTGATATTAGTTTCTTTTTCTGCAAGTTAGATATCAGGTTGCTCAAGTTGTTTATGGTTACCTCCGAAAACCATAGCTGGACTAATGGTGAGGGATCAGAATATAAGTTGATGTAATTTGATTTAGATTTACTTTGTTGCAACTCTTGGATTTCTTTAAGCATAGTTTATTTTGTGTTTGGACAGCAGCAAGGATAATGAGTTTCATGATCAATAGTTCATTGTTTGTTTGACTAGAGTAGTGATGCAATTTCATTTTCTTTGAAGAATTAATTTTGTCATTGTGTGTTTTAAAATTCATTTGAAGTTTGGAAAATCATTAGAAAGACATCGTTGTCTTGAATATTTGTCTCCATACTTGTTTTTCAGAATTTCATAAAAATCCAAAAACGACCAAAAAGTAAGAGATAGGTTATCTTGCACATATAGTGCGCCACACTTCATCAGCTTACGAATCCCGGATTGATAAATTAATGTAGCAATTTAGGACACACTAAATTGACCAAAAATTTTGGCACCGTTGCCGGGGAAGTGTAACTAGGTAGCCAATTTCTTAAAAAAAAAAAAAAATAATAATAAAAGAAGGGAAAACTTGATAACTTCTTGAAGTATGCTCTCCTCTTGCACCTAGTGTGATCTGGAGGATCAGAAAAGAGAGTTATTGGTTCGGTAATTTATTAAGTATGCTCTCTTCTTGCACCTAGTGTGACCTGGAAGATCAAAAAGAGAATTATTAGCCCAACTTAAAAAGAAAAAAATAAATAAAATAAAAAAAAATAAATAAAAAAATGACATGCATAGAGCAAGAGATTCTAGGGGAAGGTTTATAGCTAAAGCCAAGAGTTCGATTTTCACAACTCCATCTTCTTCAAGGCATAGACAAGAATCACCACCATCTACCCCTAGCCTTAAGATTTTTGGAATTCAAGGAACAACTGAATTAGAGGATTCTCCTATACCACCTACTAAATCCCATTTAGAAAACAAAGAGACTCTCTCTCATCCTCCCTTGATAGAAGAACGAGAGGACTTTAAGGACTCTAAAGAAACTATCATGGCAGAGGAAATAATAGATGGATTTGGAGGTAGAGGTAGAGGTAGGGGAGGAGGAAACAATGGAGACAACAATGGTGAAGATAATAATGGAAGAAATAGGGAAGGAGATAACTTGTTTGGATTCCCTATAGTTGATGAGGAAACTCATACAACAATGAAAAATATTTCACCATCTGTCCTCCCCAAATTTTATGGATTGCGAAGTGAGGATCCTGAAACATTTCTGTTTGAGTTTGAAGTCGTGTGCCGAACCTATGACTATATGGAAGACTCTCAAAAACTCAAATTGTTTCCTTCAACATTGAAGGGAGTCGCTTTGAAATGGTTCATGGGATTAACCACTCAATCTATTAGGACTTGGAATGATATGAAACAAACATTTTTGGATAGATACTTGGACTATTGTATGCCCACCAATCACAAGGATGAGGTATTCAAAATGATGCAAAAAAAGATGAAAATTTGGAAGACTTACTTGAAAGATTTCAATACAACTTGAAAAGAGCAAAGATGAGCAACTTAGATGATGAAACCTTGAAAGCCCTCATATTAAAAGCCATTAGAGATGAATGGATAGATATTTTAAACATGATGGGGAAAGGAGACATTTCTCAACTTCCACTTCGTGACATAACATAATTATGTGTCCATCTCTCAAGGGGAAAATCTAAAACAGGAAAAGGGCCTAGGGATTCTTCTCTTATTAGGGCTAACAAATCTGCAACTGGATCAGTAAGTAGGGCAGAGATTGGTAATATGCTTGATGAGTTTAAAATTGATATCTTAGGGAGTCTTAGTGAACAACTAGGCACCCTTAAAATCCAAAACAAGCAGAAAGCAGAAACAGATGCTTTAGCCATCTTTTGTCCGAAATGTAGAAAGAAACATGCTTTAAGGGAATGTCCCTTGGATGCAAAAGTTGTAGAAACATGTATGATTTGCTCAGAAAATCATGAGATAAAGGATTGTCCTTCAATCCCTGGACTCAAAGCTGTTTTTCAAGAAGATCCAAATTCAGTAGAATCTCTCTGTTTTGTCGCAAGGAGACCTTGGAAGGGACAACAATCTCAAGGGTTTAATAACCCTATGAATCTTCAAACCCCACCAAATTAGAATCCTTGGCAACAACCTTGGCCCCAACATCAAAATTCATATCAGCCATGGGTACAAGGGATGCAAAATCCTTATGGGAGATTTGCTCAATTTTATCAATATCCTCCATCTTTTCAAAATCAACAAGCTCCACAACTTCCAAACCCAAATCCACAACTTTCATTGCCATTTCCACAACAACAAACTTCTCAACAGAATCCAAATCCTCAACTCATGCTCCCATACCAACAAAAGACAAATTAACTTCCAGCTCAGCCATTGCCAAATCCTAACAATAAAAATCCGCAGAATACTTACATGGTAGAATGACAACAATTTCCTTCCTATATGATTGTTCCTCTCAATGATGTACAACTCAGATCTGGTAGAGTTTTAGAAAAACCTTCTATAGATATTCAAGAGCAAGATACCTCTGAGGAGGACTCTCTTAAAGTCAATGAGGGTTTTGAGGAAGAATCTCTTCAAAATTCAAACATTCAAAAAGAAAAAGAAAAGTTAACACCCACAACTCCTATAGTTGAGCAACCTGCATCTTCATCTACACCTCCTTTTCCTGAAAGACTACAAATTGACAAGGGGGTGGAAAAACAAATCTTGTTGCCTAACTATGACTTTCTAGATGAATTGAAGAATTTTTGTATCAAGATTCCCTTGCTACAAGCCATTCGAGAGATTCCTATTCTAGAAAAAACAATAAAGGAGTTGAGTTTCAAAAGACCAGGAAGGAAACTAAAAGACACAAGAAGAATCCACTTGGTAGGAAAGATTGCAGATATTATGATGGGAAAAATACCATGCAGAAGTATGTAGATCCAGGAAGTCCAATTGTCAAGACACATATAAATGGGATAGAAATTCCAAACACATTGATTGACTTAGGGTCTGCTATCAACATTATGAGTAGACAGACTATGGACCAGCTAAAACTTCCTAACCTTCTTTTTACACCTACTTTACTGCAACTTGCAGATCGATCAATTATTAAACCAGATGGTGTATTAGAAGATATTTCGGTCTCCTTAGATTCTTGGGAATATCCAGTAGATTTTATGATTTTGACTCCCAAGAGTAATCTAGGAGGGCACCCACTTATCTTAGGAAGACCTTGGCTAGCCACAGCTGATGCTTTCATTGGTTGTAGATCTGGGGATATGTACATTTCTAATGGTAATTCGACAAAGAAATTCAATTTGTATCCTCCAGCAAAAGCAATCACAGAAGTAGGAGACAATGAATGGGTTGATGATGAGGACACTATACAACCCATCTTTACCATTTCTGAAATCAGTGAGGATAGTCAAATTATGAAGACATTAGAAAATTTTGAGATATCTTCAGAATATGACCCCACACAATTTCAGTTGGAATCTGACATAGAATATTTATCATCAAGACAAATGTATCTTTACTCTATGGAAGAGTCTGGTAGTTCTACCATTGAGATTTTTCCAGGAAAAACATTGAATATCAACAAACATTTGGAAAAGTCACAACAAAAAGAACTAATCAAAATCTTGCAAAAACATTCTACTGCATTTGCATGGGAGTATACTGACATGAAAGGTATTGATCCTAAGACTTGCATTCATCATATCTATATTGAGGAAAACATTAGACCAATCAGACAACCTCAAAGAAGGATGAATCCAAATCTTAGGGAGATAGTGAAAGAAGAGCTCCAAAAATTACTCAATGTAAACTTCATTTATCCAATTTCAGATAGCCGATGGGTTTCTCCTTTGGTTATAGTACCTAAAAAGAATGGTAAATGGAGGGTATGCATTTATTACGGGGAATTGAACAAAGCAACTTTGAAGGACCACTTTCCTTTGCCTTTTATCGATCAGGTATTAGATACATTAGCAGGTAAAAAGTACTTTTCATTTTTGGATGGTTTTAGTGGCTATAATCAAATTCAGGTAGCACTTGAAGATCAAGATAAGACCACATTCACCTGTCCATGGGGAACTTTTTCCTATCGAGTGCTTCCTTTTGGGTTATGTAATGCACCTGCAACATTCCAAAGAGCAGTACTAGGAATTTTTTCTGATCTAATCCATGATTGTGTAGAGGTTTATATGGATGATTTTACGGTTTATGGTAATTCATTTGAAGAGGCATTAGAAAATTTGGAAAAAGTTCTTATAAGATGTAAAGAAACAAACCTTTCATTAAGCCATGAAAAATGCTTTATGATGTTTACTGAAGGGATTGTTTTAGGACATCATATTTCAAGAGATGGGATTAAGGTTGATAGATCAAAATTTGAAGTCATCTCCAAGTTACCTATTCCAAATTGTCAAAGAGATGTTAGAAGTTTTCTAGGATTTACTGGTTACTATAAAATATTTATAGAAAAATTCACTAAAATGGCATCTCCACTCTTCAAGTTGCTTACAAAAGACTGTGAATTTAAATGGGATCCTGATTGTCAATCAGCTTTTGAAACTTTGAAAACAAGAATATCTGAAGCACCTATCTTGAGAGGACCAAATTGGAAACTCCCTTTTCATATTTCTACGGATGCTTTAGATACAGCTCTAGGAGCTGTGTTGGGTCAAAAAGATTTAATTCCTTATGCCATTTATTACACCAGTAAAAATTTGACTCCCACAGAGTTGAACTATACTGTGACTGAAAAAGAATTCTTAGCTGTTGTTCATGCAATTAATAAGTTTAGACATTACATAACAGGCTATGAAACTTTTATTCATACTGACCATTCTGCAATTAGATATTTAATGAAAAAACCTATTACTAATGGCAGAGTGACAAGATGGCTCTTACTTTTGCAAGAATTCAATATTACTGTGTTGGATAGACTAGGAAAACAAAATACAGTAGCTGATTTCTTGTCTAGGATTCATAATACTAAAGAAGATTCTCCTGTAGAGGATAAGTTTCCTGATGAATACTTGTTTGCAGTAACTATTAAGACTCCTTGGTATGCAGATATTGCTAACTATTTGGTTACATGGAAATTGCCTTCACATTTATTTCCAAGTGAAAAACGAAAAATTATTCAGGAGAGTTCAAAATATTCATGGATTTCTAACGAATTGTTTAAAACAGGGCCAGATCTTGTGATCAGAAGATGTGTCAGGGAAGATGAAATGCCTGATATTCTTAAGGCATGTCATGATGAGCCATGCGGCGGACACTTTGCAGACAAAAGGACGGCCTATAAAATCCTCTCTTTAGGATATTATTGGCCTTCCCTCTTCAAAGATGCAAAACAATATGTCAAAATGTGTGACAGCTGCCAAAGAGTAGGGAAACCTACCCTTTCAAATGAAATGCCATTGCAAACACAGGTACTCATTGAATCCTTTGAAAAATGGGCTTTAGATTTCATTGGACCTATTAATCCACCATCTAAGCAAAAGAAGTATATATTGGTTTGTACTGATTATGTTACTAAATGGGTAGAAGCCAAAGCATTAGTATCTGCTACTGAAAATTCAGTTGTTCATTTTATTTATGAGGATATTTTTACTAGCTTTGGTGTTCCAAGAGAAATTGTGACAGATCAAGGAAGCCAATTCACATCCAACTTGGTGGAGAAATTGATGGAAGAATACAAAATCAAGCACAAAAGATCTACTCCTTACCATCCGCAAGCAAATGGTCAAGTGGAGTCCACAAACAAAGTTCTTGAAAGTATCATCACCAAAACTGTTCATCTACATAGAAGAGATTGGGCAGAAAGGCTTCCTAAAGCCTTGTGGGCCTACAGAACTACATGGAGAAATACAACAGGACATTCTCCCTATGAAGATAGCAGTTCAATTGGGGATGAATTTATCAGAAGCCCAAAAGCATAGAATGAAGCAATTAAATGAGCTAGATGAGATCAGACAAGAGGAAATTCTAAGAACTGATCTAGTTCAATATCAAAGAGCTAAATGGCATGACAAGTACATCAAAGAGAAGAAGTTTCAAGAAGGAGATTGGACATTGTTATTTGATTCCAAGTTTAAATATTTTCAAGGAAAATTTCAGACTCATTGGCTTGGGCCATATGAGATTGACAAGATCTTTAGCAATGGAGCGGTAAGAATCAAGACCATTGATGAGTTTAAAACTCCTCTTATTGTGAATGGACATAGATTGAAAGTTTATCATAAGCCACTCTCAAAAGAGGATTTTGTCAAAATGTTTCAAGAAAGTTCTGCAATCAGGCTGGTACAGAAGAATTCTTCTTCTCCACCAGCCTAGCTTTTGTTCTTTTCAGTTAAAAAAAATAAAAAATAAAAATAAAAAATAAAAAAAAATTGTATAAGCCTGAAAACCAATCACTGATTGGCAGTCTTATACAGAAAATATAGGGTGAAAATCAGGAACACCTGACACCCTATATTTTAAAAAAAAAAAAAATCTCTCTTTCATTTCACAAGTTTTGTGACCACCCACTCCATTCCATTCCACTTCATTTCACTCCACTTCATTCCATTTCACTTCATTTTATCTATTTCATTCCATTTCACCAATAAAATTCTCTTTCATGACCATTTCCATTTAGTCAATTGTCATCCGTTCATTTCCATTCACCCAAATAATAGCTGTGTCAGTTTCCGCAGCTGACATCTGTTTCCACAGCTGACACCAGTTTCCGCAGCCAGAAGCAGATTCCGCAGCTACCACTCTATTTTCAAAAGAATGTACAGCCAGATGTTATTTCCATAATCATGAAATCAAATGCAGGTGTGAGGACCAATTATGAAGACATGGGGCATTCAAGATATCAATGAAGAGCAACTAATTGAAGACCAAGGAAAATGGCAAGAATTCCAAGGTATGAGTAAAATTTATTTCAAATAACATTTAAAACACATTTTTATATAGTTATAAACCATAAGCTCCATTATGTGCAATGATTGTATTGACAAACTCCGTAACCACTCCATGATCTCTGTACAATCCTCCCACAATCCTTGCATTCATTCTCAAACGGTCCCATAATTAAACCTCCGATCTTCACTCAAACTCCGATACTCCACCTGTGATGATGAAACGTAGTTGATTTGACTATGACTTCTTTCAGCCGCATGAAATCCGTAGCCGTTGTATAAACGTGCTTACATTTATTCTGCAGCCACCAAATTTTAAACACTACTGGATGTGTTATACTCTTCCTATTGTTTTATTAATCTCACAGCCGTATCTCTGCCATGCTCACATAACCCTTCTCTGTTCCGCTTCACTCCATTTCGTTCTCTGTTATGCTACAGTCTGTATACCCACTCTCTTATATCTACCTACAGTCATCGTGCTCATTTCCGTTTATTCAGCCGTCCTACTTCCATTGAACCCTCCTCACACAGGCAAGTTTTTAAAGAGTAGAAAGAAGGATGGGTAAATTGTTGAGAGCAGAACCAGAGGGACCTAAATTCATGGAAGGATACCCGCAAGTCAGGGATATATTGAAGAAGGAAAAGTGGCTGCGGTTTATCCAAAAGTTTAGAGGCTACCATAAAGAAGTGACAAAAGCGTTTGCAAGGTCTTTCAATGGCCTGGAGGTAGAGATTGGAGACCTCAAGTTCACGGTGAATGAAGCATCTATAGCAACTACCACAGAACTTCCTCAAGAGGGTGAACGTTGGTTTAAGAACAAAAGCATTAGTGATGAATCCTGGAGAATAATCCTACGGAACCCAGGTATGGACATAACTATTTTTAAAAGAGGAATTCCTGTTCATGCTTTGAAAGAGGAATGGGCTACTTTGCTACTAGTTGTTCAAAAATTTATCACCTGTGAAGGCCGTTTTGGGTCAATGTATATGTACCATACCAGATTGCAGATGAATTTTCTAGATAACCAGATCCTCAATCTCCCATACTTTCTATTAAATAGTTTGAAGAAGATGTCTGTGACTGTTCAGAAACATTTAGGGGATGTAGAACCACATCTATATCACCATGGTCTTGTAAAAATTTTGATTGAAAAACAGTTAAAAGAGAAGAAGGACACATGGGAACAATTTTTGATTAGAAATTTCTTTGAGGAACCTCAAGAAATTCCTGAAGGTAGTACATCAAGAAGGAGTAGGAGAAAGAGAACAAATGATGAAACTCAAAGTACTCCTACTACTACAATTGAAAGAACTAGTAGGGAAGAGAAACTGTCAAAAAGGAAGAAGAATGAAACCAAGGGTAAAAAGCCAATAACATCAAAAGAGAGAAAAAGTATTAAGGCTATGCATCAAACCCCTTCTTCCGAAGAAGATCATCAAGTGTTATCTAAAAGACTAGTTCACCTTCAAGAGCAGTCATCTATGGCCAAGAAAAAAGGGAAAGGAAAACAAAAGCAAAAAGACAGTGGTACACAGCATGTGAGAAGAAGTTCCAGGCTTAAGGGGAAGTTGAGGAAAATGCAAATGAAAGGACCCCATTTTATTGATTTGGGAGAAGAAACATCTAAACAATCCCCAGCTGGCCATAGTTCATCTCACTCTCAGTCAGAAAGTGAACCTAGTTCATTTCATTCTCAGTCAGACATTGAACATAGTCCATCCCATTCTCAGCCAGACGTTAATGTGAGTCCTTCTCAGCCAGATTTTGAAGACAACTCTCCTCCACGGCATTTTGGGGACAGCCCAATAAAAACGACACCTGAGATAGACCCAAAGCAACAAGAAGTATATGATTATATAGAATCTTTAGAAAGAGCAGCTACGGGTCCCAGTACTTCGTCCACTCAGCCTCACACAGCACAAGATGATCTAGTCCAATCACTAAAACAAGAAGTTTTTGAGCTAGAGCTTTTAAATAGACACATTAAAAATGAAAATGAGACATTGAAGGAACAAAGTAAATTGGACAAGATAATTCATGATAATACCATACTACATCTGGGACTATGGCAGAAGAAGAACAGGAAATTGAAGAGAAAATGCCAGAAGTTAAGCAGAGCACTGATTAATATCAAATTCAGATGCTTGATGAAAAAGCCCAGGTTGTTAGCAGCACCAAGGAAGAGGAGGAGAGGACTGGATGTACTGGCTGAAGTGTCAAGGCATATGAATTGAAGAAAGATTATCAAAATTTTGGTTGCATGAGGACATGCAACACCTTCACAGTGGGGGTATGTTGAGTCTCAACTCTGCATCTTTCCTATACACCTTTCTAGACCTTTTTCATTAACCTGAACCTTCTAAGTTGTCAATATCATTGTATATCAATTGTAAAAGAGCATCTAAAATGGTTTTTAACTATGTTTTGTGTCTGCTGTTTGATTTAGATTTTTTCTCATTTAGCTGCGGAATCTTGCCACTTTCCGCAGCTGCTGCAACTTTCCGTAGCCATTTTGTGAAAGTCTATGTTACAGGTGTCTTCAGGCAATTCGAGCCACATGGGCAAGTCAGAAATGATGTGGACATGGATCGTGTCCTATTGGCTCGGGCAAATTCACCTAAGGAGGCTGTGGTCAAAGGTGGCCAAGTGGAAGTCAATCGTAGAGTCCCACGGTGACAGGACTCTGTTTCTCATCACGTGAAGATTTGTATGACCGTTTCTAATTTACGGGAGACACATCAACACCTGTACACGGCTCCATAAGCCGAATCCAACATCCACTCTTCATAGATTTACTCCTCACCGTGGCCATGATGCTGGATCTTTGGACGTGATGGTTTACGTGTCTCTATCAGCACAAACTTTAGGGAATTAGTTATATTACCTTTGTTATAAATAACACGTTTGCATACGCATATTAGATCAGCCTCTAGATAGCTCTGTAATGTAATTATGTTGCCACTGTGCCGTAATATTATCTCTCTGTTATGACTGCATTTTAATATATAAGAAGACTATGTTTCCAAGCGTAATTCGTATTTGAAGGCTGTTTCCCGAGGCTGGTGCAGAGGGCCCCTACACACGCTGAGGTTTTGTGCATTACTGTATAGTTTCTTGTTTTATTTCTTTAAGCTCATTGTGCCATAAGTCATTCACGTGTTTATACATTGCATCTTTCATGGTATTTATGCTTCATCTCTGTTTATAATCTTTCATGCTTTACATCTTACTTCTGTCCATAATATTTCATGTTTTATGTTGTTGTTAACTGATCAGTGTTCTTGTTTCAGATTGCAAATAGGCAGCCCGGGCATTTGCATAATCTTTTGACTAATGACATGGAATTAATATTGTTCTGCTGCTAATTTATTTTTCTTAGTTTCTGTTTAAATTTCAGTACTGCTTTGTTTATTTCAGTCTTGCTCATTTGCTTCAGTAGTTAGATTTAAATATATTAAATTGCTCATGAAATTTTCAGTTACCTCCGAAAGCCATAGCTGGACTAATGGCGAGGGATTGAATTATGAATGTGTAGTTTGATATTAGTTTACTTTCTGCAAGTTAGAAATATTAAATTTCTCATGTCATTTTCAGTTACCTCCGAAAGCCATAACTGGACTAATGGTGAGGGATTGAATTATGAATGTGTAGTTTAATATTAGTTTACTTTCTGCAAGTTAGAAATATTAAATTTCTCATGTCATTTTCAGTTACCTCCGAAAGCCATAGCTGGACTAATGGTGAGGGATTGAAGTATGAGTGTGTAGTTTGATATTAGTTTCTTTTTCTGCAAGTTAGATATCAGGTTGCTCAAGTTGTTTATGGTTACCTCCGAAAACCATAGCTAGACTAATGGTGAGGGATCAGAATATAAGTTGATGTAATTTGATTTAGATTTACTTTGTTGCAACTCTTGGATTTCTTTAAGCATAGTTTCTTTTGTGTTTGGACAGCAGCAAGGATAATGAGTTTCATGATCAGTAGTTCATTGTTTGTTTGACTAGAGTAGTGTTGCAATTTCATTTTCTTTGAAGAATTAATTTTGTCATTGTGTGTTTTAAAATTCTTTTGAAGTTTGGAAAATCATTAGAAAGACATCGTTGTCTTGAATATTTGTCTCCATACTTGTTTTTCAGAATTTCATAAAAATCCAAAAACGACCAAAAAGTAAGAGATAGGTTATCTTGCACATATAGTGCGCCACACTTCATCAGCTTACGAATCCCGGATTGATAAATTAATGTAGCAATTTAGGACACACTAAATTGACCAAACACGAGTCTGTGACTATTGCACCTTGTTCGTGTCTAAGCGTGCTTCCCCCTCAGATAGTAGCCACCCTGAGTTCATTTTTTGTGCCCAGAATGATTGCATCTAATCCCACCAAATATTCCCAGACCGTGGCCTCGATGGAGAGAGAATATGAGGAAGTGTTGGAAGTTGACCCTGAAGTGGAGGGGGTTATGTCCACACCAAGCCAGGGGAGGCAGAAGGGGAAAGAAAAGGCACAAGGGTAGGGGAAACCTACGAAATGGACTGGGGTGAAGCTCCACACCTCTCCTCGAAACGTGAAGACGTCGCGAGGAGTGCCCCAAGCACGTTCTCCTAACCCATTGAAGAGACCCCTGTCTGCTCAAGAAGAGGCCCAAATTGCTGATCCAATCAACTGGCTACTACCCTATGTTCGACCTCGCAGGCCCTCGACAAACACGCCTAAGAATCTCGATGTCTTGCGCACATATTTCAAAATTCCATTGACTCTGGGTGAGGTCCCCATCATTGGAGAACCCTTTGGAAAACTCCACGAGGTAAAATTCGACGACCACGACCTAGCCAATTTGGAGGCCTTCCCCGAATTAGCATCAGAACTATAAATCTAAAGGGTCTTGGAAGATAATGGGATAAAAATAGTCCCCATGCCATGGTAGCCCGGATTGGCTATTTCCGGGCTCTTAAACCTGCTGAGGATGCCTCATTTTGGCCACTACAATGTCACATACCGACTTGTGCGCCAGCTGCTTGCCCTGGTCCATGATGGCAGCATATGGATCCAGGATCAAATCCCCATTGATGCCGGACTTATTCACCATATTATTGGTCTCCCCATGGAAGGGCCAGAATCTATGTTGCGCACCGGAAAAAAGTATGAGCAAAAGATTTCCGAAAAGGTGCGTGAGGATTACCATGTGGAGCGGAACACTCGAGGGTTCATGATCAGCACCATCAGTGACCCCGATGCGTAGATGGGTACCTTGTTGCTGGCATGCAAGATGATGCACAAATTCCAGGTTTCCACCGTCTCTGCGTATGTAATTCAGTTGGTGGGCCGATATGAAAAGGGGGTCTACTACAATTGGTCCCAGTTCCTGTGCAATGAATTTCTGGCAAATGTACGCGAAGCCCAGGATCAGGGACGAGCATTCTGCTACTCCTGGCTGTTGCTTCTCATCGCGTTGGTCACATGGGAAGCCCCTAAAGACTCAGTTCTCCCTAAGCTCACCCCAGAGATGTGCGAGGGGGCGCGACACGCGAATTTCTGGGACTCAAAGGACACACAAAATATTGAGGACAATCAAGTCTTCTGGGTCCTATTTCAGAGCGGGCTCACAACAACTATTAATTCCTGGCCGCGCTTGTCGCCATCAATTTATGATAAGTACAAAAGCATCACAGTGTTTCAAGTAACCATGTATAATGTACAAATGAGAGGCCGCAAGGATCCAGCATGGGTCTCACTCCCATACATGGTCGCTGATGAAGAAATTGATCGCCTAATTGCGACTTGGCCTCCACACTGGAAGCTTGGCTTCAAATCAGGTACGAAGGACACTGTAGGGACGAGCACCATGAAGGTCAACCCTCTCGACACCACCAAAGATACAGGAGGACAGGTTAAAGGTACGGGGAAGGAAGTGGACCCGAGATTGCAGAAGGGATCAAAGCAAGGCGAGAGTACTGGGAATGGCGTGGAACCAGCATCCCAGAAGGATTCACAACAGGATCTGGGTATAGAAGGTCTGGAGGCGGGAGGTGCTGAATCCCCTCGGGGTACGAAGAAAACTGGTGACCCTGTTAAAGGGCCACGGAAGAAGCAACGAGCTCAATGGCTGGAACATGACACAGGAGTTACGCTAACAGAAGAGGACCTAGAGAAGATCGCAGATGCGATCACCTTGGCTGCAAAAGAAAAATGGCTGGCTCTGGAAGAAAAATAGAAAGCCACAGTTGATACACTCCAGGCTAAGCTTTGGGCTCTGCAGCTCAAGACTTATACATTGCAAACTAGTATGATTTAGACAAGGTCAACCCCAGCAACAAGCAGCGCAGTAATCAATATGCTAGAAAGGTGCCTTCGCCCTCTACTGGGCGCAACCCTCATACTGAGTGCACCCAACTTAGGAGTGCAAGTCTAGGCCTATGAAAATGTACAGTTGGATCTCGCCTGCGTACCGCATGAACCGTTGCGAATCCTTCACGCGTCCCTGTTAGAAGAGATTCAACATAGAGACCGTCAAGTGCACCAGCATCTCAGTACAACTGAGCAGACAATTGAAGAAAAAACTGCTGAAGTATCTCAGTCACAGGCTACATGTACCCTTGCCGCTATGCAACAGACAGAGTTGGAGCACCTAATTAGTAGGCTCTGTGAAGACGTCACCGAAGATATCCCAGCTTCTGCCACCCCCCAGGCCAAGATTGAGGGGTTGGTTGTAGCGCTAAAGGCCTCAAGGACCGAGATCCAGGTGGTCAAGATGGATATGGAACAACAGATTGTGGCCTTGCAGGCCAAGTTACAGGCAGAAACGCCAACTAAGGTAAGGGCCCAGCGATCTGCGATGGTTACAGAGGCCACTAATGTCATTACAGGTCAAATTTCTTAGGGTGCAGAATTGTTGGAAAAAACTATGCAATTGTGGACCAAGGTGCAGCGCGACCCTCTCGTACGCGAAATGAATCAAGCGCTGCGTCAGAAGGAAGAAGAGTTTGAGAAAATGGAGGCTACACTGACCACTCTGGTCCCCGCTCAACGCTTGGCCTGACTGCGCACTAGCCATGCACTCAAAGATGACATGGAAGCTCTTTGGAAACGAAAGAAGACTTTGAGTGAACCTCAAGCCATGGGCCGATGAGGCCCTTAAGTTGTCTCAGGATGTCGACATCGCAGTCAAGCAACTGAACCAGACGTTGGAGAGCATCACTGCTACTACAAAAGGCCCAACCTCGCAAAAGTTGGTGGAGATAGCCCAGAATGTTGCTGCATAAAGTGAAGGAGTGCTGCCCCCACTGGTGGATGCGGTCAAGAAGCTTCAGGAGAAGATGCAAAACCCACGGCCACAGTGAATCAGAACGAGTCACAAGATTGTGTTGGGGGCCTGTTGGAATGGGGCTCCCTAAGCTGTGAATTTTAAATATTTTTTGTATTAATTAGTCTAACGCAGGGGTTTTGGGGTGGATCAAAGCCCCGAATGCATTGTAATGGGTCAAAGGGTAGACCTAGAGTCCGCAAACCATGGTTTCAGGACCACCGGATAGTGTAGGCTACATTGATATAAATAGATGAATATTTTGAGTCTAGAGGTAGGCATGAATTAATACTAATGCTATGTACAAACTGTTAGATCTGTTTCGGGTTGTTTTGGGTAAGGACTCCTGCTGGCTATGTGCACGAAGATCCTCACTCCTGCTGTGTGAAAACCCCGCTAGGCTGTGTGCATGGGCTGGTTTTGGTTGTAATTGGATCTGAATGTTAATGAATGCGAAGTATTGTTAAAGTATCTGTGTGTTATCTGGATCAGTGATGTTTACCGCTGAAGCATATTTGTAATTGTTATTTAGCTATGAATGTATATGCTTTTTTCATAAGTATATCTGTGATATGTTATTAGCTGTGATTATAAATGCTCTGTGATGGTATTTGGTAATGCGCACGTGGATGCGAATGTACTGATTAGATCTTATAGTTGTGTTATGGTTATATGCTGAGTATACTGTTAAAAGGGCTGTGAATAGACTCATTCTGGGTAAACCTAGCACGTTATAATACAGATCTTCCTCGAATTACCTACTCTCTCTCAGGGTGCAGAAACCTGGTTCCAGCACCCTCCCATATTGCTTCGGGTGAGACGTTTGCCTACGCAAGTAGGTCATTGCTGAAAGGGCCAGTAGTATTGGGTTTTTTTGGCAAACCTTAACCTCCATACCTAGGTGAGGACCCCTCAAGCCAACAATTTTCTTGTTCATATTTCAATGAATCCAACAAAATACAAATCTTTTGAAAGTCTCCCAATATACATTGGTTATGGAGCTTTTAAATCTGCGACAAAGGAAGTTGCTGTTCCAAGTGGCTCTTCATCTTCTTCTCATCAAACAACTCCATTTACACAGGTTGAGGTTAGGGAAATTTAGATTTCCTCCATTGATCTAACACCATCTTCTCCCACCCCACATGTGCAGAATTTAAACACAAGTTTGGACTGTGAATTTGATGTTTACGATGATGTTCTATCTACTTGTCCTCCATCCATTTTTTCTTTTGGTCCTCCTAATTGTGAGTTGTTCAACCCACTTGTTTCAATAATTTATTTTCATGTTCATGAGGATCAAATTTAAGATGGAGTTAGTGGTGAAAATTGAACTTGTGATCTCATTTACGAGGACTATGTGTGGGATTTTGAGTCCAAACAAGAATATGCAGTCCAATTTTATGTTGCTCCTTATTCTCCTCTCCCTCATTATCTCGACATCTTCCACAATTATATCATATTTTTTGTACCTTTCAAAGGATCAGTTTCTGATGATGTTAATTCTAATCATACTCAGGACTCATGGAATGTCAGTTTTATATCTGAACTTGAAGTGGAAATTTTTTCCCTTTCTGATCTCTCCCATCCATCATATGATCACTGCGAATAAACAAAGAGTTAAGTTTCTTGTTTTCAATCTCCTCCTCTCTATGATTCATGAGATCATGAGGATGACTTAGTTTCTGACGATTGTATTTCTAATAATGGTTTTCGTGATCTATTTAATGACTCATCAAGCCACAAATCCATGTTTTCCACTGTTGATTTTTCCAAGCCACTAATTTTCGATGATCTACCTTTTGATTTCTTGGAACTACTACAAGTTTTCGAGGCAATAATTCATCCCACACTGATGGTTGTGTCAAGTTCTCTCAGTCTTGATGCTAGTCCCAATCATGGTTAGGATAGTACTTCATCTTGTATGAATCATCATCCATTGATTGCACAAATTGAAAATCAATCTATTTCAAAATTTTCACATCCTCCATCTATTTTGTATGATCCTATCGCTTAATCATTGGAGGAATCATAACTGGAAAGCCCATTAGTGAATCAAAATTTCTTCACTTTCTTTATGTTTTTGAATTTTGTAAGTTCGGAAGAATGCTTTTTCATGTTACATTGTTGCAATGTGTACGAACAAAATCATGCATCTGTAGAATGTTCACATATGATTTCTTGATTTATTTCAGTCTTGAAGCGGTGTAACAAGTTACGATTTATATTTATTGTCTCGTGTTATGATTAAATATATTTCTTGTTGTTGATACCCTTTCCCACTCAGGTCAGGTAATGCTTCGATGGATTATTGGAAGTTTCATTTCATGTAATCCTGACCTAGTTCTAGTTAGTTTAGGAATAGGGGTAGTTTTGTTTGTTTCTTCATTTTGTTTTGTTTGATTTTATTTTTTCCCTACCCTTTTCTTTCCTTTCATTGTGTTGTACTATTCAACAACCCCCCCATTTTATTTTTATAATAGTTAATATTGTAGTAATAAATGGGGACCCTTTTACAATTTTTAAGAAAAATCTAGCAAGAACGAGTTTTCCATTTAAAGCGTTAAGCCAAACCACTTAAGAGTAAGCACTTTTCACTTTATCGCAGATCACAGAAGCCAAAGGTAACACAAATAATCATTAGTCGTAATTTGCGATAAAGCGATCAATAATACCTTTTTAAGATTAAAAGTGTTGTGTGGCACTCTTTATAAAGGCCTAGAAATATTTCTAAAAATTCATGAAGTGCTTAAAGTATACTTCGTATAAGGAAAAAGCCACTCAAAGAATACATTGTGCATCACAAATCACAAAGACAGAAATAACTTTCAAAATACGATAACTCTAATCTTGTGATCCCACGACATGACAAACCTTGCGATCTTGCGATAATGCGATATGGCAGATCTGGCGATAACGCGATATTGCGATGCTGTGAAATATTACAATTACAAGTTGCGATATTGTGATCTTGTGATTTTGCGATATTGTGATTTATCGCAATCACAAAATCGACATTTCACTTAAATATCAACATTTCGAAATATCATTTAGGTTTGTGATGCGATGTTTTGACAAGACCTGAAACGAATCACACGAAGGACATAATGCGTAATTATTAGAAATTAATTGCATTTACTCTTTTAAAGGCTCGAAAAGATTTGTATCTATTTACTCGTGCCTATAATAAAAGTACCATCCTCATCGAATTAATTTTTTTAATTAAACCTCTGCTATTATCTCCTCTTTACGTTCATATTGATTTATCTATTGTTCAATCTCAGGGAATAACGCTTAGAGATGACGAAGAAAGGAAAAAAAACAGCAGAGTCTTCTACATCCAAGGATTTAGACATGTTGCCCCTCTTTAGTGATACTACATGCAACATAGATGGCGAAGCTTTGTCGCGGAAATCCATGTATAATCTGTTAGAGGACGAAAATCCAAAGGTGTTGGTAGTTAGAGCAACAACTGATGCTAAAGTCTCGTCTAAAGCTTCCTATTTTGAAGCAGCCTATTATTTCTTACATAGAATAACTGCAAGACCTAAAATCCCACCATATATAGATATGGTGAAGTGGATTATCGACAATGTGGATATCTCAAACAAGACATTCAAGAACTCAAGACAAGAGGTCATGGGGCCATTTTCTGCAGACAATTTGCGCAGAATGTATCATTTACAAGAACCTCAAAAAGTTTATGATAGAGATTTCCTCGAGAAATTCACAAAAGAGAATGAAGAACCAATAGATGCCATGCATACTTGGAGGTCCGGCTCCAACAAATTCAAATGGGAGAAAACTAGTATGTGCCCAATTGCACCTCTATCATCTCCACATAGTTATGTAGTTGCTATGATGTGTAGACTATTTGGGAAACCTGAAAGTTCCAAGTTTTCTATGGAATGGATTCCATTATTTGATGTGGCTGTCAACTCCACAATTATGAATTGTGGTAACACTTTATCTGATAATTTGGTTATGGCTATCAGACAATACAGACAGTATAGAGTTGTTTCTACTAGAGTCATCCCTCCATTTTTTATGAGTGCTTATGTGATGGATGCCATCGGTTTTTGTAAAAAATTTCCTAATATGGGTTGGAATTGGACTCTCAAAGACCCTAATCCTATCTATGTGTATCATAAGATTTTATGGGAATCTCAATATCATCCTCATTTTTATAAGATTTGTCAAATTATCATGTTACCTATCCATCAAACATTTTTTGATACAAAATCCCCCAGGTTTTCAGAAGAAGCAAAGATATATATTTTGTCAGTGGCAGGATAGCTTGGTGAAGAAACTTTTACTTATATCAGAGTTTTTAGGAGTATTGTTGTTCCCCACGTTCTTCCTTATTATGTTCCATATAAGTTATTAGCGATATAAATTTCATACCAGATAGTAGGGGAAGGTCTTACCAAAACCCTAAAAGAAGCGAAGAAATTTATCTGACCAGCTTTTCCGGTACAATGTGGTTCTTTTGCCTTCTTTGATTTTGGACACGTAGTTAAAGAGGTGCAGAATATTGCATGATTGAATCTGGATACAATGCTAGGGAGACAATATGATCCCAATAAAATTGCTCAAGAATTTATTGCTTTGGTTAAAATTAGACAGTTCATGCATGAGAAATATGAATTTGATGACCTATTTGAAAAGGTCGATACTTTCTCACAACTATTTCATTTTGCGTCAATCAATTGACTCCAACTGACCTCAATCATTTTCATATTTACAGAAACAAAATATTGACAACGGTTCCGCTAGACCTATTAGAGATTGAGGAACCGAGAGAACATACTCCTAGTATAAGCTTAGAATAAAATTTTGATCACAATTCTAATCAAGAATCACTAGAAAAATCTAGTCAGGCTTCAGAACTTTTTGAGCATCAGTCTAAAAATAAAGAAGAAGACCTTAAGGAAAGTTTTGAAGAGACTACAGAGAAAAACAATGGAGAAACAACCAAAGAAATTTTGGCTGAAGAGCAATTGAACATTAATTCTACACAAGATCATACATAGAAAACTATAATAGATGACACGGATAAATAATGGGAGCAATTCAAAGAAAAGCTCCAGCTACCACCAAAAGACACAGGAATGGAAAGAACTTTTGATTTAAAAACTCATAAATAGGCCTTACAAGTTGTAAATAGAGAAGCAGATGTTGAAGTCATCCCGTGTTGAAGTTTGCAACAATAAACAATGAAATTGGCATCCAGAAACAACAAGCAGCACCTACACTAAGTGTGGGACCAGGAGGTCCAAGAAGCACCTACACTAGTGTGGGACTACAGGTCTTAGCAGCACCTACACTGATGTGGGCTAAATTTGGTGCATGTATTTTTTAGTTATCCCTTAATTAAGATGGACAATAAAATGTAATCTAATCTCAAAATAGCTTGTAATAGTTAACTGAGTGTGATAAACTCAGTTAACTCATGAATTTCGAGTTGAGGGTAGTTGGGGAGGCATGCAGAGTAATTCTAGTTGTAACAGAGTTCAAAGTGCAGTGGTGCATTAGTTAATGCAGATTGTAAACAGTTTAACTCAGTTGTGCTAGTTGTAACTATTTGATACACTAGTGAGAGTTCAAGTGAGTTAAATATTAATTAATTCACAATCAGTGATCTCTCATGAAACTGAGGATTTACTATTATTAGTTGCATACATGTCAGTTCCAATGGAGAACCAATTGAGATCTAGGTGAAAGGGAAGTGTGACTATCAGTTGTGATATTTGTTGACTGCCCAGGTGCATTTAAAACACCATAGGATGCCCACGATACTTAGCGCAATTGATGAAGGTTAAAATTCCTAAATAATAGGGATTTAATTCATCAGGGATTGCGTGAGCAAGGCAGGCTAAAGACATGCAAAGAATTGGCTGATTATTGGCCCAATTTTGTCTGGATCAGTGTGAGATGATAGGCAGATTGCAGGTTATTCTTGTGATAAGAATTTCATTGTAATTGTTTCATGATTCCTTGTGGAATATACAATATATGATAGAGGGGTTTGATCAGAAAGCTTTCCCTGGGAAATTATCTGTGTTGTGGCTTGATTGATTCTTCTTTGCTTCATGTGATTGGTAATTGTGTTTTTAATTCTGCAATTTATTTGTAGAAGCGATTCAACATTTAAATTTAATACATTGTTAGATCATATTGAGTCCATGATATATATATTGTTTGTATAAATTATATATGGTATCAGAGCACAATAAATCACAATAGTGGAGGAGGATTTGATTTTGTGACTGAATAGAATTTTAATTTGCAGAGGACTTTCTTAGTGCTACAACTGATTCAGGATCGAAAAGGCTTTCAATGGCTTGAGATTGGAGTATGCACTCGAGGGAATCTCTAACTATATTTCTTGGAAAGACAGGATGGAGGCAGTACTCAAAGACAATGGCTTGAATGAATTCATTGAAGATGATGTTCCTAAACCCCCTGTGATAGATGTTGCAAATCTTGATGCATGGAAAAAGAAAGTGGAAAGGGTGAGGAGGATCCTACTAGAGGGAGTACGAGACCACATTGTCTCAACTATCCATGGTAAAGAGACATCATATTCTATATGGAAGGCTTTGGTAGATCTATTTCATAGTAGCAGTGACCATAGGAAATTGGCACTAAAGGATAAACTCGGGAAGATCAAGATGGAAAAGAACGACACTATTTTTGTATACTTAAATTTTTTTTTCCATTGTCGGGATGAGCTTGGGAGTGTAGTAATTACTGTCATTGATGATGATTTGGTGAGCCTAGCTCTTCTAGGACTTCCCAAGAGTTGGCATAGTTATCAGCACTATGTCAATGGGAGGTAGAATCTGCCAGATTGGGAATGACTTTGGTCGGATTTGGTGCAAGAGGAGTTTAGCTGGAATACCAGAGATGGATCTTCATCTAAGAATGAAGATGAAGAATATTTTTCTTTGGCTACCAAGGCAAAGAATGGGAAAGGAAATAAATTCCATTCCAAATCTGAGACCGGTGAAGAAGGCAAAGAGCGAAAAATGTCTAGAGTGAAGTGTTTTCACTGTCACGAGCATGGACATTATGCCACTAATGTCCACAGAAGAAGAAGAAAAGAAAGGCTTCATGATCTATAGCTACTGAGGCTTTGGCCTCACAATTTGAGCTTGAATTCTCATTGTTCGCATGCATGGTGTCAAGTGCATTGGGATCAGTGTCGTAATTGGATAGTGGTGTATCTTTCCACATGACAAGAAACAAAGAACTTTTTAGTAGCTTGGAGGAGAAGGATCTCCAGATGCATATTGAAATGGGTGACGATGGAAGGTACAACGCTACCAGGATTGGTACAGTTACTTTCTAGAGAAATTTAGGTAAACCATTTTTATTAAAATATGTAATGCATGTACCAGGCTTGAAGAAAAATTTAGTTTCAGTTGCAATGTTGGAAGATAAAGGCTATGATGTTGCTTTCAGTGAAGGAAAATTTTTCCTGCGACACAAAGCAACACGACAAGCCAAGAAGATCGGGATTCATGAGAAGAATATCTATAGGCTTGATGTAGATGCGATTTATACAGAGCTTACAACCATTGGGAAGTGTGAGAAAGCCATGTCTTAACTCTTGATAGGGAACTGGATTTTAATGTAGGTGAGGAACTCTTGGTTCCAAAGAATGAACCTCAAGATGTGAAGCAGCCACATGCGGAGAATCATGGAGTGGAAAAAACCACTCAAGAAAAGAAATTTTGAGCTAGATGGGTAGAGGGAGTGCATGCAGCTATACCTCTAGGAGTGAGGTGGGGCGACATGCAATATTAATCCCAAGAAGAAATTTGGGCAGGGTCCTAGAGATGGTGTGTCTCATGGGTTAAACCTGGCTACGAGGAGTCCATAGAGAAGTAGTAGCAGGATCACTTAGATTGATGCAATCAGATATCAGGAGGACAGAAATCAGAGTGACGGGTTTCAGATACTGGAGTGCAGATTAGAGTTGGAAGCAGTGCAGAGTTCATGGATGCAGATGTAAACAGTTCAGAGAATCCAATAAACATGTGCAGTAGCTAGCAGTAGTCAGAAGACTCTAATGACAGATGCTTTATACTGATTTAGTTTTTTGGAGGCTATTCAGTTTTGGAAGTGTTTCATGCAAAGGTTTCATGTGTGAGAAACACTAGAGAAGTGTTGCATGCAAGGGTTACATGTTGCATGCAAGGACATTCCTTTCTTGTTGAGAGGAAGTGTTGAAGTTTGCAACAAGAAACAATGAAATTGGCATCCAGAAACAACAAGCAACACCTACACTAAGTGTAGGATCAGGAGGTCCAAGCAGTGCCTACACTAGTATGGGACCAGAAGTCTTAGAAGCACCTACACTGGTGTGGGCTAAATTTGGTACATGTATATTTTAGTTATCCCTTAATTAAGATGGACAATAAAATGTAATCAAATCTCAAAATAGCTTGTAATAGTTAAATGAGTGTGATAGATTCAGTTAACTCATGAATTTCGAGTTAAGGGTATTTTGTGAGGCATGCAGAGTAATTTTAGTTGTAACAGAGTTCAAATTTCAGTGGTGTATTGTTGAGATTCAACAAGATGATGAGCTTAGTGAAAAGAGTCACCTTCACTAAGTGGGCCCGCAGGCTATTTTTGGCGCAAGTCTATTTTTAGACATGATGATCATATTTCAGAAGTTGTAGGATGCTATTTGTGGATGGTTGGTCAAGTTGGAAAAATAGATGAAATTATATTTTTAGAATATTGGGTGAAGTCTATTTATAGATCGTCAATCTAAAAATAGATGCATGTCAATTATTATTAGCTCTTAATAATAATCAGACTCTAAACAACAACTTATTCTCTTGGAGCACTTCAGTTCAGTGCACATATGTGGCACAGCAGTTGACAGAAGGAATTACACTATTCCTAAGGGTTTACTGGAGCTAATGCATGGAAGACTTAGTTAGAACTCAAGTGGCATAGTTATGACACAGTTGGAAGAAGTAGTTATGGAGTTGTATTTAGTTTAACTCAGTTAGACTCAGTTGAGCTAGTTGTATCTAGTCTAACTGATTGATACACCAGTGAGAGTGTAGTGAATTAATTCACAAATAATAACTCATTAATCAACTGAACAATACAACAGTTAACTACAGTGCATGGCAGTTTCAGTGGAGAACCAATGGAGAGATAGGTGAGAGGGCAAGATAGACTATCTATTGTGACTATAGTGATGCATTGATTGCATCACACAAATAATGGAGTTGCCAATGAGGATTGCGTAGTCAAGGAAAGAGTAATTCGAATTCATTCAGATCTATTCTTCAGCAGGGATTGCGCAGTGGAGGCAGGCTAGCAAGAGGGCAAGATCGGTACATGGATTTGAAATATTGTTCCTAATTAGTGTATGAAGATTGTATTGTATTGAGAGCTTGATAAGTTTTGTATGAGGATTTTCATATGATTCCATGATACATAATATATAGTTGGGGTTTTCAGCTTCAGGCTTTCCCGGTTAAAAACTGTGTTATGTGCGATTATTTTTATTTATGCTTTACATGTGTGTGAAATTAAATTTTCCGCAAAATATTATCAAGTGGAATAGATTCAATATCTTGCATAAAGTTAAATAGTGTGAGATCAGGTGGATCTAGGACATATGCATGCTTAGTTCATATAATTTCTACATGGTATCAGAGCATTGTTGATTGAATATTGAAATTGTAAAGTGAGTTTGTGCTAGTGGACAATTCAAATTTGCTACAGAAGATTCTTGGTGCAGAAGTTGACTATACATTGAAATGTCTTTCAATGGGTTGCGATTGGAGTATGCCCTTGATGGGAGCTCTAATTACATAGCCTAGAAGGATAGGATGGAAGCAGTGCTGGAGGATAATGGACTGAAGGAGTTCATCGATAGTGATGTTCCTAAGCCAGGATCTAGCAATGCTGTATTACTTGACGCATGGAAAAAGAAGACAACAAAGACGAGGAGAATTATGTTGGAAGGTGTGAAGGACCATATTGTGTCCAGCCTTCATGGGAAATCCATTCCATTATTAATGTGGAAGTATTTGATAGACTATTTCCAAAGAAGAAGTGACCAGAAGAATTTGGTGCTTAAAGACAAGCTCAGAAAAATAAAAATGGATAAAGACAACAGTATTCCAAAATACCTCATGAAGTTTGTCCACTGCAAGGATGAACTGGGAAGTGTGGGGCTTACTATTTATGAAGAAGACTTGGTGAGCTTGGCTCTCCTTGGGCTTTCGAAGAGTTGGCATAGCTACAAAGACTCTGTCAATGGACGGGAGAACCGTTTTGATGGGAGCAACTTTGGTTGGATCTTGTGCAGGAGGAGATAAGGCGGGGTACCAGGGATGGATCTTCATTGAAGAATGAAGATGAAGAGAATTGTGCTTTGGTTGCCAAAGCAAGGAAAGGGAAGGGGAAGAAACATGCTTCAAAATCCGATGCTAAAGGCAAGAAGCAGGAATTTTCCAAAGTGAAGTGTTTTCACTGTCACGAACATGGACATTTTGCCACTAACTGTCCACAGAAGAAGAAGAACAAGAAGGCTGATGGATCTGGAGCTGGAGAGACCTTAGCCTCAAAATTTGAACTTTATTTCTCCTTGATCGCATGCTTGGTTTCAAGCTGTATGGGATCGGTGTGGTATCTTGATAGTGGTGCGTCTTTCCATATGACGGGAGACAAAGAGTTGTTTAGTGACTTGGAGGAGAAGGACCTTCAGATGCATATAGAGATGGACGACGATGGGTTGTATAGTGCGACTGCCATTGGGACCATTACCTTTGAGATGGAGTCTGGTAATCCATTCTTGTTGAAGAGTGTTATGCGTGTTCCAGGTCTGAAGAAGAACTTGGTCTCAGTCACAATGTTGGAAGACAGAGGTTATGATGTTGTTTTCAGTGAGGGAAAAGCCTTCCTTCAACATAAAAAAACAAGTAAAACCAAGAAGATAGGGGTTCGAATTAAGAATCTATACAAGTTGGAGGTAGATGGCTGCCCTGCAATGGTGGGCAAAGCAGAAGAAGTAGTGAGCCGGGATGAGGGCGAATTATGGCACAGGAGATTGGGCCATATTCACCATGGCGCTTTGAAGATTTTGCAGCAAATTCTTACTGGACTTCCCAAGGGTACTCTTGTGCAGTCAGATCAGTGCAAGGGATGTACTATGGGTAAGTTTGTGAAGACCACTTTTCATGAGAAGGAGAATCATGCTTCGGTGATCCTGGAGAGAATTCACACAAACGTGTGTGGACCTTTCTTGGTTGCTTCAACAACAAAACACAGGTATTATGTTATATTTTTTGATGACTATTCTCGTAGATGCTGGATCTTATTCATGCAGAAGAAGAGTGAAACGTTCTCAAAGTTCTGTGAGTTCAAGGCATTGGTGGAGAAGGAGTCGGGGAAGCAAGTGAAAGCTCTATGGAGCAATAATGGTGGTGAATACATCTCGGGAAAATTCAAAGACTTCTGTAGAAAAGAAAGAATTCGAAGAGAACACATAGCACCTCATAACCCACAGCAGAATGGGGTCGCGGAGAGAAAGAACATAACGATCGTGGGTGTTGCACGAGCGATGCTGCATGACCAGGGCCTACCTATGCACTTGTGGGTGGAAGCATGCAACACTGCGGTTTATGTGCAAAACCGTTGTCCTCATAGAGTACTTGGCATGAGTACACTCGAAGAAGCTTTTACTGGTAAGAAGCCTGATATTTCTCATTTGAAGATTTTTGGCTCACCTGTTTACATTCATGTGATGAAGGACGCCAGGAAGAAGCTGGAGCTGACTGCAGAAGTTGGGATATTTGTGGGGTACACAGAAACACCCCATAACTATCGTGTGTATTTTCCATACAGTCGGATGACTGTTGTGCGACGAGATATAAAATTCAATGAGGTGAAAGCCATGAAGTTGTCGCTTGAGAGGGAGCTACACTTGCATGTTGAGGAGGAACTTCTTGTTCCCAAAGATGAGCCTCTGGATGTGGATCAGCCACAGGAGGAGATTCATGGAGTGGAGGAGTCCACTCATGCAGAACCAAACATTAGACAAGGCAGAAAGCATGCCACATAAGCTGAGAGATTGAAGCTTGATGTGGCACAGAATGTAGGTGTCCCTACATCACAGTGCAAACAGAGATAGTCACCTGACCGATTTACTAGATACTTGGCTCTTATGAGCAAGTGTGTCGTGACAGAGCCATATTATTTCAAAGAAGCAGTGTAGGAGCCCACATGGGTAGATGCCATGGTGGAGGAGTATGACTCCATTGTCAGAAACAGTGCTTGGGAGATTGTTCCAAGGCCGGTGGGAAAATCAGTTGTAGGATCAAGATGGATCCACAAGGTAAAGCAAGCTGCTGATGGGAGTGTCAAGAAGTATAAGACAAGAATTTTTTCCCGGGGCTTCTCACAGATTGAGGGGATTGACTATGAAGAAACCTTTGCACCTATCGCACGGTATTCTTGCATACGGTTCCATACAGACCATCCTTGCTCTCTCAACATAGATGGGTTGGCACATTCATCAGATGGATGTGAAGACTACATTCCTTAATGGGATCATTGAGAAAGAGGTGTACATTGAGCAGCTTGAAGGATTTGAGATCTTCAGCAGTGAGTCGCATGTGTGCAAGCTCAAAAGAGCGTTGTATGGGCTGAAACAAGCACCCCGTGCTTGGTACACTCGGATCGACATATATTTCACTGGACTTGGCTTCACTAAGAGTGAGGCAGATGCAAACCTATACCAGATTGTGGTGGAGGGTAAGATTTTAATCATTTTACTTTATGTTGATGATTTAATACTAACAGGTGATGAGCAGTTGATACACTCAGGCAAGGCAGATCTTGCAAAGGAGTTTTAGATGAAGGATTTGGGCCTCCTTCATTATTTCCTTGGATTGGAAATATGGAAGCAGGAAGGTGAATTGTTTGTGTCTCATGGCAAGTATGCCTGGGAGATACTGGAGAAGTTTCACATGCAAGGTTGCAAGCCTATTGACACTCCTCTTCCAGGAAATTGGAAGAAAGAGGATGCTACATCGACAGAGGTAGTGGATGCCACTGTTTATCAACAGTTGGTGGGTTCGCTCATGTATTTAGTCAATACAAGACCAGACATATGATATGCGGTGAACCAGATTTCACAAGCGATGGTTAAGCCTACCAAGATCTTTTGGAAGGCAGGAAAGCATGTCCTAAGATATCTCAGGGGCACATCTGAGTATGGTTTATGGTACAGACAGACGGATGAGGTGAAGTTTCATGGCTTCATGGATGCAGATTGGGCAGGAAGCCCAACAGACAGAAAGAGCACATCAGGAGGGATTTTCAGTATCAGATCTACGACAGTTTCTTGGTACAACAGGAAACAAAGATCTGTGGCACTCAGTTGAGCAGAAGCAGAATACATGGCAGCAATTCAAGCTGCATGTGAGGCTATCTGGATGAGGAAGATCCTGGTTGGTTTGTTCGGTTCACATTTAGATCCCATAGTGATACATTGTGATAATCATAGTTTCATTAAACTCTCGGTTAATCCTGTGTTTCATGATAGATCTAAACATATTGATATCCGGTATCATCATATTAGAGATTGTGTGCAGCGGAAGATCATGTTGCTTTAGTACATTCCTACGGAGGATCAAGATGTAGATATTATGATGAAGGTGCTCACCAGGAGCAAATTCGAATACCATAGAGGCAAGATCAGGGTGAAGGATAATCCCTATCTTGTTGAGAGGGAGTGTTGAGATTCAACAAGATGATGAGCTTAGTGAAAAGAGTCGCCTTCACTAAGTGGGACCGCAGGCTATTTTTGGCGCAAGTCTATTTTTAGACTATGTCTATTTTTAGACATGATGATCATATTTCAGAAGTTGCAGGATGCTATTTGTGGATGGTTGATCAAGTTGGAAAAACAGATTAAATTATATTTTTAGAATATTGGGCGAAGTCTATTTATAGATCGCTGATCTAAAAATAGATGCATGTTGATTATTATTAGCTCTTAATAATAATCAGACACTAAACAACAACTTATAATTATCTTGGAGCACTTCAGTTCAGTGCAAAAATGTGGCACATCAGTGGAATGAGGGAATTACGCAATTCCCAAGGGTTTACTGGAGCTAATGCATGGAGGACTCAGTTAGAACTCAAGTGGCAGAGTTATGACACAGTTGGAAGAAGTAGTTATGGAGTTGTATTTATTTTAACTCAGTTAGACTCAGTTGAGCTAGTTGTATCTAGTCTAACTGATTGATAGACTAGTGAGAGTGGAGTGAATTAATTACTTAATTAATTCACAAACAATAACTCATTAATCAACTGAAAAATATAGCAGTTAACTACAATGCATGGCAGTTTCAGTGGAGACCCAGTGGAGAGATAGGTGAAAGGGCAAGGTAGACTATCTATTGTGACTATAGTGATGCATTGATTGCATCACCCACACATTGGAGTTGCCAATGACGATTGCACAGTCAAGCAAGAGTAATTCGAATTCATTTAGAGCTATTCTTCAGCAGGGATTGCACAGTGGAGGCAGGCTAGCAGAAGGCAAAGATCGGTGCATGGATTTGCAAGATTGGTCCTGATTAGTGTATGACAATTGTACTGTACTAAGAGCTTGAAAAGCTTTGTATGAGGATTTTCATATGATTCCATGATACATAATATATAGTTGGGGTTTTCAGCTTCAGGCTTTCCCAGTTAAAAATTGTGTTATGTGCGATTGATTATTTTTTGTTTATGCTTCACATGTGTGTGCAGTTAATTTTTCCGCAAAATATTAACAAGTAGAATTGGTTCAGTATTTTGCATAAAGTTAAATAGTGTGAGATCAGGTGAATCAAGGACATATGCATGCTTAGTGCATATAATTTCTACATGTATTAGTTAATGGAAGTTGTAATCAGTTTAACTCAGTTAATTTAGTTAACTCAGTTGTGCTAGTTGTAACTGTTTGATACACTAGTGAGAGATCAAGTGAATTAAATATTAATTAATTCACAATCAGTGATCTCACATGAAACTGAGGATTTACTATTATAGCTGCATGCATGTCAGTTCCAGTGGAGACCCAGTTGAGATCTAGGTGAAAGGGAAGTGTGATTATCAGTTGTGATATTAGCTGAATGCCCATGTGCAGTTAAAACACTACATGATGCCCATGATACTTAGCGTAGTTGAGGAAGGCTGAAATTCCTAAAGAATAGGGATTGCATTCATCAAGGATTATGTGAGCAAGGAAAGCTGAAGATAGGTTGAGACTTCGCTGAGTATTGGCCTGATTTATTCTAGACCAGTGTGAGATGATAGGAAGATTGCAGGAGATTCTTGTGATAAGAATTGCATTGTAATTGTTTCATGATTCCTTGTGGAATATACTGTTACACCATTTTTTGGTCATCTAACCTATTTTCATCAGATGGACCTAAGTACATCATGTAAGACCAATTTTACTCCAAGTAAAATTGCTTTCACTATGAAAATAAATTAGTAAATCACCTTTATTAAGTTTTTTATGGTCTAAACAGGAAACCCCATAATGAGATATTAAATAAATATATATTTGTTTGATTTTCCTCAAGAAATAATTAATTAAACAATAGTTTAATTAATATTTCTGGTTATATTTAACCCAAAACAAATAAATTAATTAGATAAATCATTATTTATCTTATTATTTTCTAAAGAATAATTGTTTAAATCTTATTTAAATAATATTCTTTGTTAAATATGACTAATTCACCCTTAAATAATTAAATAAATCATTATTTATTTGATTATTACTCAACCATATCCTTAAAATGATAAATAAATCATTTATTTATTTATTATTACTTATTTACATCCTTAAAATGATAAATAAATCATTTATTTATCTATTATTTACAAATAAGGGGATTTGACCCAAGTCAAATTCCTTTTCCCTCCAACAAATATAATTAAATATTCCATAAAAGTTGGATCTAGATTTGGTTAATAATATTTTATTTATGCACCAATCTCTAGACTAACTCAATATTTTGTTATAAATAGAAGGGTTCATTTGTCACCTTTTGTTGCCTAAAGATCACTCTGGATCTCAACTCTTGGTCTGGCTATTGATCCATTATCATAGCCATATTTTTCCATTTTTTGTCTGGGTTTTCTACACCATCAAGAGAGAGGAATTCTAAATCTGAAGTGCTAAGGACTTACAAGAACCCATCCCATTGAGGAGAACATGGAACACCCTCTTGTGTTTTCCTCCCAGGTGCCATTAATAAAAATTTCATTGGATATATTCTTGTCTTGTCTATTGGATCTATGGAGTAAATCTTATTTTTATACTGTTTAATGTTTTCTAATGCATAAATCTAGATTTTTGCAGCATTTGTCTTGATCATCTAACTGCAGATATAAAGATATTAGCAGTCATTTCTATTGTTAGTGTTGTTTGTTATGCGCAGCTAAAGTAGTATTTTTTCGTACACCTCGAATCAAGATTCATACTAACAACTAGCGACTCCACATGGGTTTTCCATTACAACCGCTGTCGTTTTTCTGATCCTTGCATATCCAGCTACTTCAAACCCTAGGGTTTCTCTTCAAACCCTTGTTTTTCTTATTCTTGATGTTGTTTTTAACCCATAAAACCCTAAAACAATAAAAATTCCAACTTCCGTGTGTTTTTGGACCCATTGCACAGGTGAACGACATTAGTCGCAGCTAAGACGACAAATTTTTCTGAAACCTGCTGCCGAGAGTGCTTGAAGTGCAGGTCACACTTTTCTGCCCAAAACCTACGACCTGGACCTCTAGGGCACACTTTAGAACCCAAAAAGTGTGACCTTTGCTGAAAACAGGCCAAAAACTACGACCTAGACTTTCTGCAGCGATTTTTCTGAAAGTTTTCTGGGTTTTGCTGAGCCTCTGTTCAGGGTTGTCTGACCTCTGTCTCCGCCCGTTTTGGACCTGTACTTGTTCTGTTTCGCTCAAATAAGTGAGAACCTAGCCCCCTAGGGCTTCAGTACCCTCCATTTTTTGTGGAAGAGTGTTTGTTGTTGCAGGTTGTCTGAAATTTCAGAGTTTCAGCCATTTTTTCAGATCTGATACCTCATCTTCAGATCCACTTCAGATCGGCTTGTTATCCATCCAAATCTTCCCATTTAGCTTTGCTTGGGTTTTCCATTAGGGGGCACTCTGCTTCCTTCTTGGAGATAGACTTTTGCCACCTCTTTTTACAACAATTTTCCTCTGATTTGTTTTTATTTTCTGCACCACTTTCCAATAGATTTTGTCTTTTAGATCTCTGTCCCTCTTGACCCAAGATCTATTAGCCTTTTTTATTGTGTTTAGATTAGTTTTTTTACTCACCTATGGACTAGTTGTTGAGAGGCCCACCTTCATGGGTTTATATTATTGTATTATTAGCTGTTTATTTTCTGTTTTGCAGGCCTATATACTGTCATTTGCAGGTTTATTTACAGCTATACAACAACACTTTTTCTTTTTCTCTACAAATGTATGGGTTTAAAAATTAAAATTTACGCACTTTTACACACACACAATAAGCGAAAAAGGTCTTGGTTAACACCGCGAAGCAAAGACTCTAAAACATTGAAATCAATTGATCCTGCACCTCTCTGTCCTTGTTTTGACATTGTAATCGGTTGATCTTGCAGCTCCCTGCCCTTGTCGGTCTCTTTTTCCTTGGTGCCGTGTGTGTGTCATCGTTTCTCAACCTCCCATGGGCTCTGATTTTCCTCAGGGGAGGGGGCAGCACCTCCTCCACATTTTCCCCCCTTGGTAGCAGGTAATCAGGGTGCAGCATGCCTCCTCTCTTTGCCCAACCTCCTGTATACCACACTATTACCCAACCTCTTCTGTCTGGTACCCCCGATGACTAGATTCTCATGATGAAATCCGATCAACCTTCAACCGTAGACATCAATCTTCAGTATCGGTCCCGTCAGTACAACAAGCCTCCCGCTACGTCTATCCCCGAGTCGCCTCCTTCAGTCTCTACAGAGCTTGTTTCGACACCTAATGGCCCCTTGAAGATACCTCAACCTAGTGCGGAGGTTCATACCAAGATCCCTAAGGGTCCACTATGTCGAAATGTTGCTTCTAGAAAAGCCGCCCATTCGTATATCATAGTCGATGATTTGGCACAATCCCCTGCTGCCATTTCAACGCTGGAACTCCTCGAGTCGTGCCCTTCACAACGAAAAGCTCTTCTGTCTGCTGTGGGCACTGTAGACCCTTCCGATGATCGATTGATTGTCTTTGATCTTGACTGGTCAAAACATCCTCCTCTCCCTGCTTCCGTCGCTTTCCAAATCCCAGTCAAGATCCGGAACGCCAACGTTTCTCGGTGCATTATTGATGAGGGGGAATCCACCTGCGTGATGTCCACTTCGGTTTGGAAAAAACTCGGATCTCCTGAGTTGGCTCCTTCCACGATCACTCTCTGAGCATGGAATGGACACGCCTCCAAGCCCATTGGCTTATTCCGCAATTTCCCTATCACTCTTGCAGGAAAGATGGTTTGTGTTGACGTAGAAGTCATAGACGCCCCCTTGGATTACAACATTCTATTGGGTCGTAGCTACACTTATGCGATGTCTGTTTTCCCTTCCGCAGTTCACCGCAAGATGTCCTTCCCCCATAATTGAAAGATAGTCACCATTGACCAGTTGACGTATTACGAGCTGAAGTCTCAGACCTCCCCTAAGCCCACTATCTCTTCGGTGGCCAACAAGCAAACCGTCGACCTTTTGACTAGTGTCTCACCCAACATCTACAAGGACTCCTCCTTGTTTGGTACATTCCCTGGTCTTCCTCCTCCCATCTCTAATCCTAGCTCATCGAACGTTTGCATGATGCAATCGTCTCAGGCTTCTCTCAAGAGGCCCACCTTGGCTAGTCAGCAGCCCCCTCACCCTCTGCAGCTATCTCCTAGCCCTTTGATACAACCTCTTGGACCTCCTCCTCCTAGCCCTTCAGCTGGTACTCATGAGCCTATTTATCCTCCTGGGTCGGTTGCTCCAGGCCTTAACCATTTAGGAGCTGTCGCACCTGTCCATTACCCCTCCCGTCAGATACCATTCCTAGTCCCTCCACCAGGCATCTATACGGCACCTGTCATGGCCACCCTCTCTCTTCCTAACTTGAACATTGGGCTCCCGGTTTGGTAGCATGATCCTCCAACCGCCACCCCGCCAGGTCAACCTAAACCTTATCTTGCTCTGACCCTGGTTAAACCAGTCCCCCTGACTTCTCCCGTTGTCACAGTGCCTCAGCCACCTCAACAGGATCTGTCCCCTGTTGCGACCACTTTGGGTAAGAAGGTTAGAGCTCGCAAAAAGGCCTCAAAGGAAAAAGCTGCCCCAACTGACCCTGCTCCTCCTCCACCTCCAAAGCCCTACGCTTTGTATGATGTCATCGGTCATGCCACCCATACTTGTCCTGAGTTGCCCCACATCATGCCTAAGGTTAATGTCGCGTTCCCTGAGTCTACGGTCCTTGAAACCTCTGCTTCTTCATCGACCGCAACCAAGAACAAAAATAATATTCACACCAAGCACCCTTGTGCTTTGTGTGGTCTTTGTGGCCATTACTCCCATCACTGTCCCCGCCTTACACATTACTGTGCCTCTTTGGAGGTAGTTCGGGAGTACGATATTGAACAGAATCAATCCGCTTCTCCCGTGCTTGCACAATATGCTGTAGGCCAGACTAAGGATTTACTCGCTCCTATTGACATTCCCCCCCTGATGTCGAAATGGCAGAGCATGCAACCACCATCCTCTACCTTTCATCATCCTTGAGACCCTCAAAGAAGCTCCCTCTGAATCTTCTCCTGTTGTTTCACTTGACCCCCTTTCAGCAAACACCTCGGGCTCAACATCAGTAGATCCTTTATCTGATTATTCTTATGTCATCTCCCACAATGATGCGCATGTGAGTCTTTCTTCTCATGATGATGAGTCAGGTAGCCTCGCCGCGTCAAGTGGTCTCCCTTCCTCCTGTCCTTCCACCTCCTGTTGTGACGATGACATCATGGAAGCTATGTCCACCCCTGACTTCATATTTCCCGCCCATAAATTGGATGCCATCATCCATACCTTTGGTGACTTATTAAGCCTGAGCTCAAGCTATGCCTCCAGTAGCTCCCACACTTCCCCTCATCGGCGACATGTGGGAAATAGACATCCTACCCAGATCACTCCCTTCCGCAGAGTGCATTCGATTTCTACTATACGCTCAGGTTTCCAAAATTTTTCTTTATCCTCCCATTTATTGTCTTGTGGAACCTTTCAGAGGGACCCCCGTCAACAAATTATATCGGTTTTGGCGATGGTGTAAGTCGCTACTCCCGGAATTTAGTCTCGGCAGGTTGGGCCATTTTTACCCCTTTGCATGCGCTTGTTCTTTCGAACGGTGTATGCATTGGTATTGATACCAATAATCAGGCCGAATATGATGTTGTACGAGGTTTATTAGCCGATGCCCTTTCACATTGCATCCTCCACCTTCATGTTCATTTAGATTCCCTACTTCTTGTCATGCAATTGAATGGTGTATATCGTGTGCATAATCCTATCCATTTTAGAATATATTTACGAGTGAAGCTTTTGATGCGTGAATTTGAAATCATTACTTTCAGTCATGTACCTAGAGCACAAAATCACTATGTAGATAGCATTGCAAACCACATTCTGGATTGGAATTTAACACACACATTTAACACAAGACAATAACATAAAAATATCAAAATGATGCATATCCATAGTATGTGTCGTATAAAATGTTTTATAGTTCATCAAATCTGATACATATGACATGCCCATAGCATGTTACAAAACCTCAAAACTGGGGGCACCACTTGCCCCTACACACTAATCACTATCTGGAGGATCCCGAGTGAATGGTTCTACCCCTGTCGCTCGTAGATCATGCATGCCCTGTCTGGCCATCGCCATATGCCGCATGACCCCTCACCATTCGGAGGGTAAACCAATACATGGCTCTATGTACTGGTCACCTAAGTCCTGCCAACCGCATTCCGAAAAACACCGGTCAGAAGCCTCTCACATATATGACAAATATCCTCCAGAATGGCTGCCGCATCCTCATTGTGCTGCGCCCTTGATCCACTAGACCCTGTGGCCCCTGATACTGTAGGTCGTCCCATGTACCCGGCCAGTTTTACCAGTGATGTATCTGCATACCAAAAGTAAAAGAATCAGTATCACATATAATATTCTTGAAACTTTACATACACATAAAACATTAGCAATTTTTCACTCACCATCGAGTCCCCATATACGACCAGGCAGCAATGGCAGATCTGGGTCCCCACAATAACTCATCCCACTATAGGGATAGACGTCTATATACAACAACATCTGATCCCAATGAACAAAGAAATCAGGACGAAACACCCGTCCAACTGCTCCACCTCCTCCTCTGCACAGTAGTCGCCCCCACCGACGCATCCTAGGTTCTCTCGGGCCTCCATCTAGGAGCTGTATGCGAGGTCGAAGTGTCGGGATATTCTCAAAGAAGAGAGAGCACAAAACTATACCATATGCACAGTCATGGTTCACTTTTCGCTTACATAGCGACAACTGTCGTTTCAATGACGACAGCATCATCTGGGCCCACCCATAGTAGGTCCCACTCAAAACACTCTCCACAAGCATCATTTGACCCTCCGTGATGTGATGGAGTGCCTGGTTGCCCAGGATCCACAGCACCGCTGCGGCCACAGCACGTTTCTCTAACCTCTCCAAATCTCTGATGGGTATCCGAGTCCCCTTGACTTGGATACCTGGTCGACAATGGTGCTCTACAAACTCTACGATGTTCTGCCCATGCGGTAATACTGGCTGAGTATTCCCTACCATCCCAAGTGGTGGAAGACCAGTCAGGAAATATATATCCTGTACCGTCAACTCAATCCGGTGCCCCTGCACTATAAAGACCTCATGGTTCAGATCCCAATAGCTGACAATCTGGGCCAATAAGGGCTCCCCATCTCTCATCAAAGGGTTCTCCACAAACTTTAGAACCCCAAACCTGCCCAAATCACTGCGGACACCCTAATTCTCCCGAATATTTGATCGTAATGCGCCCAGGTCTCTCTCTCTCTCCAGTTGATCCGTAATTCTGCCATACCTATACAAAACCATCATATTTATCAGTATACAGATAGGAAAGACTGTTTCTCATCAAAAAACCCTAGTGCTCAGCCAAAAAATAGCATAGAAACACCCCTCCCAGACAGGTCGCACATTTCTGGCCAAAACCTGCTACCCAGGTCGCACTTTTTGCCCCAAAAAGTGTGACCATGCCGTGAAGAGGAGTAGAGAGTTGTTACTGAGCCTTAGGGACCTAATCTAAACTTTTAATCCATTGAAAATAAAGAGTGGGGTTAGGCCTCTTACCTGCAACTGACAGATCTCGATTCCAACGGTCGATTTGTCTGCTATGATTGTCGCAAGATTTAGGGCCTTCTCTCCTCTATACATTCACCACAGCTCCACATGCAAATGAATGATTTTGGAGGGAAAATGCCTTATTAAAAGAGAAACCCTTGTTTTTTCTTTCACCTGTTGTGATACAACCGTAGCTCCGTTTACCAAACCGTCCACACTGTTGGAAAGCTCTCACCGAGCCCTCAAATGGGTATCTGTTAGTTTTTAGTGATTTGATACTTCACCGGGACACATTTTTCCCATAAAGCACCACTTCACCCTTCCTAAAAATCAAATTTATTCACTTGCAACACTCGTACCGGGGGCACCATGTTGCTTCCATACTTGTCCACGCTCGTGTTGAGTTTTGTTGTGAGTTACCATCTTGTACTCATGCCTTTATGGTCCCCATTGGACCCTTTTCCTGTCTGGTAGCACCATCGAGTCACCCTTGTTTAGAGCATCTGAGTTGAGTCATCATTGCTTTCATGGAGTCTATCCCGAGTCCCTTTGCACCCCACTATAGTCTTCCATCCTTCATTGCTTGGGCTCTCTCTTGTATCTCTCATTATGGCCTTCAGTCCCACTGTCCCCTATCCCCCATGATATTGTGTCAGTCGCTGCTAGGTCATCCATGCTGTTTATGCTCTAACAAGTGAAGTCGTCCATTCGCTACTCATTTCCCCCCATTTCATCATCCTCATCAGTGTCAGTCTATCAGTCACTCTACTATTTTCTCTCATGCCTTAGTTGAGGATCCCTTATTAGCTCACCTATGGCAGACCTCCTTCTGTCGACATCAACTCATTCATTCCAGAAGACAGGTCTAGAGGGCGGTGTACCTTGGTTCCAGCTTCCACTTTTGTTCAGTGCCTTAGATCAGGCAAAGGGACTCCTTATTTCCCTTTGACTTGATTGCTTCTCAACTCCAGCTCCTTTCAGCATGATCAAGATCCGTATACTTGATGGTTCAGTGATGCAGTAGTTGACATCGATGATTCCCAGGTGTGTGTGAGATGTCTCAACCCTCATGAGGGGGTGGCCCTACAGGTAGCCCCCCACACACTCGGATGACATCTTCATTACAGCCTTTGATGCAGTTCCATACATTTGATGATGTCAACCTCAGCCACTTGCAGCGCCTTTTTGTTTGCATGTATCAGTCATATTTTTAGAGCCCTTTCCTGTTTTTAGGGGCATCTGGGTTGTATTTATATCTCATGTACTCAGATATTATTTTACAAGTCCTGGCTGTTATCCCAGGCACAATATGTATGTGGGATTCATTATTGTGTTATTTATCTGGCTCATGTTTACGCCAACATATGCTTTATTATTGCATTTCACGGTTTTCCAGGCACCTTATTGTTTGTACTAATATTGCCTCGGTGGGCATAGGTATGCCTCCCCCGTCGCCTATAGCAGGTACTCACTCATCAAAAAGACTTGTCGCACCTACAAGTCGCCTCCTCAGGGTCTAGTCCTTTCAGCACTTTGGTTTACCTTATACTTCTCTCTCTTTGACTTCCCCTTTGATGTCTAGTGATTGAGTTCTTACAACGTACTTCGGTCATACGATTAGCTCCTAACGCTCGCAAGCTGTGGGGCAATATGTTACACCATTTTTTGGTCATTTAACCTATTTTCATTAGATGGACCCAAGTACATCATGTAAGACCAATTTTACTCCAAGTAAAATTGCTTTCACTATGAAATAACTTAGTAAATCATCTTTATTAAGTTGTTTATGGTCTAAACAGGAAACCCCATAAGGAAATATTAAATAAATATATATTTGTTTGATTTTCCTCAAGAAATAATTAGTTAAACAGTAGTTTAATTAATATTTATGGTTATATTTAACCCAAAACAAAGAAATTAATTAGATAAATCATTATTTATCAGATTATTTTCTAAAGAATAATTGTTTAAATCTTATTTAAATAATATTCTTTGTTAAATATGACTAATTCACCCTTAAATAATTAAATAAATCATTATTTATTTGATTATTACTCAACCATATCCTTGAAATGATAAATAAATCATTTATTTATTTATTATTACTTATTCACATCCTTAAAATGATAAATAAATCATTTATTTATTTATTATTTACAAATAAGGGGATTTGACCCAAGTCAAATTCCTTTTCCCTCCAACAAATATAATAAAATATTCCATAAAAGTTGGATCTAAATTTGGTTAATAATATTTTAATTATGCACCAATCTCTAGACTAACTCAATATTTTGTTATAAATAGAAGGGTTTTCCCATTCATTTGTCACCTTTTGTTGCCTAAAGATCACTCTGGATTTCAACTCTTGGTCTAGTTATTGATCCATTATCATAGCCATATTTTTCCATTTTTTGTCTGGGTTTTCTACACCATCAAGAGAGAGGAATTCTAAATCTGAAGTGCTGAGGACTTACAAGAACCCATCCCATTGAGGAGAAAATGGAACACCCTCTTGTGTTTTCCTCCCAGGTGCCATTAATAAAAATTTCATTGGATATATTCTTGTCTTGTCTATTGGATCTATGGAGTAAATCTTATTTTTCTACTATTTAATGTCTTCTAATGCATAGATTTAGATTTTTTCAGCATTTGTATTGATCATCTAACTGTAGATCTGAATATATTAGCAGTCATTTCTGCTGTTAGGGTTGTTTTTTATGCACAGCTAACGTGGTCTTTTTTCATACACCTCGAATCAAGACTTATACTAACATATACAGTATATGATAGAGGGGTTTTGAGCAGTAAGATTTCCTCAAGAAATTATCTATGTTTTGGCTTGATTTATTCTTCTTTGCTTCATGCAATTGGCGATTGTGTTTTTAAGTCTGAAATTGATTTGTAGAAGCGATTCAGTATTTAACTTTAGTACATTGTTAGATCAGATTGAATCCATGATATACATATTGTTTGTATAATTTCTACATCTCGGGCTACCCAACATCACAAATTGTTTTGAGAATTGAAGAGATACCTCCTTCAGATATTTTTTATATTCCAACACACAAAGTAGTGGTAAGAAGACAAAGAAAGAATAGAAATCTTGAGTTATCAGCAACAACTCCAAAGAATGATTCAATGGAGGTTGTCTAGAAAGACAACCCCATTGGTCCATCAAAAAATTTGACAAGACTGTCACAATTCACAGGTGTTTATGCAATAGCTACAATTGATAAAGTAGCAGAGGTTAGTCTTCTACTTAAAGATAAATATGCACGAATTCAACTGTTGGAGTAACAAATTGAACAGGAAAGGCAAAATGTCAATAAGAAAACAAAGTTGCAGATGATACAATTTTAGAAGGAATTTGAGCAAATGAAGTTACAGCACTAGGCGAGCATTATAGAAAAAAGATACAAAGATTTAGCTAATACAAAGTGAAGAAGATAAACTCAGAAATCAACATCAGACAGAAGAAATCATCAAAGAAACACTTGAGTTAAATACTCAATTGTCAAAACAACAAGAAATATTTTGTCAAAGAAACTCAATGATTAAACCATATTGTGAAAAAAGTGATACATTTTTCCAAAAAATGGTTGATCAAATATTGGAATATGAAGATGTTGATAAGAAAATCTCAGAGTTTATCTGCTGGAAACAATCTGAGGAAGGAAGAAAAGCTGATTTGTTGAAGATTGAAGAATCCCACAAAGATATTATATTTACAGATTTGGATATGCAATTGAAACATGCAGAAAGGGAAATGTCTAGAGCAGATGATATAGCAACTAATGTAATTGAAGTTGTGAATGAAAATATTTATAATATTAATTTGATTAAAGAATGCAAGCCTGGAGTGTTCCTGGATATCAAACAATTAGATGGACAGTGGAAGGAAACCGACAAGAATCAAATTGAAGCAGTTAAGAAGCTATCTAATCTTGATCATGAATCTTATTGACAGTTTATAGTAAAACCATACAATCAGCAGATGGCTTTACGTTGTCTAACCAATTCCACTCAAAATATGGTGTTAACTCTCTCTGATGTTTTATTCATGGGACAACTAAGATCTAAAGTCGGCCAACCATCCCAAGTGAAGCCAGTGTTGTATATCTGCGAACTGAAAATCTCAATGGAAAAGGACCGTTCAACTTGACCAAGCATATAATTATCTTTCTTTTTAGTTTTTATCTTTTATTTTCAGTATTCTAAGTAAGGTTGTTTGAAACCTCCTCAGCTTTTTATGTAATATTCTATTTTTTATACTTATGTAATATTATTTAAACCTCTCTCATGCATTTAGAGAGGGGTCCAAGATTTTATCAAAAACAATCTGAAAAATCTTGCATTACTGTACTTTTGTGATTCTTTTGGTGAAACACATGGAACAAGATCTTTATTTTCTTGAATATCAAAGCATACTCTACTGAATTTGCATTTATGTACTCTTAGAGTGTATTTTATTGAAAAGAAGAGAAGGTCAACATTGCCGATTTATGAATATAATGATCTGAAATGACTGTATTAGTTTTGTTGTGCTAAGGGTCTTTCAGTTTTAAAAACATGCGCGTAATTGGTTCATTAGTTTGCATAAGGATTAAGGAGTTTTTCCATGAATTATAGATGAAATTTAGTGAATTAAAATAATAAAATAAGTCTAAATAACATGGAACAGTAGTGTAAAATAGAGAAATAAGTCACCACATGAAATTTACACAGCAAGCATGATGAAGCAGTTCACCCCTCCTGGGCTACATCTGTTGGTTCAACTCCTAATGGCTTGTACATCTTTCAATAAGCTCAAAATTTTGCTATTACATGTAGTTACAGTGCTCTAATGGATGTTTTCTCTGCACCAATGGCTTCAGAATTCTCCAATTAGTCAAGAATGACTCTTCATTCACTCAGAATGGTCGAAAATTGAGGCTCCTACACTTTTCCCAATATCTCCTAGGAAAACTCCACTAACTGTGGAGAACTATAGTTAACTAGAGTTAAATTAGGTCTGACCGCCAAATTTTGCGTGCCCCTATCCGCTCTACCAATAAAGCCGCGCAATTAATGCTATGGTTAGGGTGATGGCCACATGCGCACCCCAACCGTTAATGTCTTGACAATTAGCGGAACCTTCGTTCTTGATTGCAGTTTAACGTGGACTGTGGTTTGTTGACGTCAGTTAGGCTCTGACCGTGGCCCACATAAAATCTTTAACGCATAGCGGCCATAATAATTAAAACTAGGGAAATGTCGCAATATCGCATTCAAACATATTGCAGATCACAGAGTATGCGACATCGCAAATCACATGGTTTAACAAATAACTTTAACGGTTAACAATATATCTGTAGATGCGAAGTTGCGATGGAAATGCCGCGTTGCATATTTCGCAAGTTCCACTTATCACATATCTGCCTCCCACACATTTACCATTAAAGATTAAACCATATCGCTTGCGAAGTGCGATAGTACTCGGACCTCCGCCGACACGTGGTCCTCCTCGTCGCATCACGAGTTATATAATTTAACTTGCGAAACTCTTTACTAGTAAACTTTGTTCTGTGTGATGTGCGATGTTTATCAATTGCGATGAGATCTCTCCCATTGATCTCCCACTGCTGCTTCTGTGATCTAGTCATCACCGTTCATCCTTCACTCTGATACTTGTTATCTATTGAAAGAATCACATCTCCATAACTCCCGTTTCTACCATATTTGATCAGAATGCAATATATTCCTCATACGACATCAGTTTTTTGAATCGTTCACGACATCGGAATCAGGAAGACGAGATCTACGCAACCATCCCAATTTCAATCCAATCTTGTAAATTTGAATTTTGAGAAAACTTTATGAACTCCTGATCATATAACCTCTCATATCTTGTACAATTATCTTTATGATTGAGTTCTATTTATGATTTGGCAATAAATTTCTTTAAATTGTATTGTGTATGAGATCTGGATTATAGTTTTCATTAAAGTACCATTGCTTGATGTTTCAGCTGTAATTCCTTGTTGAGTATATAATCAATCGATATATGTGATATAGTTTCACAATTATTTTGCCTAACTATTTAGTCAAAATAATTATCTTTAAACAATTTCATCTCTTTTAAGAAATTGAATGATCTTTATTATCTTTTTCTTTAAGATATCTTTGTAGATTGCATAAGTTAAATTATTCCCGGGTATAGATTACGTTAAATAATTATATTAAATAGATGCATGTGTTTGTTACTTAGATAGATTATTTCCATTAGTTTAAAATCATTTTCCATTTCACCTTGTATCAAACCCATCATCATCATATCAATTTCTTTGTTGGGAAGCGTTGACGATTTCAACAAGAAATAGTGAAGGAGGCATCCTCAAACATCATTCCTGATCCTAGTTGGAAAGTGATCACTTAAACTAGGTGGGGCCCACACGGGTGATTTTTGTTGCAAAGTCTATTTTTAGACATGTCGATCATATTATATGAGTTGCAGGATGCTCTTTGTGGATGGTTGATCAAGTTGGAAAAATAGATGGATTTCTATTTTTAGACATATTGGGCGGAATCTATTTTTAGATTTCCAGTCTAAAAATAGATATGTCGAATATTATTAGCTCTTAATAATATTTGGACTCTAAACATTATCTTATTCTCTTGGAGCACTTTAGTTCAGTGCATAGATGTGGCACAACAGCTGACAGAAGGAATTACGCTATTCCTGAGGGTTTATTGGAGCTAATGCATGGAGGACTTCAATTAGAACTCATGTGACAGAGTTTGGTGGAGTTGTAGAAGTAGTTGGTGGAGTTGTGTTCAGTTTAACTCAGTTAGACACAGTTGAGCTAGTTGTATCTAGTCTAACTGATTGATACACTAGTGAGAGTGGTGTAAATTAATTAATAATTAATTCACTAAATAATAACTCATTAATCAACTGAAGAATACATCAATTAACTGCAGTGCATGGTAGTTTCAGTGGAGACCCAGTGGAGAGATAGGTGAAAGGGCAAGATAGACTATCTGTTGTGACTATAGTGATGGATGAATTTCATCTACATATACATTGGAGTTGCCAATGATTATAATGCAGTCAATGAGAGTGGGATCACATTGAATTGGTCTTTGTAATCAACTTGGATTGCGCAGTGGAGGCAGGCTAGCAGGAGGGCAAGATCGGTGCATGGATTTGCAAGATTGTTCCCAATTAGTGTATGACGATTGTGCTATACTGAGGGCTTGTGATAAGCTTTGTATGATTGTATGATATTGTCATATGATCTCCATGTTACATAATATATAGTTGTGGTTTTTAGCTTCAGGCTTTCCCGTTAAACAACTGTGTTATGTGTGTTTTTATTGCTTCATGTGTTTTGAAATTGTTGATTAAATTTCCGCAAGAATTATAGTGGAAGGATTCTATATTTAGCAAGAAGATAAATATTTTTAGATCAGGAGAGTCCGGATATATACATGCATATTGTATATAATTTCTACATGGTATCAAAGTTGTGTTATAGATTTTCTACATGGAATGAGAGCAGGAATTTTTAGGCGCGCGAGTTTGCAAAGAATATCTGAATTTTTTGGTGAATTATTTTTAGAATAAAATATCATATTTGGATTCCTTGCGATAAAACACCCAAATTTTAAAAAAAAATCGGTCGAATCGGATCTCGGATGAGGGAGATATCGTCGATTTAAAATCAGCTCTTTTGTTAGAAACTTTTGCGACGGCGGGACAATTAGAATGTGCGCGAACCAAGAATCTACATGCACTGAGGTACAAGATGCATGAAAATATTTGAGGAGAAAAGAAATGTTTAGTGTCTTGGTGGTTGAGAGAGAGCCTCTCAACATGCAGCATGAGAAGCAGTCTCAGAAGGTTGTGGAGCAGCCACAACTGGAGATGCAGAAGAATCTTTATAGATTTGAAGTAGATGGGATTTCTACAGAGCTTCCTACTGTTGGGAAGTGTGAGAAAGCCATGCAATTGAAGCTTGAGAGGGAGCAGGATTTTCATGCAGGTAAGAGTGAACCTCAGGATGTGGAGCAGCCACAAGATGAGGATCATGGAGTGGGAGCAACCACTCATGCAGAGAAATTTCATGCCAGATGGGCAGAGGGAGTGCATGCAGCTATACCACCAAGTGAGAGGTGGGGCGACATGCATGAGTAATCCCAAGAGGATATTTCTGGGCAGGATTCATGGAGATGGTGTGGATCTCATGAATTGAACCTGGCTACGAGGTGCCCACAGAGTAGTAGTAGCATGATCAGTTGGATTGATGCAGTGAGATCAAAGTGATAGTGTCAGATACTGGAGCGCGGTTCAGAGTTGACAACAAGTGCAGAGTGCATGGGTGCAGATTTCAACAGTGCAGTGGTTCCTGAAGACATGTGCAGTAGCTAAGCAGAAGTCGGAGACTTTGATGATAGATGCATAAGACTGATTGAGTTGTTTGGAGCCTATTCAATTTCGGAAGAGTTGCAGAGCAGATGCATGGAGTTGCATGGCGCTTGCAAAGGTTGCAGGGCGAATGCATGGAGGTGCATGTCGCATGCAAAGACAATAATTTCTTGTTGAGAGGGAGTGTTAAATATTGCAACAAGAAACAGTGAAGGAGGCATCCTGAAACATCATTCCTGATCCTAGTTGGAAAGTGATCACCTAAACTAGGTGGGGCCCACACAGGTGATTTTTGTCGCAAAGTCTATTTTTAGACATGTCGATCATATTCTATGAGTTGCAAGATGCTCTTTGTGGATGGTTGATCAAGTTGGAAAAATAGATGGATTTCTATTTTTAGACATATTGGGCGGAATCTATTTTTAGATTGTCAGTCTAAAAATAGATATGTCGAATATTATTAGGTCTTAATAATATTTGGACTCTAAACATTATCTTATTCTCTTGGAGCACTTCATTTGAGTGCATAGATGTGGCACAACAACTGACAGAAAGAATTACGCTATTCCTGAGGGTTTATTGGAGCTAATGCATGGAGGACTTCAGTTAGAACTCATGTGACAAAGTTTGGTGGAGTTGTAGAAGTAGTTGGTGGAGTTGTGTTCAGTTTAACTCAGTTAGACATAGTTGAGCTAGTTGTATCTAGTCTAACTGATTGATACACTAGTGAGAGTGGTGTGAATTAATTAATAATTAATTCACTAAATAATAACTCATTAATCAACTGAAGAATACATCAATTAACTACAGTGCATGGTAGTTTCAGTGGAGACCCAGTGGAGAGATAGGTGAAAGGGCAAGATAGACTATCTGTTGTGACTATAGTGATGCATGAATTGCATCTACATATACATTGGAGTTTCCAATGATAATAACACAGTTAATGAGAGTGGGATTACATTGAATTGGTCTTTGTAATGAGCTTGGATTGCGCAGTGGAGGCAGGCTAGCAGGAGGGAAAGATCGGTGCATGGATTTGCAAGATTGTTCCTGATTAGTGTATGACGATTGTACTGTACTGAGGGCTTGTGATAAGCTTTGTATGCTTGTATGAGATTGTCATATGATATCCATGTTACATAATATATAGTTTGGGTTTTTAGCTTCAGGATTTCCCGTTAAACAACTGTGTTATGTGTGTTTTTATTGCTTCATGTGTTTTGCAATTGTTGATTAAATTTCCGCAGGAATTATAGTGGAAGGATTCTATATTTTGCAAGAAGATAAATATTGTTAGATTAGGAGAGTCCAGATATATACATGCATATTATATATAATTTCTACAGGAATTCGGTCCCATTATCCCCAGTTGGAGCCACTATACCAAAAAAAAGGGAGCTGCTTTAAGGTCCGGACCGGGTGGTTATCCCCCATGTTGTTACAACGAAATTCCGAGGCTTCAACATTTTGGCGCTAGAAGGAGGGCCAAGTGTGAATGGCAAGGAAAATTGACAAAAAATCAAGAATCCATCCTAATAGTCATTCTCCCTCTAGATCCCCTCCAACTTTTGGATCCCCATCCGAAATTACGATTTTAAGATCAAAGGTTGATCAATCTTCTCCAAAATCTCCTAGTTGATCCCAGAGATTACTTTCTTCAGATTATAAATATGAATCACCAGAAGTTCAGACTTTAATAGATAAGTCAGAACAAATCTATTTTTCAGCTGAAAAACCTGCAATTTCTCAACCATTTGAAGAAAGTGTTTTATCTGTGTTACAACCTAGAATAATCTTGACTCATTCTCTAAGTGAGAAATTGGAATTCCTCCTTTATAATTTCCCATTAATTCTTTCTGAAATGATACCAAGAAATCCAAATCACAAACATCTATTAGTGAGGTTTTATCCAATACCCCATCTCAAATCCATTCACTCCCTCCACACGTTTCAACAGCTTTCATTCAAACTACTGGTGCTAGTTCTTATAATTAAGGTAGTCAAATTGCCTCTTCTTCCACTCACATCCCACTCATATCTTCATCCATCCATACTCCTACAATCATGGCAGGACAACAACCACCACCGTAAATACAACCATGGAATAATCCAGGTGCTGTAGCAATGTCCGGTCCTATTCATCCTCTTCCTAAACATCCTGAAATATGGTTGCCCGAATTTAATCCTGATGATGGTCTACCAGCAAAATAACATCTCCACAACTATATGTTAGCCATCAATTTAAATGAAGTCACTAAAGAAGATTATGTGGTTAGATTATTCCCATATACTCTTATAGGATCTGCAAGATCCTAGTACTTTTCATTACTCCCTCGCTCTATAACTAGTTGGGATATGTTTGAAGAATAGTTCTTAGCTAATTTTGGAGATGATAGAACCATTGCATCACTCATGAATGAATTATCCATTCTCAAGGCTAAAACAGGAGAAAATATTAAAGACTTCAATTCTAGATTCAATAAATTACTCAATAAAATCCCTAATGTGTCAGTTCCTGGCATATATGTTCAAATTGAGTGTTATATATATTCCCTTCCCTCTAATATTTCCATTTTTGTAGATAGAGCGTAGTTAGATACATTAGCAGAAAACATGAATGAAACCTTATCTGTGGAAAAACACATAGTTTCTCTTGAAAAGAAAATCTCTTAAGAAGATAGAAAATCTAAGAAAGTGTCTTTCAAAGATGAGTCTAAAAAGAAAGTCCAAAAAGATCCTTTTGATCTTGAAGGTCTACAGAAAGTGCTAAAGAATATTTATAAATTGGAAAATTCATTTGCAATTAAGGATTTGGGAGCTACAAAACAAATCCTTGGTATGAGAATAACTAGAGACAGGAAAAATCATAAATTTACATTGTCTCAGAATGAGTACATACAAAAGGTGTTGAAAATATTTAATATGAAAAATGCAAAACCAGTTAGTACACCTTTGGCTAGACATTTCAAACTTAGTAAGGAGATGTTCCCCAAGACCCAAGAAGAAATGGATTATATGTATAAAGTTCCATATGCATCAGTAGTTGGAAGCTTAATGTATGCAATGATCTGCACAAGGCCTGATATTTCACATGCAGAGGGAGTTGTAAGAAGGTACATGAAAAATTCAAGAAAAGAACATTGGATGGCAATGAAATGGATTCTCAGATATTTGATAAGTAACAAAAATCAAGCATTATGATTTGGTGGTTCAAACATTTCTCTACAAGGATATGTTGATGTAGATATGGTAGGTGATAGAGATAACAGGAGGAGGACTACATGGTATGTATTTACTGTAGGTGGAACAATTGTCAGTTGGATTTCAAAAATGCAAAGTGTTAATGCACTTCAACAACAGAAGCAAAGTATGTTCTTGCTATAGAGGCTAGTACAGAAATGATTTGGTTACAAAGGTTTATGGATGAATTGGGTAAGCAAAAGGAGATGGGTAGGTTATACAGTGACAGCCAGAGTGCCATTCATCTTGCGAAGAACTCAACATTTCATTCCAGGACTAAACACATACAACTCAAGTACCACTTCATACGGTCAGTGTTGGAAGTTGGATAATTGAAGCTGGAAAATATACACACTAGCCAGAATCCTACAGATATGCTAAAAAAAATTCTAACCAGTGATAAAATGAGATTCTTCCCAGTTTCAATTGGTCTTCAAGTATGATGATGAAGATGAGAAATATCTAGGTCCAAAGTGGAGTAATTTTCCAGCAAATGAAGCAACAGTGGAGTTGCTACAATCAGTCTCCAAGTGGGAGATTTTTGGGTGTGGAGCTTGATTATCTTCCTTATTTAGATGTATCACCGCATTGGATCCTTGTTCTTAACGGGGCAGCAAAGCCACCCGTCATGCCTTGTAAAATATTATAATTTCATAGTCAATCCAGGTCATTCATTAGGCGGATGATCTAACTGTAGAAGTTGTGTTTAATTTAGTTTTTTTTTCCCTAGAAGGAAACCCCTCTGTTGTAAGAGGGTATTGTATTGCAGTTGTGTATCATATGTATGTTTTGAGCAATAAATAGAAAGGGGGACTGTGTGAGAGAGAATATGATATTACAACAGATCTGTTGTAGGTTGTGTCTCTTCATTTTGTTGGATAATATAAAGGAAGGATTGGTTGTTTCCATGGATGTAGCCCAAGTTGGGTGAACCACATATAACTGTGTCTCTCTTGTTTTATATGTTTTTTGTGTTTGTGTTTCTGCATATTTTATGTGTTTCATTTCTCTGTAATATATAGTTTTCTAACATATGTGGGTTTTAACCATGTACATAAATTACATGCAAACGAATTCTTATAAAACAGAAAATAAAAAATGGCAAGAACATAAACATAAAATACATATACACAAAGATTTTCCCATGGATCCCAAAAATGGGACTACCATATTGATTCTTCATTATATTCCTTTCAATGTTACAATACATGTATATACATGTTGAAGCATTCATAAACCCCAATCCATTAACCACGAATTAGAACATAATTGTAGTTCCCTTGAACAAATCTAAAAAATACCATGGATATAAAACCATCATGCCCAAAACCATGTGAAAACCCATGCACAAAACCATACGTAGGTCTGCCCACCTAATATAGGGTCCATAAAAAATTTCCCGGGGCGCTGCCCCAGACCCCATGTAGGGACAGGGGCCACTACACCTCCCCTATGAACCCCCCGCGCATGCAACTAGTCATGGAAATATTATAACACACACCCAACAGTATCCCACATGTTGTTTCTTTTCCACACAGGGGGTCACAAGAGAGCTCAGTCATTGGTCCAGCCCTACAACGCCCATTGTTTCTCTACACCAAGAAAACTTCTTAGTGCTCACAGACTTCGTCAATGCATCTACAACATTCTTCAAAGTGTTCACCTTTACGAACAACACCTTTTTTTCCTCAACCATATCCCTCACAAAGTGATACTGAACGCTAATGTGCATTGTCTTTGAATGATAAATAGGGTTATTTTCCAAGAAAAATTCACTTTGGCTATCACAGTGAATCCTTATATCTCATTGTATCAACCCCATACTTGAACACAATCTCTACAACCAAACCACTTCCTAGCTTACATGAGTGGTTGCCATGTATTCAACCTCTATATTTGAAATAGCCACTAAATACTATATTTTTCTCGTTCAAGTGACTACTCCTCTAAATATGTTAAACACATACCCAATTGTTTCTCTTCTCCGATCTAGATCTCTAGCCTAGTCTACATCAACAAAGCCATAGATTTCCAATACTTGATCTTCCTTGGTAGCACATATAGTAATCACTAGTGCCACACAAATATCTGAAAAACCACTTCAATTGTGTTCAATGCTCCTTCCCTGGTTTTGACATAAAAATTCTCAATACTTCCACTACATGTGCAATGTATGGTATAGTACAAACCATTGCATACATCAGGCTACCCACTACACTTGCACATGGAACAGGAGAAACATCCTCTTCCTCTTCTTGTGTCTTGGAACACTATTCAGAAGATAAATTTACACCTATAGGAATAGGAACCTTCACCGGATTACTATCCTGCATATTAAATCTCTGCAATATTGTCTCAACATAATTCCTATGGTTTAACCAAAGATTCCTCTTTTCTTGATCTCGTTTAATTTCCATACCCAAAATATAGTTTGCAACACCAAGATCCTTCATGTCGAATTTGGAATACAATTGGGTCTTCAAATCCTGGATAATTTCTTTGTTGTTTCCAATGAGCAACATATCATCCACATACAAGACTAAATAATTAACACGATCACCAATTAATTTATAATACACATAGTGATCCGCTTTGCTTCTGGTGAAGCCAAATCCTCATATATATGTTTCAAATTTCTGATACCACATCTTTGGTGACTGCTTTAACCCATACAGAGAATTTTTTAATCAGGATACCAATTTTTTCTTACCATTCACCGTGAAGCCTTCAGGTGAGAAGAAAAACATGTGTGGAAAGGTTGTTTGAACACACTCGAGCCGCGTGTAGAGTAAGTTATGGTGAACATGAAGAAAGGGTCGCGATTGAATGAAAGGTTGGGAGGGTCGTGTAGGGCGTGTATGACCACGATAGAATTGGATTAAAATGCGTAGGAGATGCATGGTAAATCAATGAAGTGCATGAGTGTTTCACGAACTACTTAACAACAGTGCAGGTCATTCATAGGTTGCACAAGTTTGGATAAATTTTAAAGTTTTGTAAATTATTTTACATTACTAAATAAACGAGTGGGGTAGACTATTCTTGGAGTTTCCCCTCCCATTTATAAAAGTGTGTACGTGGTTGATTGATGTTTATTTCCGTTGCATATGAAATATTTAATAATAATGGCAATTGAAATGTTTTCCACTACATAATAACACTTAAGTAAAATTGGTTAAGTGTTGGTTAAGGCGTAGCCGATGAACTCTAGTATTGGTGAAAAGAAAATTTTTGGTGGTGCCGCACCTGCCTATGTTTTGGTTGGAAGACACCACTAGCGTAGGGGTGTGACAGAGGGGGTGTTATTTTATTTTAACATTTAAAATAAATATATTTAATTTATTTATAGTAAATATTAATTTATTTATTGGATGAATTGTAAATTATTTATGCCAAAATAGTTAGTAAAATTAATCATATATAATTTATGGTTTAAAAAAAAGTTCTTCCTCATCCCTCGTTGTTGCTAATATCTTTATAGAACATTTCGAAGGTAGAGCCATAAAATCGTGGCATCACAAGCCCAAATGTTGGTTTAGAATTGTTGACGACACTTTTTTTATTTGGGACCATGGCCACCAAGCCCTTTAGGATTTTCTTGGCCATCTCAATAGAATTTCACCTCACATTCAATTTACAAACGAAATAGAATCTAATAATTATCTTCCTTTTCTCGATTTTCTTGTTACCCAGCTTCTTGATGGCTCCCTTACCCACCATATTACCCAAAAAAAAGACCCATATTGATTGTTATCTTCATGCCCATCCTCAACATCACCCTTCCCAAAAATTTGGTGTCCTTAAGACCCTTATCTCGCGTGATCTCAAAATATCTTCCCTCGAGTTCCTTCCCTTGAAAAATCCCACCTAATCCATGCTTTTAAAGCCCATGGCTAGTCAGCTTCTCAAATTCATAAAGTTTTCCAAGTTTTTCTTCACCCTAATTCAACCCCTCTGACCCATCCATGTGTGTTAGCCAAGTCTCTCTCCCTTGCATAAAAGGAACCAACGATATCATTACCAATATTCTATCCAAAAAGAGCATTAAGATTTTCTTCAAGCCCCATAGAACCCTCAAACAATTATTTTGGTCATCCAAAGATACGATGGACCCCATGCAAGGATTAGGCATTTACGAAATTCCCTGTTCGTGCAGTAAGTCTGATATTGGCCAAACTGGTCGCCATGTCATAGCCCGCCTTAAGGAACACATCGTTGATAACAACCATCAAAGAGTTGATAAGTCAGCCATAGTTGAACATTCTCATAACATCAAACACCTTATTTTCTTTGACCAAGCTCGAACCATAACATGCATCCCTTATCATAATTCTCATGTCATCAGGGAAGCTTTAAAAATTGAAAATAACCCCAATAATTTTAATAGGAGGGTCCAAGTCGGAGAGAGAAAAATCCTACACATTTTATATGTGAAAGATTTAGACAATATGAATAGTTGTGGAAATATCCCATCTCAGACTCTCAAGATTAAAAAAAATCATAAAAATTAATTGAATTTTAACTTTATTTTTATTAATAATTACAAAAATAATTAATATTTGAATTAAACATATATATTTTTTAAAAACCATGAAACAAGAGTCTTAACCATTAAAATTTAACCCACTTTATTATAGAGATTCTTAACCTATAAAGACTCATTATTACAATATTACGGATCCATAACAAAAGTTATCAATATCACATGCCCAAAAAAACCTTCATCAAAATATTTTATATATTTTATTTTATTTTATTTTTATAATAAATTTTTAATTAAATTTAAAAGTGAAAATGGCACGTCACCATAAATCTCAACCCTTTATCTTAAATAAAAATAATAGATATTTTGTCTATGGGGTCTTGGTTAAATGGTGATGAGGTGGGGTCTGGGTTAAACGGTTATGAGGCATGCGGTTATGGTTCAATCCCCTTCCCCTATCGTGGTGATGTATCTGGACATGTTCGTAGAAAAAAGAAGAAGGTAAGGTCCTACCAAACTTACAAAAATAATAATAATAATAGATATTTTATAGAGGTTAAATTTCCAATCACAAGTTTGATATGTGAACTATGCACAATCATAGTGTCCCATGGGTTTTACATGGTGTTGAATCCATTTATGCATCCAAAATAAATAAAAAAATGGATTTTAAACAATACAATTTGACCAAAAATTGTTTCACCAAATTCGGCCAAATACTCCTCAACACTTCAAAAAAATAATAAAAATTTACTAAATTATAACTTTTTTTTTAATTATTGTCACCTCACTTTATCATGGAAATTCTTGATATGTGAATATGTCTTGTTACAATATCATGGATCAATACCGTCATTTACTTATACGTTATGACCAAAAAGACCATAACTTTTATTCATATATATATATATATATTTTAATTAATCAATTTAATTAAAATATGAAAAAATATAACTACTTTTAAAATAAATCTATATTTTAGATCTAAGACTTTTGTGAACCATAATGTAGATAAAAATGCTTTCGGATTAATCACATCGTTAGGATTAGGTCGATGTTTCAAACCAGCTAATATGGTTCATCCTCAGGACAATGTGGAGAGACTAATCGATCTCAAAGAATAAATAGAGGAGATGCATCATTACCTAGAACTAGCCGTTAAGACCAATTGTTAAGAATTAGCCATTGGAAAATTTGTTAGTTAGTTAGTTAGTTAGTTGAAAATAAATTAATTAAAATAAAATAAATTAATTAAATAAAATTTTATAAATAAAATTATGTTAAAAAGGGGTTTATAATTAAAAATATGATAGGTAATAGGGACGGGTGAAGATTTTAAATTAATAAATAAAATAAGATAAAATTAATTGATTAAATAATTAATTATTGAGATAAAAATATATTAATAACATAATTAAATAATATATAAAATCTAAAAATAATAAATAAATAGAGTTACCTAAGAAGGAACTAAGGAGGGGCCTAATTTTTCATAAGTAAATAAATAAATAAAAATTAAGAGAATTACCCCCGATCGGGGTGTACAAATGTCAGAAAGGAAATCTGAGCCGTGGCAACCTGGTGAGAGATCATCCCCCACACATTTAAGACAATAATGAGGTATTGTCAGCCTAGCTCAACGAAGTGTGCGATCACCCGGATTGTCATTATGCCGCAGTATGTCCAGGCTGTTTTGTCAAAGTATTGGAGGAAAGTTTCTATTAAGGTAGGCAGTTTCCCTCCCACACTTCATTCGTTTATGCACTGCTTTCTGCATGCAAACGTCTGGAGATTGCAGCGGAGGAAGCCGAACGACAATCATTCTATCAACCTTGCAATTTTGGTGGGGTATGTATATGTTATCCTCTTTGTTTTTACAGTGCCAACTACCATGGTTTTGTTTAATTTGCAGTCTGTAATGGAAGTTGCGTTTATTTGTTCTCTTACTCCCATACTCCAACCGGTCCCCCCGTGCTTCCGGGACCCCTGTATAATGTTTTCCAACTCTGTTTATATTAATCTCCTTGCTTTCAAAGAGCGCATTACCAAGGTCTCGTCCAGTATGAAGACTGTTAAGGATGTTTCGGGTTGGCTAATGCTTCCTTGCTGTGTTAATCCCTTATTGAATTTGGTTTATCTATGCTTCTGCGCTCCCTACATAATTTTGGCCCATTTACTGTCAGTTGTTTTCGGTAAACGTTGGGATAGTTGGAGAGGGGGTCGCATTTGTCTACGCATGGTTCTGCTCTGTAGAGTTTCTAATTGGGTTAAGTTTCATAAGGGTAAGGTGCTCCATGCCGCTATTATCTACAGTTTGCAACCTAGTCTATTCTATGCATTCAGAACCACAGTTCCTCAGAATTGTCTTTGGCAGTGGAGGATAGAGTTAGTGCTTCTCATCTATGCTGTCCCCCAATTCAGCTCTTCGAATTTGGCTCTAAACCTGCAAAGTTCCCATGTTCTGTCTGTTTTCAACTCTGGACTCTCATATCCAGGGTGCACGGCCATCCCCTCATGTATGAGGTCAACTAAGTTAAAGGTTATCAGGGCCATCCTTTTTTCGGACTGGTTCTTACAAAGAGACAAGCAATCTGTAGCCCTCTGTTTTCGATCTGGACCTTTTGGCTCCCGACATTGGTTACAGAACCGGCTCTGGTGGTTTCGTTTTCATTGTTTTTATGCTGCAATCGTTATCTCTGCTCAAAAGGGGTTGTGCACAGACTGTATTTAAACAGTGCCTCATACCTTTGCTGTTCCTGCCTGCCAGTTTGTGTTATTGAATAGGATCTTTTCAGCTATGGGGAAGAGATGTTCCAGGTTCGAGTCTGCCAAAGGAAAACAAAAAGTCCAATATGAGCTTGCCCCAAAGAAATGTGGTCGCAAAACTAACCAGGAGCATCTGGAGACCTTAGCTACAAATTATGTGATGGGCAACTCTTCAATAGTTCGTCAAGAAATTCATGGTTGGGAGAGAGAAATACAGACTGATCCTGAAGACAATGAAGCAGAAGCAGAGATTTTAGATTTCATAACAGACCCAGGCAATACCCGTGGTCGTCTTACCTTATTCAATCAGAAAATTCATACATACTGGATAGTTGAATGCCTTATAGCCAAAGCTATTCAAAGTCTCCCGCCTGTCCATACTAAGACAGACCCGACAAAGAAGGAACCTAGCTTACAGGACCTGCTGCAGGACATTCAGAACCAGTTGCACCATATCAAGATAACTCAGTACCAGGCAACATATCGAATTAGTCGATTGGATGATCGGGTAGGCCGAATGGAGAAGCTGCTTCAGCAGCTTCAACAAGTAGACATGCCTGGGTCAACTGTGAAAGACCCAACTCCAGTTTCCTCTTCAAATGGATAGTTGTTTTGATTATAGTGTTTTTTGATGTACTTTTCAGTTTTATATGAAATTTCGTTATGTCATATGTATGGTCAATTTGCAGTAGTAGGATAGCTAGCTAATGAGACTTACAGACAGATGAAACAATTTCAATTTTGGTATGTTTTTCATGCTTTCAGGTGGCCAATAGACCTGGTTCCCTGCGGGCAGGTTGAGGTCACAGCCTAAATTTTATATGTTGTAGCCTGTCCTTCAATTATAAATAGAAAATAGCGTGGTCCCACATAATTTACAAAAAATAAAAAATAAAAAAATAAAGAGAATTATTTTTTTTATTAAAAAGTGGTTTCATAAATTATTATGTAATAAAATAATAAATTTATAAACAAATAAATAAATAAAATAAAACAATAAATTAATTAAAAATTTTGGATAAAAATAAATCAATAAATTAATTAAAAACACACACACACACACACATATATATAATAATAAAATAAAATACAAAAACAAGCACATCTGTCTGGGCTCCTAAATATAGATTAATTTTTCCGCTCTCTATAGTGAGGGGATCTACCCTTGCAACGACTTTAGAGTCTTCAATACAAACATGGTGGCAGGATTTTTCCACATGTTCAGCAAGAGCTGAGGTATGGGACTGATTATGTCTAATATCCGCAGCATGCTCTCGAATTATTTACCTAATGGATCCACCTGTTTCTCCTATATAGGGAGTTCCACAAGAACAAGGAATCATGTAAACCCATTTCATGTCCTTAGGGTCGATAGGGTCTTTAACAGACCCAAGAGAATTTCTAATAGTGCAGAGAAGTTTGAAAGAAGTAGAGATATTATTTCTCCTAAGGACATGGGCAATCTTATCCATTGTCCCTTGGATAAATGGGAGGTGGACTTTGGAAATAGGATCCACCTGTGTAGATTTTCCACTCAAACTTTTGTATGCCTTTCGAAAGGCTTTAAGACCTTGAGATCTACTGCAACCATTATTTTCAAATACATCAAGAAGATGGGATCATTATTTTCAAAGACATCAAGAAGATGGAATCTCTGATGACAACTCCTTGGAATCAGAGAAATCCCATCTTCTTGATGTATTTGAAAATAATGGTTACAATAGATCTCAAGGTCTTAAAGCCTTTCAAAAGACATATAAAGGTTTGAGTGGAAAATCTACTCGGGTGGATCCTATTTCCAAAGTCCACCTCCCATTTATCTAAGGGACAACAGACAAGATTTCCCATGTCCTTAGGAGAAATAATATCTCTAATTATTTCAAACCTCTCTGCATTATTAGAAATTCTCTTGGGTCCGTTAAATACCCTATCGACCCTAAGGACATGAAAGGGGTTTACATGATTCCTTGTTCTTGTGGAACTCCCTATATAGGAGAAACAAGTCGATCCATTAGGCAAGCATGCTGCGGACATTAGACATAATCGGTCTCATACCTTAACTCTTGCTGAACATGTGGAAAAATCCTGCCACCATGTTTGTATTGAAGACTCTAAAGTCGTTGCAAGGGTAGATCACTTCCACCATAGGAAATTAAGGGAGGCGATCAAAATTGAGCGACATGCTAAGAATCTCAACCGTGATAATGGTTGGAAGTTAAGTAAGAGTTGGACCCTGACACTCGCCAAGTAGTTTCTATTTAATATTTTTCTTTTCTTTTCTTTTATATATATATTCATTTATTTTTATCCAAAATTTTTAATTAATTTATTATTTTATTTTTATCCAAAATTTTTAATTAATTATTTTATTTATAATTTTTTTTATTTTATTACATAATCATTTATGAAACCCTTTTTTAATAAAATTTTTAATTCTCTTTATTTTTATTTATTTATTTACTTATGAAAAATTAGGCCCCTCCTTAGTTCCTTCTTAGGTAACTCTATTTATTTATTATTTTTAGATTTTATATATTATTTAATTATGTTATTAATATATTCTTATCTCAATAATTAATTATTTAATTAATTAATTTTATCTTATTTTATATATTAATTTAAAATCTTCACCCTTCCCTATTACCTATCATATTTTTAATTATAAACCCCCTTTTAACAAAATTATATTTAATTAACTAATTTTCTTTTAATTAATTTATTTTCAACTAACTAACTAACTAACTAATTTTCCAATGGCTAGTTCTTAATAGCTAGTCTTAATTGCTAGTTCTTAACTGAGGATGAACCACATTAGCTGGTTCGAAACATCGACCTACCTAATCCTAACGATGTGATTAATCCGAAAGCATTTTTATCTAAATTTATATTTTATATTTATAACTATTACCAAAAAAATAAATCTACCATCTTTACCATTTCCTTAATAATTAAATTAAAAATATTAAAATTATGAAAACCTAATTCCAAAGTAAATATTACTCATAAGAAGTCACATGTTCAAAACCAAAGAGGGTAGAGTATGTATGACTTCTTAGACTTAGCACTAAAATCTTTGGGCGCAGGTAGGTCCCTTGTCCCACAATCAAGAAGGTCTCATACACCAATTTGGTGTCTCCCTTGGCCTTGACCATACACCAATTTGGTGTGTGGCTTGGCCTTGACCTTAAAATTGAATATACTCCATAAAATTGAATATACTCCATAATTAAATTAAATTTTAAAACCCTATTTCCAAATAAACTTTGAAATACCTATTTTCAAACTTAGGGTTTAATCATGGTACGAGGTCCCATGATTCCATGGGTAGCCTCATTTCACGGTAAAGGAATCAAAGGCGTGGCTAATATAAATCCAGAGCTAGACAACCATAAAGACACAAGAATGCATGTGTGTCATTCAGTCAGCATTGCAGAACAGCCATTCATAGTCCTTACAGAAAAAAGAAATGGACCTGCAAGGAGCCTCTCACCTGCAACTGAATGGTGATGCAACTGAAGCAGTGTCACCTGCTGTTAGAGAAGAAAATGCAGGCAACACAGATTCAGTCTCTGCTGATGGAGCATCTATTATCCAACAAGAAGAGGGAGAATGAAGAAGTCCCAATAATGAAAGTGGTGATAGAACTGATTCAGGTTCAGCTTCAGCTATTGGAGATGATAACAACAATGAAAGATGATAACAGCAGTGAAAGTGGTGAAAGTCCCAGTAGTGAAATTGGTGATACAACTGATTCAGCTTTAACTATTGGAGATGAGAATGGTCATACGATTTCAACTGTTGGAGATTCTGTTATTCAAGATAAAGATCGTCACTCTGAAAATGACAATAATAACAACAGTGAGAGTAATGTTACTAATGATTCAACTTCAACTGTTGGAGATGAGGATTACCATACAGGTTCAGCTGTTGGAGATTCTGTTATTCAAGATACAGATCAACATTCTGAGAATGAGAATAGTAACAATAGTGAAAGTGGTCATACAACTGATTCTTCTTTAACTATTGGAGATGAAAATTGTCATACAACTCCAGTGGTTGGGGATTCTGTTATTCAAGATACAGATCATCATTTTGAAAATGACAATAATAACAACGCGGAAAATGATGTAATAACTGATTCAGTTTCTATTATTTTGCACACAATTTTAGTAAAAATATTTGTATTTTTAAATCAATTACAGATTCTCAGAATATTCCAAAATTTTACGGAGATGGAAAACTCTTTAGCAAAAGGTCATCCTGACAATGAAAATACCAACAACGATGACAACATCCATGGCAGACAAGTTCCCCAGATGCTTCCTGCTGAGAATTTTTCTTCCACCAGTGATGATATGCAACCTCCTGTTTTTCTTTTTAAAAGGCTTCTCAAATTAATTTCTACAACCGATGTCGTACTCACAATGGTTTTATACATCTTCGTTGCATTAGCAATTATAAATTCATGGCCATCGTATAAGTGGAAGACCAAAAGGCGGTCGGAAATTCCTCTAATTCATTTAGCCGAAACATCACAATCAATTCTTATAGATATTATCTTCTACTTGGTTATGAAAAATATTCAGGACTGATTGTTCGGAATATTATGGATCTGTGTGTGGACTGAACAATCGATGTAGTCCAAATTTGAGTGAGTTTGTAAAAATACAATAAAGTTGTTTTTTTTCTTTTGAGATTTTTAGGAAGTGCGGTGTAATTTTTGAGTGGGGAGGTTTGTTTCTTACAGGTTTGGTGGTCTAATTCTAGCAAGACTATGTATGTCTATGTCCGAGAACTAGACTAAACCTGATTTCTTCAAGTAAAAAAAAAAGAATTTAAAGACCTTATATGTCTATTAAAAAAGCTTAAAAAAAAAAATTATAGATAGGAAGATGTATTTCAATGTTTTATGGTTTTAAAATTTAGCTTGTTATTTTATTTTATTTTTAAAAATTAATAAAACAAAATAATTATGTGTAAAGTATGTATGTATAATTGAAATTTTATGTTTTTATTTTTTATCTTTTTAATTAAATTCATTAATTAAAATAATGTCATATGAACAAGTGTCATATGATATGAGATATGACTATTTTGGCATGTGGTATTGATAAGTCATAATATTGTATATGGTATTGTAACAAAGTATATTTACAAATTAAGAATGTCAGTGGTTAAGTGGAAGTAAATCTCTATGATTAAGAGTCTTGAAACATGTTTTTCTAAATGTACATATATTTAACCCATATATTAATTATTTTATAATTAATAATATTATTAATAATTTAAAATAAAGTTGATTTTAATTAAATTCCATTACTTCAAAATGGCATATTACAACTACCCATCATCAGTACACCCATTGCAGCATAGTATATTCACTATGTTTTTGGTATCAAATGACAAGATAGTTCATGAGTTTTTCCTTTTACCCTTTTCTCTTGCACACATCAATTTAGCTTATAGAATTTTTAGGATTTGTTGAAGGTGGATTCGTATCATCATTTTTATGAGAGAGTTACATTGAGGTCGATTCAGCCATATTTGTCATTTCTTTTTAACTATCTGAGTGAGCAGACTCGTGGGTGTGTTTTCACTCGCGTATTGCAAACATGAACATGGTTGAAGCTCTTTCATTATCATTGACCACAAGGGACTCCTATGTTGAGGGATGAGATGGTGCCATTGGAGGCTGGTATGAATCTGGAATAGCTAACTTATCTGTAGATCTCTGATGTTGTTAAGAGTTGTCCCTCTTTTGACCTTCAGAGTTCTTAGATCTTATTGCTTCCTTTGGATCCCACCAACCACGACTAGTTCTCTTTGTCTCTTGGGGGAAAAAAGCCCCCCTTTGAAAAAGGAAATGATTTTTGAAGGTGCCCGAGCTATTGACAAGTCCTACACCTAAAGGCTGAATTATTGTAATCCAATGGTTGTGAATTTACTCTTTATCCTTCCACTTGAGTAGGATTTTGTGTGGTAACCCTTTGTTGAGGTCCACTTCCACACATATGTGTACAAATGAGATAATACCTTTCGAAAGTATTTCCCTATATGTTTTAATGAAGCTCCCTATCGAATCTCCAATATATCCTAAGATATATGGTTGGATTAGCTTGAAGGGTAATTTAGGGGGTCTTAACCACACTAGAGTAGCAAGAGACTTCATGGTCATAGGTTTGAAATCTAGGAACCATGGTTGCATCGAAAGACCAGCTTGACCCCAAAACTAGGGTCCTTGATAAAAAACCCCCTGTCTATCTTCTAGATTTTTAAATAACACCACAAAAAATCCTTTCAAGAAAAATAGAAGATCTACATTATGGGACCAATTCTGGTGAACCCAATCTCGGAGAGTCGATGCCAGGGGCCAAAATTCATTGAAATGGAAAAATATTGCATGTTGTTCATATTTTCTTGCCCTTAAGTTGGTAATAACATTTGTCACTTCAAGGGTTGGGATGTCCCTAGATTGATCCACCATAAGAGTAGGCCTAAGAGATATTTATCTGTTAGAGAGTTGGGTCCTAGCTTAAGGGTGCCCTTGAAAGACATGGGATTGGAAGCTGAAGGTGCCCCACCAACCCTTGCACCGTATTTTAGGTTTGCAACGAGAGAGATAGAGTCATCCTTATTAATGCCATAATATTTGAGTACATGCTCCATCATAAGTTTCCTTCCCTCGTGAAGGAGCCTCATAGAACCCACAAGGATTCCTATCACCTTTTTAACTCTAGTCGCAAGCATGAAAATTGAATCAGTTTCATTTCCCATAATGTATACCTTCCTGAAAGAGGCATGTCAAATATTGGGAATTTTAGTAGACTATATCCCCAATCCACTGCAAATCTATAGCTTCGACAAAGGAATTGGACTCTGAGGCTTGTTCTATATTCCCATTCATATTATATGTTACATACATTATAGTCCAAGACACCATGTCCTTCTAGTGCATTTTTTCATGCAAATTGCATGCTTGTTCAAGAAATTCATCAAAAACTTTGCGAACATCTTTTTTTCTCTCATGTTTGGCATACTTGTTAGCATGTGTGAACTCTGGGGTCCTCCCAACATCCACATCATGGGAGTCATCAGTATTGCACTATCTTGACCACAATAGCTGGTGGAAATGAAAAATCAAGAGGAATTTCAAGGAAAATTTTGATGTAAGTAATGCTTGCATTTTTCCGAAATGGCTCATTTTTTAAGGAACTCTGGAATCTCAAATCAGTTGCACCCGGAGAAGGCTTTGAAGGGTACTCTTATTTATCAATCAATATGAAGTATAACATGCTCGGGTTAAAAGTCATGTAATAAAGTTAATAAAGCAAAAAATAATATCAAGGTCATGGAACACGTATTCCAAGCTAAATGTTGTGAAAAATATGCTACTGGGCATCACTTGATGTGTTTATGGAGAAGGGGAAATTGGAAAAGGAAATGGCAAAGGCTCTGAGAAGGAAAAAAGGGTTTTTGGCATTTATTTATGAAAATAAAGGAAATTAGGAGACAATGGAGGTAAAAGGTCATAGGTTTCATGTGACAAGGAAAATGAAGGAAAATAGAAGAAATTGAAGAAAGAGGCATCAATGATAAAAAAGGATTTTGAGGATCAGTTCACAGCCTTTTGTCATTTTAGGTTTGGAATTAGTCTGAGAGAGGAGAAGAGAACCAAGAGGAGAAGGAAAGAAAGCAAACAAAGGAAGGAAAAGGGAAGCAAAGGAAATCAAGGATCAAGCAAGAAACATTGGATCAAGCAGCTTCAATGGGAATACTTTCAAGTAACCAGTTGCATGTATGACTTCCTAGTTGTTTTTTGCATGCATGGTATATGCATGTGCATATCTGGTTTATTTGTCATTCACGGCATGAATTTTGTCAGGTTTTGATAATATTTTTCACCTTGTCTTTCCATTTCTGGATATCCATGGTGTGATGGGATTCTTTCTCGGTTGAGCTTTGAATTGCCGGAAGGTTTTGAATCCGAGTGAGGCGGTCTCAAGAAAATCCCAAAGGTTTGGGATGGAGATGGTTTTCTCTGGGAAGCCCTCAACAGGTGGGTGGAGATAGGAAAATTTCTCAAGGGATGGTGAAGAAATTCTAAGGAGTCTAAGTTCAGTTTGGTTTTGTGATATTGGGATCCATTTAGGTGAGATCATGATATGGTGATCATAGAGGTGGTTTAACCTCTGGATTCCCTTGGTTGCTTTTAGACTGGTTTATCCCATGAGATCCCACATTCGTGCTTAGAATATGGCACGAGGGTGATTAGCTGAAAGAAATACTTGGTTCAACTCAATCTATGGTTGAGTGGTACATGGAAGTCCCAGACCTGGTTGGCTTTTGCATTTGGTTAATAAGAGCTAAGTTTCTCTTTATTTGAAGAGTAAATGTAATTGTTATTTTTTGGCTTTAATGGTTTTTCTACCATTTTTATTTATTTGGTTATATATTGGTTATAAGCATAGTTATTGGATAGATCTAGGTATGGATCTTATTATATTTTCATTAATGAATGTCTGGTTAATGAATGCATGACCTAACTGGTATTATGACAGCTATTGTGAGAATGCATTGGTCCTTCTTATTAAACCCCAGATAAGTTTTTAGATCCTTATGTTCATATATCCATTCATGACATGTAGGTTACATGTGTTACCATGTATTTGATGGAATTTCAATCCCGGTTGGGAAGGGTCAAGTCAAGTCCTGGTTCAATTTTTGGTTTATAAGTTTTTTTTCTATTTCATTCATAATTTATAAAAGTTTCACTGAGTTATGGGCAGAGGCTTGAGTCCTAACCTTGAAAAATTGGCTCAAAATTTGGGGTTGTTGGCATATAACTGACTAGAAAAGTACGCAATCATTGGCAGACACGCCTATGGTAGCAACTAGAGGCTTACGGTCACTTACATGACTTGGAAAGGGAGCGATTGAGGCTCTAATACAGTGAAAAATATATTTATCTCAGGGGTTGGACACTTGGAGGGGTTGGGTTGCTCCTGGAGGTCTTGTAACAACTGAGGGAGATCACTAAGGTATTAAGTTGTCATTTTTATTTCCTTAAGGTCATATAGAAGGTTGAGTCTTATCATGGTGACCCTTAGCTCATGTTTACTCCAAGAAAGTTAGTGAAAGTGGGTAAATATGGGAGGAGGTGGGTTACATGAATCCACCAACAATGTTTTAAGAGAACTTCAGACACAATGGATGGATGCAGTCGCAGAAACCCAGAACCATGGTTGCCTCCAAAGAGAACAAATTTTCCACTTTTATAATTGAAAATCAAGTTACAATTTAGTGTTTTGATGCCTATTATAGATTAATTCCATTTAATTTATATGGTTATGCTATTTATAAATATATTTAATCTCATTGTATAAAATACATTTAAAAAAAATTAGTTTTCCATTTTTTTAAAATGATATGAATTTATACTCTTTTTTTCCAGCGAGTGTTTGCAATAGTTCATTTTCTCATTTCACTTTGGTGTTTTGTAAATTTACTCATTTATATTTGGAGTTAATGTTTATTAGTGTTTTACTTTAGTATCACTTTTTCCCTTAAGTTTTGCAGTTTTATTTTATTAAGAAAGATAATTACGCTACATATCCTTCAAGATATTATCCTCAAAAACGCTAGGGAAACAATTATGGCATCACCTCCACCAACTGAAGATAATTTTCCTAATGAGGAAGAGATGGTAATTTTAAAAGCCTTGAACATCCAAAAGAACACGGAATTTATTGATCCTTCTCATATCGTATGCAGTAGATTATCTAGCTCAGCCTCATTTATCCCACCCCCACAAGCTTTCATTGTTTTAAGCTTTGATGACGCCTCTAAAGAAAATCCAGGTAAAGCAGGCTATGGATGAATACATATGGATTCTAACTCAAATACAATGCATTTTTTTGCTTGTTCCTATGGAATGGCCACAAATAACGTGGCAGAGCTTATGTCTCTTGAGCGAGGGCTCCAAATTTCCATTGAGAAATGTTATAGCTTGATCCAAGTCCATGCTGACTCTCTTTTATCCATAAGATGTTTTAGGAAATTACTACTTGGAAAACCACCGATAGAGCTATATATAGTTGGCATATGAAGGATATGGTCACTAATATAAGTAACATATTATAAAATTTTGACAATTTAATCCCCATATACATGAGGTGGGAAGGGAATAAGGTGGAGGATCAAATGGAAAACTTCTGTAGTCTATAGGACTATGTGTCCATTCATGAGTTGTGGTCAGATATGGAATGATGGTATCGTTCCCAAGAGGTAAGGTAATTGGTATAGAAACATAAGTTAAGAACTAAAGACTATATCCCCGATGGGGGTTCTATTATGATTGTTGATTTCCAGAAAGGGAAATAAAAGTATTTGGGTATGCATCATACACCATAGTAATTCATTGACCATGTTATTGCACTACACACATGCTCATTGTAAGGGCAGAGGTTTGGCAACCCTCGAGGAGATAACTTGGCCCTACATTGTTTCTCGCACGCCTTGCGCGTGGCGCATCCACGATTTATGTACGAGGGCTTACCTATCAACATCCTTCCAGATTAAATGCTCACAACCAGATTTTGAGGATTCCATATGCCCTTAGATCACAAGCAAGATCATTCCTTCTATCAACTTCGATATGGAAAGCTCCTTCCATGGTGGATTGGTTACAGGGATCAATCGGTCTGACATGGGAGTTATGCTCATTTATGAGATCATCATGTGGTATTTCCTTGGGTTTGTAATGTTTGTGTTCAATCGAGACACTTGGACCTGGTCATGCAGGTTTTATGGCTTACATTCCTTTTATCCTACTAGGTTTCCCAAATGTGAAGGTCGTGACTCATTTTATTGGCCTTCAACTACTCACAGGGTGGCAGAAATATCGTCGTTTGGTCGTTAAAGAAGAGTTATTTTGATGGCTCCAGGACTCTATGACCCTACTCAAATGGAAACTACATAGGTTGGTCATAGTCTCTAATGTTTAGTTCCTAGTTTTCCACACTCATATCCCTGCACTTTTTTTTAGTTGTGGTTTCTCTCTTCGCAAAATTTCTCACAGTTTAATTTCCCAAAATTGGGTCCTCCCTTAATGTTCTTTGTTTTGTTTTTCCATAACAAAAGGACTGTTTCATCCTTAAAACTCATAGTGGTTTTATCCCTAGCCTCTTTACAAGTATTTGAACCATCTGGAGTGCCTTTTAATTGTCTAGTACTTGTCTATGGGGTTTGTTATTTTGGTACGTTCTCCATTTGGTTTTGAATCTTGGTTTAGAATCACCCCACTCGAGTCTTTGAATACAATCAAAAGAGTAATCCAACTACCACATTGGGTTTTTGGAGGGTGTCAATTATTTCCCCTTTACTACTGCTCACGATCTCCTTTCCCAACACTTAAGAGTTCCCTTTGCTTTTGAGTGAGTCTACATTCTTGTTTCCACTATAATTGGTATGTTGTTTGTTTCTTTTTTCTCTTAGTCAAGTGTTTTGTTTGCAGGTATTAAATGGATCCTCAATAAAGATTACTAGTCTGACAAGGTGGTGCACCAGGTGTGTCCTCCTCAAGGCACAAACGCCTTTTTGGGTGGGAATTTATAGTGAATTTTTTTGATGTTTCCCCTCTTGAGGTCAAAAAATAAATTCTCAAGTTGGAAGTGAAGGAATTATGTGACCGTAAATACCTATCTGATTAAGAGATATCTGGAAGCATTGTTAAATTGGTACCAGATCTAGGAGAATTTTGGAGAAGAAGAATTCACTTTCTTCATTCCATCACTCACCTTCGTCAAATGGAGACATTTCTTAACATGGTTATGCAGGATAAGCAAGTGGAAAAGTACAAGCTCTTTGTTTCCCAGGAGGAGACAAAACATATATTGTGAGACATCAGATACAACCTTGATGATATTTTTGTAAGGTTTAGTCGAGTGGAACGTTTTGTAGTGTCTAATTCAATCATTGGAGTGATCAACATGAAGAGGAAACAATTATCAATTATATTCATCTGAATACTATTCCTCAAAAGTCCGATACACCTCTAAACAACTCACATGCATCTGCCTCTCTATGCTCGCCAATCATTATTCTTGAATAAAGTGTTCTTCAAACAAGTTGTATCAGTCTTCATGGTGGAAGGAATATGCAGCCTCTAGTTTATGTTTAAATTTTAATATACTATACAGTTTTTTCTTGTTGTATAGTTTCAAGTTCATTCTCATCATTTTGTTAAGTCCGTAATTGATAGCTCCATAAACAATATTGCTAATGATGAGCTATATGTCCAATTTTTTTTGTAGCAGTTAGTCAAGGGTGTCATATCTCAAAAAAAATTCTTGATGCAAACACCTATTGTCAATTTGTTGAAGGTTTTCTACTGTGTGTGACTTTATGGACTCAACATGATGAAATAATTTCTCTCCAGTTTTGCTAAAGTTTTGGAAAAAATTCTATTGTAATATATTATGTAATACTTTCAACTATCAATATAAATTTTTACCATATTTACAAAATAAAAATAATAATAATAATTATGCTTGGGATCCATAATTTTTATATATTAATACAATTTTTAAAAAAATCTTCACTTCATTATGAATTTTAACATTTTATTTTCAATTTATGTTTAGTCATAAAAAAAAAGTAGTATATTATGTTTGACATCTCAAAGTTCTAATTATTTATCAAAACCCCTTTTCCAGCTTCTTTTAATTGAGACAGGTTAGGTATGATAGAGTAATTAGTTTTTCTAGGACTTTGCATTCAATTTTGAATATACTAGCAACCATATCTTGTTAGCTTTGTGGCTTTGCATTCGATTTAGAATTTACTAGCAACCACACATCTTATTATTGAATATAATATTTATTTGTATAACTTAGCATTGAATGGGAAACATATATGTTTCCATGAGGAGAATGTGATAAAGGGTATTGCTTTCTATTTTGAAGTTGTAATTAATCATCAAGTTGTAATGATATATATCAAACAATTTTGGTATATAATTTATTATTTTATGGTTTCATATTCAATGGAGAGCATACCTTGTTAGCTTTGTGGCTTTGCATTCGATTTAGAATTTACTAGCAACCACACATCTTATTATTGAATATAATATTTATTTGTATAACTTAGCATTGAATGGGAAACATATATGTTTCCATGAGGAGAATGTGATAAAGGGTATTGCTTTCTATTTTGAAGTTGTAATTAATCATCAAGTTGTAATGATATATATCAAACAATTTTGGTATATAATTTATTATTTTATGGTTTCATATTCAATGGAGAGCATACCAATGTAGATCTATTTTAGTTATGTATCTAACATGTGCTAAGACGGGTCAAATCCTCGATGTAAAAACCATGCTTGAGATATTTGACACATATATCTCTATAACTACATCTATAAAACCATATAAAAGTTTATTGATAGAAGGATAAAATGTGTCCTATTTTGAATCAAATATTATTTCTAGAAGGATAAAAGGGGTCTTATTTTGAGATATTTTTGATAAACATTTTGGATTTTTGGAGGGGAGGAAAATTCATGAGGAAATGGGGGTTCCACAAGAAGGATCACACTCTATCAAGGTAAGAAAAGTAAGAAATATGATAATAAAAATGGACTTATCCAAAGCATATGACTAGGTGATTTGGTTCTTTATAAGATTAACCCTCATTCATCTAGGGTTTTATCCTTTTTTCATTGATTGGGTAATGAATTATATTAAATTGGTCTCATTTTACATCCTTACAAATCTTGTAACATATATCATCTTTAAGCTAGAAATAAAGCTTGGATAGTGTTATGAATCTTGCACCTTAAAAATGATAAGAAACCAATAATTACAATCCTCTTCGAGAGGGAAAACTCCTTCTACAATGTATACAATGTACAAGTCAATATTTTAAGATTCTAATACTAGCTCCCCTTGGTATATATATAGGAGAGAAAGGGTACAATTATAATAAGATGGAACCATGAGAGGTTCTAGCCTACATAACAGTATAATGATAGAAATGTAATCACTTAATATCTAGGGCTTAATAAGGGGTTTTAGGGTTAAAATGGGGCTTATATCGAGCTTAACATGCCCCTCCCATTCAAATAAGTGTTTTACTCAACACTGTAATATTAGTGGGTGTTTCTACATAAACAACTCATCTTCACATGTCACTTCTTCCACTGGTAGGTTCTTCCATTTGATGAGGTACTCAATAATTGCTCAAATTTTCTAGTTCTAGTATTATTTTTCCTTCTTCATTAATATTTGGAAGAATAATTTGGATTTGGATCTCGTCAAAATTACCTTCTTTAAGAAAGAAACATGGAATACTAAATGTACACGTGAAGATGGAGGCCCACTCCAATTTTTAAGCCATACTTCTAATCCTCTACAACACCTTATATTGTCCATAATACTTTGGTGATAATTTATTTTCCTTAATTCTTGCTTGAAGGACATGTGTTTATATTATTGTATTCTCACAAATACCCAATTTCCCACTTAAAAATTCCCTTTCACTACGATGTTGATTTTCTTATTGTTTCATCTTATTTTATGTCATAACCAAGTTGTCCTTTAAAAATTTGAGAACCTATTACTGGTGCCCTATGTGGTCCTCTATAACTTGAGCCTTTATAATCCCTTTCAAGAGTGATGTAATGGATGGGGGATGATATCCATAAAGTTTCATAAATGGTGACATTTTTGAAGAGTTGTGGAAGGATGTGTTGTTCTGCCATTCTATCGAGGGTATCCATTTGACCCATTGTGTTCATTTATCGTATGCAAAAAAACGTAGATATATTACTAAACATTTATTCACAATATCAATTTTCCCATCAGATTGAGTATGGTAAGATGAGTTGCAAGCCAATTGAGTATCCAAACAAGAAAATAGTTCAATCCAAAAAATTCATTGAAAATTGGATCTCTATCACTTATAATAATCTTTGGTATTTCATGTATCTTTTGGACCATTTCCATGAATGTTTTTGTCATCATACTTGCTTTAAAAGGATGATAAAGAGAGAAAAAATGGGGATTGTTATGAAACCAGCTCCAAAAATAGAAGAAAAGAGAGATCAACGCATTAGAAATAAGCCACTTCAAGGGGGAAACCTCCAATACATTACATAAATGAACAATTATTGGATGATACAAATGACAAAACCTCCTTTCTATATATAAGAGTCCATGGGGCCACAATTAATTTCTATTGGGGTCGCAATGTAATCCTAGCCGACCTAACAATAATAATGTAAGGGCACAAATATAATAATATGGGGGTTACAGGGGTACAACAATAACAATAAGGGGGTTACACTAACAACAATAAGGGACTATACTAGTAATATAAGGACCTAACATGCTCCTCTCCTTCAAAAAAGTGTTGTGCTCAATGCTTGAATAGCTCCGGGTGCTTTTGTATAAAATTCTCATCCTCCCATGTAGAATCTTCAGTGGGTAAGTTCTTCCATTTGATGAGATACTCTGAAATTGATCGATTTCATAGCTGTCGAGTTCTTGTTTCCGTGATCATTTGTGTGTTCAATATGGTTTTTCCTTCCTCATCAAGTTCTGGCAATATTGTTTGAACTGGAATTTTGTCCCCTATAACCTTTTTTAAGCATGAAACATGGAAACCTGGATGCACTCGCGAAGAAGCACGAAGCTCCAATTTGTATGCCATAGTACCAATATTTTGCAACACCTTGTAAGGACCATAGTACTTTGGTGATAATTTATTATCCTTCTTAGCTTGCTTAAGGGGAATTTGTTTGTATGGTTGTAGCCGTAAAAATACCCAGTCTCCCACATCAAAACTTCTCTCACTGCGATGTTGATCTGTCTATTTTTTAATTCGATTTTGTGCCAAATTTAGGTTATCCTTTAAGAGTTGGAGAAATTCTTGTTGATGCTCGATGTGATCCTCCACTTCTTGAACCCTAGAATTTTCCCTTAAAGAAGATGTGATGGACAATGGATGATATCCATAAAGTGCCATAAATGGGGTCATTTTTGCTGTTGTATGGAAGGAAGTGTTATACCACCATTCAGTGAGAGGTAACCACTTAACCCATTGTGCTTTATTATTAGATACAAAACAACAAAGATATCCTTCCAAACATTTATTCACTATCTCTGTTTGACCATTGGATTGAGGATGATAAGATGATCTATGAGCTAGTTGAGTACCCAAACAAGAAAATAATTCCTTCCAAAAATTTCCTGTAAAAATGGGATCTCTGTCACTTACAATAATCTTTGGGTTTCCATGTAGATTTTGAATTGTTTCCATAAATGCAGTAGCAACTGTACTTGCTTTAAATGGATGAGATAATGCACAAAAGTGTGCATACTTGGTAAGTATATCAACTACCACCATGATGACACTCCTTCCTTCAGACATCGATAAACCTGTGATAAAATCCATTGAAATCTTCTCCCAACATTGACTTGGAATGGATAAAGGTTGTAGAAGACCCGGGGTCTTAATCAAGTCTCAAATTTATTTTGTTGGCAAGCCAAACATTCCACCACAAAATTTTGAATATTAGATTTAAGGCCATCCCAAAAAAATTCTTTCTTCACCCTGTGGTAAGTTTTTAAAAATACCGAGTGTCCTCCTAAAGGAGAAGTTTGCAATCCAAAAGAATCTTTTGTTTTAGTTGGGAATTCTTACAAATAGATAGGCGATCTTTGTACCATAAGGAATAATTTTTCCAACTAAATGTATCAAATGTACTAGGATCTTGCTGCAACTTTTGAATGAGTGTCCAAACTTCTTCGTCCTTCTTCCATTCATCCCTTGCTTTGGTTATCCAGTCTGGTTGGATAATAGAAATGGCACAAAGCAATGCTTCCACCTCTTTATCCTTTCTTGAGAGTGCATATGAAACAACATTTAGCTTCCCTTTTTTGTAGATGATTTCAAAGTCATAAGCCAACATCTTTGTGACCCATTTTTGCTGCTCTTCTGAAGATAGTCTTTGTTCCAAAAAGTGTTTAAGACTATCATGATCAATTTTTACCTTGAAGTGTCTTCCCATTAGGTAAGGTCTCCATTTCTTTAGTGCATGTAGTATTGCCAACATTTCCTTCTCATAAATAGCCTTTTGTAAATACTTTCCTTTGATTGAATGACTTTCAAAAGAAATGGGTCTTCCTTCTTGCATTAAAACAACACCAATTCCATTTCCTGAGGCATCACATTCCACAATAAAGGTTTTTGTGAAGTCTGGCGTAGCTAAGACTGGTGCTAGGCACATTGCCTCTTTAAGATGTTCAAAGGCCTTAGTTGCTTCAGGAGTCCATGAAAATGCATCTTTCTTCAATAATGTTGTTAGAGGTGTTGATATTCTCCCATAATTCTTAACAAACTTGCGATAATACCATGTTAACCCGAGAAATCCTCGCAACTGCTTTATGGTTGTGGGGACTTTCCATTCCTTAATGGCTTTAATTTTGTTAGGGTCTACTTTAACACCCTCGTGAGATACAATATGACCCAGATATTCCACCTCTTGTACTCCAAAGAAACATTTGGATTTTCTTGCATATAATTGTTTCTCCTGCAATAGTTTGAGCACCCTGTCAACATGTTCAACATGATCCTTCCAAGACCTGTTGTAGATTAGTATATCATCAAAAAGTACTAGCACAAATTTTCTAAGGAAGGGTTTGAAAATGGAATTCATCAACCCTTGAAATGTAGAAGGTACATTGGTAAGGCCAAAAGGCATGACCAAAAATTCATAATGACCCTCATGAGTTCGAAATGATGTTTTTGGAATATCTTCAGTCTTCATTCTAATTTGATGATATCCGGAACGAAGATCCAACTTGGTAAAATAAATTGCTCCATGTAATTCATCCAATAATTCATCAATCACAGGAATGGGAAATTTATCTTTAATGGTGAGCTTATTGAGCTCCCTATAATCCGGACACATTCTTCATGATCCATCCTTCTTGTGTACCAATACTACAGGAGCAGAGAAAGAACTTTGACTAGGTTGAATTATACCCGCCTCTAACATTTCTGCAATCATACGTTCAATTTCGCTCTTTTGGAAGTAAGGATATCTATAAGGCCTGATGTTTGGAGGAACACCTCCTGGAATCAAATGAATAGCATGATCATGATCACGAATAGGTGGGAGTCCTTTGGGAGTTTCAAACACCTTGGAATGATTGTCCAAGACTTGTTGGAGATCTGTAGAAATAGATGATTTTGATGTCGGAACTTCTAGTGAGCATAATTGTGCAATTACGTCTCGTTGTTCTTTCTTTAGAAGCTTTGTCATGACATTAGAGCTTATTATCCTTCCCGGCTTCCCTTCAATACCCCGTAATTCGACTTCCTTTCCTTCTGAAAAAAATTTCAAGAAAAGTTATTGAAAATTAAAAGCTACCATCCCCAAAGATTGTAACCATTGTACTCCTAGTACAACATCAGCACCTCCCATAGGAATGGAAAGCATTGGACTATTCAATACATATTCCCCCATGGTTAGCTTGATATTATGGCATTTTCCAGAGCAATTTATAGTTCCTCCATTTGCAACCATTACTTGACATTCTAGTGCTGGGTATAGGAAACAATTCAATTCCTTGGCTACCTTACAATGAATAAAATTATGGGTACTACCCAAATAAATCAACACTATTACATTTTTCTTCTTGATATGTCCTTCTATCTTGAGAGTTAGAGGAGTGGTAATTCCTGCCAATGCATTACATGATATGGTCAGACTCATTTCTTCTTCTTCTAGGGTTGCGTCCTGGCGTATATCCTCTTCTTTTTAAGTTTCTTGTTCATTTTATTCCTCCTCTTCACAATCTATGTAAAATTATTTCTTCTCAACACACTTATGACCTTTAATGTATTTTCTGTAACAACTGTTGTGGTGTCAACCTTGTAGGTTGTGTAATTCTAGGAGTAGCAACACTTCCATCTTTATAGATTTGAGTGGTAGGCTTCCTTGTCGCCATAATTTTACATTCAATTTTTCTTGCCAACCTGAATGCCTTCTCTAATGAATCAGGTTCCCAAACGCGAACTTCATGTTGGATGTTATCCTTTAAAGTCCCTATGAAGACATCAATTCTTTGTTCCTCTAGAATATCAGTTACCCTTATATTCAATTTTTGGAAGTCCTCAATGTGCTCCACCACTGAACCCTTTTGTTTGAGATTTATCAATTGGCTAAAGAAGGTGTTGCTCTTTGTATCCTCATAATGGTAAAGTTATCATTTCAATAAAAAATTAACCAAGTGACAATTTTACGGGAGCAAATCGATACGTTGTTGTATTTTATTCTAAATGCAAGTTTCCAATGCGTACCTTGTGTGTTTTGCACACATTGAGATCAAAATATTGTTCCATCCGCAAAGTATCCATGTTACAGATCCTGCCATCAAAATCTTCGATATCCATCTTGGAATATGGTGGTTCTTTAATCCAACATTAGAGTTTGCAGTCACGCATGATTTATTTTGTTCTCATCATGATTTTCCCTACTATATTTCCCGCTCATTAGGAATCCATTTCTTGTATCAACTTTGACAACCATTCCTTCCTTCCAACCTTCCATGTCTTCCTTCCAAACCTTCCCCATTCTATACCATTCTTCAAACCATCTATCCACCTTTCTTCAAACTATCCAGTCAAAAGCTTTCAAAACGTCCATTTCATTTTTTGTTGCTCTTTGCGAGAGCGAAATTTGGTGCACTTGCTCTTGTAATTTTGATCGATAATGTTGCAATTATTCATCTTCATGAGTCATAGTAGAGTACTATGAGGGATTAATGGGTGTTTAATTCTTTTTAGGAGGAATTTTAGAACCCAATACTGATATCTATGCTCAATAGGCCTTTGGAATCACTTAAAACTGATTTTTCAAACAAGACTTATGCAATTTGAAAGAAAAATACACACTTTTTTCTTTATTTTGAGGAGATTGATATTGAAACTGAATTATCTCTGTGATTTCAGATATTCAATAATGAAATTTGGCCCTGACGTAGTCCTCTGAATCTTCTTTCAAATTCCATAGGTCTGACCTGATTTGGATTCTTGAAGAGAAAGTTACGCTCAATCTCCTACGATGACCTAATTATGGAATGGTTCAGTAGAGCGAAATTGTACGACTTGCCATGTGTCACTGTTTCCTCCTTCAGCTCTGAAATTGATACAGAAGAAACTAAAGTCTGTGTTCTTGCGGCCACTTTTTATAAAATTGAAATCCAATGCTCAGAGAGAGAGTTATGACGTTTTCCCACAGTCACCTCTTTGAGATGAAATTCGAGAGCCTGAAAAATCCCTAACGTCCACAGACCATATCTCCGAAAATATAGTGAATCAAGCTCTGGAATTTTTCCAGGGCGTTCCTCGGGATGCAGCTTCGCTCTATGAAAATTTCAGCTTCTGAACCCTCGTAGAAGAAAATTTATAGCGAAAATTCCAGGATGACCTGTTTAGGTTAAATTCAGGAGCCTGCAAAAATCCCTAACTTTCACAGATTATTTCTCTGAAAATATTGCGAACCAAGATCTAAATTTTTTTCACAATGTTCCTTAGGATTTCTTCTTTGCTCTATAAAAATTTCAGCTTCTGAACCTTCGTAGAAAAATTTTTATAGCTAAAATGTCATGATGACCTGTTTGGAGCAGGGAAACCCTAGAATCCAAAGCTTTGATACCAAATGTTATGAAACCAGCTCCAAAAATAGAAGAAAAGAGAGATCAACGCCTTAGAAATAAGCCACTTTGAGAGGGGAACCTCTAATACATTACATAAATGAACAATTCTTGGATGATGCAAATGATAAAACCTCCTTTCTATATATAGGAGCCCATAGGGCCACAATGTAATCCTAGTGGGGCCGCAATGTAATCCTAGCCAACCTAACAATAATAATGTAAGGGCACAATAATAACAATATGGGGGTTACAGGGGCACAACAATAACAATAAGGTGGTTACACTAACAACAATAAGGGACTATACTAGTAATATAAGGACCTAATAGGTTTGCATTGTCATTCGACCAAACACTACCATAATGACACTCTTTCCTTTATATTTGGGTAAAACGATAATAAAATCCATTGAAACTTCTTCCAAACATTGGTTTGATATGGCTGAAGGAGCTCTGGGGTCTTAATTGTATCTCCCTTATTTTGTTGGCATACCACACATTCTGCAATGAAATTTTGCATATCTTCTTCAAGACTTTTCCAAAAAAAAAAAAACTTGATCTTCTAGTATATCTTCAAGAACCTTGAATGTCCTCCTGTAGGAGAAGTGTGTAATTCTGAAAGGACCTTATATTTGAGTTGAGAAGTATTACATAAGTATAAGTTACCTTAATACCATAATAAATCATTTTTCCACAAATTGTTTACTACATTGGGGTCCTACTATAGTTGTTGAATGATCTTTCATGTATTCTATCTTGCTTACGAGTCTATCCTTGCTTCTTCCACCAATTCATCTTGTGGAATGGAAATAGTACATAGAAAACCATTTTTTTCTTCCTCTTTCCTTGAGAGTGCGTATACCACAATATTTTATTCTCCCTTTTAGTAGATAATTTCAAAGCCATAACTCGAAATTTTGTGACCATTTTTTTATTGTTCTTCTATAATAGAGTCTTTGCTCAAATAAGTACTTCAAACTATCATGATATGTTTTACTTTGAAGTGTCTTCCTATTAGGTATGGCTATTATTTCTTTATTTCATGTAGTGTGGCCAACATTTCTTTTTCATATATGGGCCTATGTAAGTTCTTTCCTTTAAGTTTGCTAATTTCATAAGTAAGTGGCCTTCCTTCTAGCATCAAAACTACATGAATTCCATGGCCTAAGGCATCACACTCCATAATGAAGGTTATTGTGAAGTATGGGGTCACCAAGACATGAGTTGTACATATAGCCTCTTTGATTTCTTTAAAAGATTTAGTTTCTTCTTTAGTCAAATAAAATGCTTCCTTCTTCAATAATTTTGTTAGAGGTGTTGCCATTTGACCATAATTCTTAACAAAATTGTGGTAATATCATGTTAATCCTAAGAATTCTCTTAATTTCTTAAAGGCATTGGGAATCTTCCATTCCCTCTTAGCTTTGATTTTGATTGGATCCACCTTGACACGCTCAAGTGATATAATATGACCCAAAATTTTCAATTCTTGAACCCTAAAGGCACACTTAGAAGGCTTTGCATATAGTTGTTTCTCTTCCAATAGTCTTAAGACCCTGTCAACATGTTGTACATTATCTTCCCAATATTTGTTGTATATTAGTATGTTGTCAAAAAACACTAACACAAATTTTCTAAGAAAGGGTTTGAAAATATAATTCATCAATATTTGAAATGTTGAAGGCACATTTATAAGTATAAATGGCATAACTAAAATCTGAAAATGACCTTCATGTGTTCTAAATATTGTTTTGGGAATGTCTTCTTGCCTCATTCTAATTTGATTATATTCATAACCAAGATCACAATTATTATAGAAAATTACTCCATGCAATTCATTTAATAATTCATCAATGAAAGGAATAGGAAACTTATGCTTGAGTTATCTATAATCTAGAGACATATGCCATGAACCATCCTTTTTTATAACCATCACCACAAGTATAGAAATCACTTTAGCTAGGTTGAATTATGCACACCTCTAACATTTCTTGAACCATATGCTTAATCTCACTCTTTTGTACTGATGTGGATTCCTATAAGGCCTAATGTTAGGTGGTACACTTACAGGCTGCAATTGAATAGCATGGTCATGATCTCAAGCAGGTGGTAGACTCTTAGGCATCTTTCCAAATACCTTAAAATGATTGTTGATAACTATTTGGATATCCATTGGAGTAGAGAAAATATTAGGGGAATTTTGAGGTAAAAAATGGGTCTCAAAACAAAAAATGTACTAACAAAATTAATTTTAGAAGAACCAATAGGATTCAAGATGATGATGTTATCCTCAAGGGTAAATAGTTTGGAGGGAAAAGGAGAAAATTATTTTTTAATTTTAATTTTGGCTTATATTCATATAGGTTTACTCAAATTTTAAGTGTTTACGTTTGTTGAATGCATAATTAAATACCACAACCAAGGAGTGACCACTTTGCATACATATGAGTAGACCCACATCAAAAAAAATTGAAAATACATGAAAAAGGTGTGTTGAGCATGTTTTTTTTTCATGTATTTTCAATTTTTTTCGATGTGGGTCTACTCATAAGTATGAAAAGTGGGCATTCATTGGAAGTGGAATTTAATTTTTCATCCCATGGCCCATTTTAGTAAACCTATGAGGATATAAGCGAAAAATACAATTTAAAAATAAGTAGTTTTATTTATTTTTCCTTAAAAACTCACAACTCTCATTTTATTTTAACTATCATTTTATTATTTTCCTCAATAGGCCTATTTTAGACATCAAAATTCCACTAATATGGTTTTTTTAATGTCTAGTGAATATGATTATGCAATTACACCTCGATGTCTCTTTTTTAGCAATTTTGTCATGTTAATAGTCCTTATATGAAATATCCATGTTATAGGATCGTTACCAGTAAACTTCCTTGTATCGGTCTTCAAAATATAGTAGTTCCTTAATGTTGACTTGAAGCCTTGATGATGTAGACATTGGATTGAAAATTCATGACAGTGTTTTTGTGATTCAATATTTGTGCTCTCCAATTGTGATAAAATACTCCTTGTATGATATTGATTCTCAACACCATGATTCTCCTTATGATTATGATTTCCTTGTATCTCTAATCCCTTTAGGGAGTTCTTTTATTAAAATGTTTTATAATTCTTATATTTCTTCCCTGATGGATTTTTTCATTTCTTCTTTATTTTCATTCATCTTCTTTTCTATTCCTTCTTTATTTTCATTCATCTTCTTTTCCATTTAGCTTTTAATTTTTTCTTGAGAACCTGAGAAATCATCTTTTTTCAACATACTACCATCCATTTCATTAACTTCGTTCTCTAATAGAGAAAACATAAATTCTAAGTCTTCACTTTCTTCTTGAGTCAAGGACAAGCCTTTAGTAGATTTAGTTGGTGTAGTAGCTTTCTTTGGGAGCATGCTGGAAAATAATAATAGTTCTCTTCTTTGTCACAAATTTTAATTACCAAAAAGGAAGATATGGGATCTTCTAATCAACAATTAGGTCACTTGTAAGTTATGTACCTTAATTTGGAAAATATCTAAATGGATGAAGTTATTCTTGATATATCCATATGATTTGAGTCCTTATAGATCTAAAACAATTATCGGTAATACTATGATATGTATTTTTTGCAATTCTATAGGTGTGAACATAATTTGATGTGCCAGTTGAAATTTATGGTAACCTTCACAAAACTTATTGATTTGTGGCCTCTTCCCACGAAAAAAAATTGTATAGTGAGGCATGTGTCTAGTTATTTAAATATAATTATAAAATTTGCAACCATGGTACTCCTATATTCTCCTAAATTTGAAGCATTAGAGATATTTTGAGGTCTAAAATGAGCCTCCAAAGGAATATTAGAAATTAATAGTGGAAATAATAAAACAATATTAAATTAGATCATCAAATTTTAGAGGGAAAAAAGAAAAAACTATTTTTTCAACTCCTATTTTTAACTTATCTCCCTACAATTTTACTCAAATCTCAAGTGAGAGCACTTGTTGGATGCAGAATTTAGTTCATCATCCAAGCAGTACCCATGTTGCATACTTTTGATGGACCTTTCTACACGAAAAATTATAAATACATGAAAAAATGTGAGTAAGACTAGATCCACTAAACAATAATGCATTAATACTTATTGGGAGGCGATCTTGGATGGGTCCGCCAAGACTCCATGTTTGCATAAAATGTGTCCTAAAAGTTCACCAAAGGGTTTTTTGTGACCTAAATTCCTATCAATCTTGTGAGGGAAGAATAACCTCTTTTTGTGGCTCTGGTGTTTACCGCAAAGTTCCTATCGAGTATAATACAGCAGGGCATGGTTATACGGACATGCTTCATATGATGGGTTGGGACTACACCTAAGTAAGATGGTATGAGTTGGATGTGGAATGTACAATGATGAGTCTTTCTTTGGAATGAGTTCGATTATCACTAGGTGGATTTTAACTATGATTCTAACTAGGTGTTGCACGAACGAATGAAGTGTTATATCCAATATAGTACATATACAGGTACAATGTGGATTATTACAATTCTGACTTATCCCTTGATTGAGATATTGATCCATAGCCTATTCTTATTTTATCCCTGGGAATACATAGAAGTGGGATTGAAGTTCCAAAATGTATTACCATGAAAGATAATCAAGGTAGGTAGGTACTAAGAAACCCCCGTTTTGTAAATTTGAATGAATAAACTCAAGGTTATACCCTTTTCAATAAATCCTACAGGCTTAGAACCAAGGAGATTCATCCATGGGTGTTCTATCTGCACAACCTAGATTCCAACATCTTATAAATTTATTGCTTAACCTATTCCTTGTATTGTGGATTCATTCTGTATGAAATCACATTTTTGATGTATTTCTCATTTTTCGTGTAGCGAGGTCCATATAAAGTATGAAATATGGGTACTCCTTGGATGAGGAATTAAATTATGTGTCCAATGTGTGCTTCCAATCGAAATTTGAGTAAAATCTTAGAGAGATAAGTTGAAAATATGAGTAAAAATAAAAAAATAAAAAAAATATATATAAAAAAAAAATATATATATATATATATATATAAAACTCCAAAAATGGTGAATCATCCCCCATGGTTGAAATAATCATCTTGAATCCCATTGTTTCTTATAAAGTTTATTTTGGTTGTACATTTTTGTTTTGAGGCCCATTTTAGAACTCAAAATTTCTCTAAGGATTCCACAGTCTGAAAATTCCTAGAAAAAAAAACACAAAAATACCAAGCTTACATGTTTAAAAATTATTTCCGGATTTTCCACAAACCCTAAGTGTTTAATGGTGCTTTCATTGATGCCATTTTTGTTCCATGAACGCTCTTGATACTTTCTAGATAACATCAATTAGAAGCTCCTATGGGAAAAAATCCCTTGAAGCCACACACTTATTCAAGATTTTTTAGGATTAAGATCGGTGAATTCACTCATAATACCACTTTAATTAGATGTTCCATGTCATTATGATTCTAATTGTATATATCATGTCGTGAGACTCCTTACGATTTGAGAGACATGTCTAATTTAATTTGGTGCACCCACCATGTGGTCAAAAACCCCAAAATTATTATTGGCTAGAGTCATGAGAACAAGAAGGATCTTAATTGAAGTATCAATTTAAATATTTTGGGTCAAATATCATTATAATATTGGTTATGGAGTTTCAACCCCAATTTAATTCAAAATTCAATGATGTCTTCTATGTAAATTCAACCTACAAGGAAATTTGTTTTTATCTCCAACATTCAAGCTTGAATTTCATCTTCCCTCCAAATTTGGTTAAGTTAGCTTCTCTAAAAATCCTCCTTCGTCTCTATAAAAAAGGATCCTTGTGTCACTTACTTGGCATGCATTCAAAGTTAATAAAAAGGATCTAATGCTCTGAAATTTATTGGCCTTAAGGATTTCTTAAAGACTTAATAAGGAGGCAGAGTCTGTGATGGGTCTCGGGTTATGGTTCTTCATCTTGGAATAATGGTTTCGTTGGTAGTGATTTATCTTTTTAGGCTTTGTGGTCATATTTCAATTAAGTGATTCTATGAAAATATTTCAAAGTCTCTTTTAGTGGCCTTGGGAAGAATTTTCAATTATGTGATTAGAGAAATTTGCAGCCCTAGTAAGAGGATAGTTTGGACCCCTTATTAAGTACATCCGAGGCATTCAATCGCCTATTTGAAGCAGATTTGGAGTTTATTTTGTTTTTTTGGGATATTGTGACTTGGTTACAAAACTATAACCTATTGGGGCTTCTATTACAAAGTCTTGGCAGGTTCGTTGTTGCTTGATTGGGCACATGATCCGACAATGTTTTGACGGATCTTCTCAACATCTACAAAGGAAGTAATACAATATTTAACTTCAATACTTTGTGATCTATATTTTTGAAGCATTTTCGATGCATGTAATTGCAGTGTAAACATGCTATAATAAATATTAGTGAAAGCCCAATCTTAATTCAGTGAAAGTAGAGTTCTAGCTTTCAAAGTCAACCATTCATAGCCCGAGACCATCATACAACATAATCAAAGACATAGTACTAGGATTTCAACAAGAATGAAATATCTATTTGCCGATAAATTGGATACATCTGAATCTAGAAAGAGTGTGATTCCCACATCTGGGCCCAATTTGAGAAATAATTTGTCCTATAGAAAAATCTGGTGGAGGAAAAAGTATTGGTCTGATGTTAGTATTTTGGCAAATCTAGCATAGCGAAGATGCCCCTTAGAATTGGAAATCGAGTAAGTGGATTTATATTTTTGTTCACGATCCTTTTGTACTATTGTGAGATATTAAAAAATGATCATTAATAAAGTTTGGTGAAGGTTCAAATTGAATTACAATGTGTAATCCAGTCAAACGATCAGTTAACCAAACGAATTTCACCATTTGATTAACATGCAAATTGAGCCATATGAATCTAGATTTATATGCAGAATTAACCACGGGATATTATCGATTTTAGTTATATATAGCCACACATACTATGTATAGGTAGCACATCACATTGAATAATTTATATACGCACACGCAAGTTATGTATGGGTTGCACATATATGAATGGTGAATTCTTAATCCATTTGTTGTTTTAAAATGTGTCAATTATATTGGAGGCATATCCAATATAATGAATTTATATGGTAATCAAATATTGGAGTCAAAGGTTCGAATTTGGCACTTCCTATTTGTATTTTAAGTTTCATTTTATAGCATTCTTTGCAATATCTGGTGAACAGTTTGTAGCACAGGAACCAACGTTTGGATAATTTGTAAAACATTGCATGGGAGTATGAATTTATAAAATAATTAATTCATTATATATTTTTAAAGTAAATGTTGACCCAAATTGAAATCTGGAAGATGTCAGAGAAGGATCAAGTGATTACAAACAATTTTGTTTGGAAGATCTAGGATGTGTAACAAATTTTTCACCCAATAGGATTTTTTATATAAGTAGAGATATCATGATTTGACATGTTGATGTTGATATTAGTGTTTACATAGTTGTTATGTACACTTGATGAGGTTTGAAATTTTGATGTGCAAAGAGACAGTGGCTAGTTCTTGATGTACTACAGAGTTCTTCGTAGGGAGACTGGTTGGACAGAAGCAGAGGTAGTGGCATCACATATATTGATAAACTAAACATAGATTTGATAAAGGAACAACTTGAGAAAAAATAGTGTTTTTTGTTGACCTTGATATTGAGTAGAAGAAAATATTATTATGACAGTGGACTTAACAAATTTTTGCTACTAGGGTTTGATCTTTTTAACAAGTGTTATCGTTGTTGACAACCTTGTGCCATGTTGTTGTGGATCTAACAATGAGAATTTGATGAGCTAGGGTTAAAAATTATAATGTGATTTGAATAGGGATGCAAATATTTGTTGAGCATAGACTTTATGCATAGTTTGATGTTTGTAGGTTTTGTAGAGAGGACTAGGTATTTTTCTGATATGCATGTTGATGGTCATTATAGAGATGAAAAGTGAATCCGCTAGGGTTTACTATTGATATACATACTGATAAGAAGCAATGTATATTGTATTGTAGTTTCATTTGTATTCGGATATCGAGCACAAGTGTATCTAGTTTAAAAATTGTGAAATGTGATATGTTGGCTGATTAGGGTGGTGCAAGGTAGGAGAGTGGAGTCTCCTTCAAGTCAAATCTTGAGAACACTTCAAGGTGGCAAGGTGGTGTTAGGGTAGGTTGGAGCCTGTGCAGGGAATTGTATTTTCCATCCAGTGGTAATAGGTAAATAGGGTGTTGGATAATCCTTCGAGTCAGAGCCTATATACTTGGGTGTTGGAGCATACATCCTGTGGTAATTGATAAACAGGGTGTTGGAGCATCCTTCAAGTTGTAGCCTATAAACTAGGGGGTTTGAGGCTCCCTTAGTTGTAGCTAAAAATGATGGAAGTTGGAGCTTCCTATTGATGTATTGATTGAAGAAAAATATTAAGAAGCGTTGGTGGTTTTTCTCCCATAAGGGTTGTAAGGATTCTGGACACCACATATCTCCACAATGGTATGATATTGTCCACTTTGGGCCTAAGCCCTCATGGCTTTGCTTATGGGCTTTACCCCAAAAGGCCTCATACCAATGGAGATATTTTTCCATCCTTATATACCCATGATCCTACCCACTTCTAGTCAATGTGGGACTTTGGTCGTATACCCAACAATCCTCCCCTCGAACAAAGGACCATCGAGCCTCCCCTCAAACGATTATCCATCCGTCCACTCTCTACCAACCAGGATTCTCCACTCCAATGCGTTGGAAGCACACGCCTTACATGGAGCACCACCTGCCTCGAGAGCTTGCTCTATCCCAGGTCAACTCCTCTTCACCGTGTTGGGACCAGGACACGTCCATGAAGAATCCGGAGCATACCGCCTGTCTAACCAAGCTCATCCATGGATCCCATCGTGATATTACCGGGGCCCACCACCTTCGTTCGGCATTCGAGGATTCATCCACTTCGCTAACTTCGGGGCATGGCTCCGATACCACTTGTAAGGATTTTGGACACCACATATCTCCACAATGGTATGATATTGTCCACTTTGGGCCTAAGCCCTCATGGCTTTGCTTATGGGCTTTACCCCAAAAGGCCTCATACCAATGGAGATATTTGTCCATCCTTATATACCCATGATCCTACCCACTTCTAGTCAATGTGGGACTTTGGTCGTATACCCAACAAGGGTTTCCACCTAAAAATATGTTATGTCTATTATCTTGATTATATGCATTGTTGAATGGTGTTAATGATTTTTTATGTTTAAATAATGCTAATAATGTTTAATTCTATGAAAAGTTAAAAGTAATAGATTCACCCCTCCCCCCTCTCAGTATTTCCAACAAGTGGTATCAGAGTGACAGGCCTCGAGTTTGAAACTCACCTGAATCGCGTTAGGGAGAGATTGTTTGACATTAGGTTCAATGTTCCAAGTGTGTTTCATGACATGGACTAACTGCCTCTCGTGGATCCTAACTTTTTCAATGGTAGTGGAGAACAATGCCTATGGATTTTGGTCTAACGGTAATCATGATTCCAATAAGTGGTATCATAGCAGGTTCCTTCAGTAGCATCTTAACAAGTGGAAGGTTGATCTTAGGTGAATCAAGATGGGAAATTCAAGGAAGAAAACTGCCAAGCATTCGAAGAAGCCAAAGGAATTTCCTCGTATTGAAATTATTTTAGAACTTATTACAACTGACGAAGATAAACAGGTTGGTCCAATTCCTCTGATCAATGAATCAAGTTTTGTATTTTGGAAAGATAAATTGTAGATATATTTTCAAGTTATTGGATATGATATATGGGATTTTTTTGAGTCTGGAAATACCCCTACTGATGAATCAAGAAAATATAATTCTAAGGCCATGAGCATCATCTTGAGTTCCCTGCCATATTCTATGAAATCCGATGTAGGATGATGCTCATATGCCAAACATCTTTGGGAGAAAATTCAAAATATTCATGTAGGTCGAGATCATGTTGGTCAAGAGAAAGATGATGATGATTCTTCAAGTCAAGCATATTATCATATGGAATATTCTAACAATGAGGAAGAAGATCAAGAAGAGGAAGCAAACATGGAAAAGGTATTAATCAAAGCTTTGAAAGAGTTGAGGAACACAGAAGAGGAAAAGCATACACTAAAAGAAGAAGTTGCTCTCTTGAAACTCAAAGTGAAAAAAGTAGAAAAGAGGGAAAAGTAATTGGTAAGCCAATTAAAGGAATATGGTCATGAAACTGAAATTAATCAAAAGCAAAAGGACCTAGATCCATCTTTAGAAAAAATCATCAAGCTTAAAAAACAAAATGAAAGGCAGAAGGAACAAAAACAAGACTTCAAAAAAGCAATTGAAAATACCACTCTTATAAAATTTCAAGTAGAATAAGAAAAAGAAAGAAGGAAATTGTTCAAAATCATATTTCCAAAGACCTTGCACAAATGAAAGGAGAACTTGACACTACTCTATCAAAAATTAATAAGCTCAAGTAATGGAAAAAGGAACACTTGCTGGATACATGAAAGGAAATATTAAGAATTGGCTTAGTTGAAGATGAGGGAAGAATAAGTAGGTAAAGCTACATGTGACAAAGGCACAAGCTCCAATACCCCACAAAGCAAGTTTGATGAGAAGGCTGACAGTAGGATACCTAAAATTCCAAATCAAAATGAAGGACAAAAGAAGGTTAAAAAGGTTTTTTCTCCAAGAAGTAATCAACAAAAGGTTGCACCTCCTCTGAAGAAAGATGACTTCAGAAGATCATTAAGATAGGACACCTCATCCAAGTACCCTAGCATGTTTAATGGTTATTTCTTTTCATGTTTTAAATTTGGGCATATGGCTAGGTATTGCGGAATGTATGGCATGGGTAACTGATCTGAAAACTAGAGAGCATGAAACTTGTAATATGGTCTTTATAATTTTACTATAGGGGATTGCAAGATTTAGTTACATATTTGTCACATAATCATGAAAATATCAACATAACCTTGGATAGAAAATAACTTAGACAAGCATGAAAATGAAGCATCAAGAGAAATATGATAACAAATTTCACTCCCTCCACTGGGCTATCCCTTTGTATTCGCCTCCAAAGGTCAAATTTATTTTTTTCTTTCTTCTAAAGATGTTGAATGTATACAATGTTTTACAAAAAGGATTGAATCCAAAAAACTGCCTTCTACTACCATGAAAATCCCAACTTCCAACTTGACATTAGAGAATTACTTGTTAGGTATATTCTCACACTTAATTCAATTTCCATTTTCCAAATTAAATGAAAAATACATGTACAAATTGAGACCCATAAAGTATTAATCATTTATGCTTCAAACTTGTCCACATTTTTCCAAAGTTTGGACGAGCTTTCTTGGGTGTGCATAGTTTTTTTGAGCTCATCAAGTGCCAACAACGGACACCTTTTGTAAAAAAATTCCAAGAGGGGGTATCCTCCTAGATCAATCCTCCCCATAGAGAAGGATTTTGGTCCTCCAAAAGCATAAGGAAAAAATGTAAATTCCTTCATTATCTTTAAAGGAAATATTTAAAACATGCCACAATGTTCTTTTTTTCTCACAATATGTATATGACCTTAGTAGTTAAGTCTGAAAGCTATGTTGAATACTTGCAGCAAGGAGCTTCCTATTAATCACTGGAAGTTACAATAGGCATTCACATTGTTGAATTTCGTGAAGACATACTTTGTCATTTTTATAGACCTCGTACTTGCAGCCAAAAGCATAATAACTTGAGCCTCATCTGTAGGGATGTTATCATACACATTATCATCCCAGCATAACAAATTTGTGTACAATTATATTTTCCTACAGCTGCAGTAGCATTTCTTATTGTTGTAGAGCTAGGAAAAACACCAACATGCAATAACACAATGATTTGTTGCATGGTCTAACAATAAATCCTGAGCACTTTATTCAAGTAGCTATAGTTCTATGATCACGTTCCAAGAAACCTACCATGGAATAAAATATCCCATTTCCCTTCTCAAACTCTATGAAAGGAAAAGCAAGTGCACGTTCTTCAAACACAAAATATACAATTTATTCAAAACTTGTAGGAACATGGCAACAAATAGGGAGTGGAGAACCTCAAATTTGGTTTGAGCACTCATGTGAGAACATTTTTTGTATCTGGCTTCATGTCCATATAATTCATAATGTTTTCTCATGTACGATGTGTAGTTGTAGCAGTAATTGCAACTTCATTTCTTTGAGTCTATTTTGGAGCTCTTACTTTTCATATTCCAATATCTTCATATGTTTTCGCAACTCAATAATTTATCTGTCATCATTATACAACTCCTCTACCATTTACTTCATGGTTTAGAATTCTTGAAAAAACTTATGAGTCTTTATAAATATTTGCAAAGAAAGGTTCAAAATACCACATTTTGAATCAAAGGGAATTACCTTCTCCTTGTTTGAACTGAAGTTGTCAAATGTACCCACTAAGCCAAACAATCAACTACTTTCATAACAAGTGATCTAAAAAATGGAGAGCCTAAAACTTGTAATAAAGTCTTTATAATTTGACTATAAGGGCTTGATAAATTTAGTTACACGTTTGTCACATAAACATGCAAATATCAACATAAACTTGCATCGAAGAGAACTTAGTCAAGCATGAACATGAAGATTCAGGACAAAGATGATAATGGAGTTCACCCCCTCCACTTGGCTATGTCTTTGGATTTGCCTCCAAAGGTAAAATCGCTTTATTTTATTTCTTCAAAAGAGGTTTAATGTATACAATGTTTTACAAAAAGGACCGAATCCCCAAATTCCTTCTACTACCAAAGAGCTTTCAAGGCCAATACAATGCATACATTTCTCAAAAAGACATCCTCTCTTGAGCTCTCAAGGCTCTCAAAAACAAAATATTATTCAACAATCCCTCTAAATAAGACTCTCTCAAACAAGCTCTCCAAAAAATCTTAACAAGCTATCTCAAGCAACCTCTCGCTTCCCCCTCAAAGACTTTTTTAAACAAGGAGAACATAAGAGAATTTACAAGTTTTTTGTTTTTTGAGATCCATAAACAAAGGAGAGAATATCTCCTTAGATCCACATTCCAAGGAGAGAATAAATATCTTGATCCATAAAAAGAGGAACTTATGAGATTCTTAAGGAGAAAACATCTCAAATCCACATATCAAGGATCTCATCAATATTTTTAAGGGAAACAATCCCATGAAAATCTCAACTGCCAACTTGAGATTAGGAAATTGTTTGTGAGGTGGATTCTAACAATTAATTAAATCTCCATTTTCCAAATTAAATTAAATATACATGTACAAATTGAGACCCATAAAATATTAGTCATTTACACTTCAAAGTTGTCCACATTTTTCCAAAGTTTCTGTGAGCTTTCTTTGGTGTGCATAGTTGTTTTGAGCTCATTAAGTTCCAACAATGGACACCTTTTGTAAAATCTGTCCAAGATGGGAGATCCTCTTGGATCAGTAACTATCAAAGGCATTATAAAAACCATAGAAGCAATTTTGCAAGATCACAAGTAAAATTCCAAAAAAAAATCATCAAAAAGGATATGTCACTAGTTCAATCATTTAGGCCCAACATTGAATGTTGCAAATGCCATAACTATGGGCATATAGCTCGCAATTACAGGTTCAAGATGAAATCTCTTAGCCCTAACACTAGGTACAAGAAGCTCTAGAGAATAAAACAAATGCAAAAGGATCACGTCTTTGCAGACATGATTTCAGGTTTTGTAAAAGTGAAAGATCATGATGAGTTAAAAAGTACATTGAAAGATGTTAAGGTTCAGGATGATTCGGCCGAAGAGCTAGTTCATACATTATTTTGAAGAATCCAGCATGTTGTCTCCCTATCCAGTAAATTTTGAACAGGGGGAGCCTATGTAGTAGTAATTGCACCTTCATAGGTATATAATTTGACAGGTTGATGGATGATAGATGATAGATAGCATAAGAAATCAAAGCAGCTTTAAGCATCATGGGAAACTTTAGCAGAATAGCAGCTTCAACTAACAAATTCATGGACAGGATTGTAGAAAAGTATGTGCCAAGTCATGAGGATCATTTTGTCAGGGGGAGCAACAATATGTAACAGAAAAGTAGACAACTTATTAAGGGGAGTAACCCTTTTCCATTGATGTCAAAGCGGGAGATAAATTAGGAGAAGAAGTTCGAGGCATAGAGTCAAGGGGATAAAGTGATCACAGGGGATTATGTGTTGCCATCAAATTCAAAGGGGGAGAATTTTGAATGGTTTTTTCATTGATGCCAACATTGGTCCATGAACTCTCTTAATCTTTTTCTAGATAGCATCAGTTGGAAACTCCAAAGAACAACAAGCCCTTGAAGCCCACCCTTATTGAATATTTTTTAGGATCAATATTTGTGTATTTGCTCTTAATTCCGCCTTCATTATATGCTCCTTGTCATGACGATTCTAATGGTATATAGAATACCATGAGACTCCTTACGATTTGAGAGATATTTCTGATTTAATTTGGTGCACCCAAAGTGTGGTCAAAAGCTCCAAACAAGGAGATGTGGAAAATTATTATTGGCTACATTCAAGAGGACAAGAAGGACCTTTATTAAAGTATCAAATTAGAAATTTTGGTTCAAATGTCAGTATCCTATTAGTTGTGGAGTTTTGGCTCCAAGTTAATTCAAAATTCAGCAATGTCTTCTATGTAAAGTCGACTTCCAAGGAAATTTGTTTTTGGCTCCAACATTCAAATTTGAAATTTGTCTTCCCTCCAAATTTGGTTAAGTCAAATTCTCTAAAAACACTCCTTTCTCTCTATAAAAGGGCTCCTTGTCTCACTTAATCAACACGAATTCAAAACTAATCATAAGGATCTAATGCTCTGAAATTTCTCAACCTTGAGGAGTTCTTGAAGACCTAACAAGGAGGTAGAGTATGTGATGTGTCTTAGGTTAAATGGTTTTTCATATTGGAATAAGGGTTTCGTTGGAACGATTTATCTTTGCAGGTTCTACGGTCCAATTCTATTCAAGTAATTTGATGCCAATCTTCTAAATTTGCTTTATGCAACCTTGGGCAACCTTGTCAATCATGCAAGAAGAAAAAATTTCAGCCCTAGTAAGAGGACAGTTCAGACCCCTTCTTAAGTACATATGAGGAATTCAATAACATATCTTAAGCTAACTTGGAGTTTATTTTGTTTCTTTGGGATATTGTGACTTGGTTACAAAATTACAACCTATTAGGGGTGTTATTATGAAGTTCTGGAGGGTTCATTGTTTCTTGATTTGTCACATGATACGGCAATATTTTGACGCATCATCTCAGTACCTACAACGGTAGTAGTATAAGATTCAACTCCAATACTCTGCATTCTAGATTTTTAAAGCATTGATGAGGCATGTAACTATTGGTGGAAACCTATTCTAATAAACATTAGTGAAAGCAGAGTTCCAGCTTTCAAAGTCAACGCTTCATAGCTCGAGACCATTATACAACATAGTAAAATACATGGTATTGGGATCACAACCAAAATGTAATATATATCTGTCGAGAAATTGGATATGTTTTAATCTGGCAAGAGTATGATTCCCATGTCTGGCCCAATTTGAGAAATAATATGTCTGGTAGAAAAATATGGTGGAGGAAAATTCTTGGTTCGATGTTAGTATTTTAGCGAATCCAGCATAGAGAAGATTCCCATTAGAGCTGGAAATCAAGCAAGCAGATTTAGAATTTTGTTCACAATCTTTTTGGATTGTTACAAGATATTCAAAAATGATCATTCAGAAAGTTTGGTGAGGCTTCAAATTGAATTACAATGTGTAGTACATTCAAACAATCAATTAACCAAATGGATTTCACCATTTGTTTAACATGCAAATTGAGTCACGAGAATATGGATTTATATGTAGAATTAACCACAAGAGATTGTAGGGGAAGAACGTCACATTAAAGAATCTATATATTTCCATGCAGGTTATGTATGGGTTACACGTATACGAATGGTGAAGTCTTAATCCATTTGTTATTTTAAAATGCACCTAACACATTGTTGGCATATCCAATATAATGACTTTATATGGTAAACAAATATTGGATTCAAATGTTCAAATTTGGCAGTTCGTATTTTTATTTTAAGTTTCATTTTGTTGCATTGTTTGCAATATCTGGCAAACAGTTTGTAGTACAGGAACCAACATTTTGGTAATTTGTAGAACAGTTCTTGGAAGTATGAAGTTGTAGAACAATTAATTCATTATATATTATTAAATTAAATATTGGCCCATATTGAAAACCAAAATATGTCAGAGAAGGATGTGGTGACTACATCGATTTTGTTTGGAAGATCTAGGATGTGTACAAAAGTCCTCACCCATTGGAATTTTTAATATAAGAAGAGATCTCATGATTTGACAAGTTGATGCTGATATTAGTATTTACATACTTATTATGTACACTTGATGAGATCTGACATTTTAGTGAGTAAATAAATAGTGGCTAGTTCTTGTTGTACTACAGAGTTTTTCATACATAGATAGATTGGACAGAAGCAAAAGCAGTGGCATCTGGGATATTGATCAGTTAAGCAGAGATTTGACAAAGAAACAAGTAACTTGATCAGAAATAGGGTTTTTTTTTTTTATCTTTATATTGAGCAGAAGCAAATCTATTGTAACAGTGGACTTGATAGATTTGTGCTACTAGGGTTTGACCTTTTGAAAAAGGGTTATATTTGTTGAAAATATGGTGTCATGTTGTTGTATATATGACAGTTAGAATTTGATGAGCTAGGGTTTACGTAATGTGATTTGAGCATGGATGTAAAGATCTATTGAGCAGAGAATTTATGCATAGGTTGATGTATGTAGGCATTGCTGAGAGGACAGGGTTCTTGGTTGATATGTATGTTAATGATCATTATATAGATTAATAGTGAAACTGCTAGGGTTTATCATAGATATACATACTAAGCAAAAGAAGTGGAGATTATATTGTAGTTTCATTTGTATTGATATCGAGCACAAGTGGATCCAGTTTAAAAATTGTTAAACGTGGTTCGATAGTTGATCAGGGTCGCAGAGTGGTGTGAGGCAAGAGAGTCAAGTCTCCTTTAGGTCATATCCTGAGAAATATTTAGGGTGGCAGGGTGGTGCTAAGATAGGTTGGAGCCTGTGAAAAGCATTGGAGCATCCATCCCCTGGCAGCTAGTAAAGAGGGTGTTGGAACATCCTTTAGGTTGAAGCCTGTTAACCTATGCGTTGGAGCGTCCATCTAGTGGAAGTTGGTAAACATGGTGTTGGAGAATTCTTCAGGTTTTAGCTTGTAAACAAGGGGGTTGGAGCCTCACTCAATTGTAGCTGAAAATGATGGAAGTTGGAGCTTCCTACTAATGTATTGATTAAAGAAAAATATTAAGAAGTCTTCAGTGATTTTTCTTCTAGAAGGGTTTCTACCTAAATATTTCTGGTGTATATTGTCTTGATTATGTGCATTTTTTAATGATGCTATTAATTTTTTATGTTTAACTAATGCTAATAATATTTAATTCTCTGAAAAGTTAAAATTACTAACTGAAGTAAGAAATATTGATTCAACCCCCTTCCCCCCTCCTTAGTATTTCTAGCACTAACTTCCACAGGGTATAACTCTTAAATTCTTAAATTTGAACCATATGTTTTATGAAATTTCTCGTTAATATTATCTAAGTTTCATTTTCTGAAACCTCCCAAAAGAAATTTTTGTGAAGATGCCAAACTGACTTGTTTGAAATTGATTTCAGTAACATTTAGGAACCCATAATTTCTCAAATCATATATCTGAAATTGTAGTGTATCAAGGTCTAAAATTTGAACCAAATGTTAATCAAGATTTCTCCTTAATGTAATCCAAGTTTCATAGTCTAAAACCTCCCAGTAAAATATTTATAGAGGAAATTTTGAACTGGCATGTTTGAGACTAATTTCGGGAGCATTCAGGAACCCTGACTCCCTTGGAGCTTAACTCTAGAAATATAGCCAACCAAGATATATAATTTGAAACATATATTTCCTAATATTTATCCTCTATATTCTGCAAATTTCACCATCTAAAACCTCCCAAAAAAAATTATAGTGAAAAATGTCATGATGACTTGTTTGAAGCAGCAAAACCCTAGGATCATGAGCTTTGATACCAATTTCTATGAATCTTGCACCTTAAAAATTATAAGAAACCAATAATTACAATCCTCTTTGAAGGGAAAACCTAATTTTTTCAATGAATACAATGTACAATATTATTCTAAGACTAGGTGTCTTTAGTATATATAGAGGAGACAAATGGTTCAATTAAAATAAAGTGGGACCATGAGAGGTTCTGACCTACATAACAGTATAACTATAGAGATGTAATAACTCAATATATAAGTCTTAATAAGGGGATTTAGAGTTAACATGGGGATTATATAGGGATTAGCGGGTAGGGGTACCCATTATACCCCCTCATATTCCTATTCGTTGCAAAAGGAGGCCATAAAAAATGGTAGATAAATATTGGGAGGTCTTGTTATATCAATGCCTTGCTTTTTTTTTTTACTATATCCATGTTTTTTATGAATTTTCTAGAATAGTGGTTAAGAATCTTAAAATAAATCATTGATATTTTTTGCATGGTTATAGGAATGAAGACAAACGTAGAAAAAATGGAAAAATCCTTCTATGGGGTTTTTGAGAGGGACAAATTTTTTTATCAATCAACTATTCCTCTTCTATGTGACTAAATTATTTGTTGGTTTGAAATATTTTGGATATAATTTCAATTAAATGATAACATGTAAGAAGAGGGGGACTAGAAATTATTGATAACAAATGGAGAAAAAAAAAACTTGTTTGATTCATTGTTTATCCAAAGGGGGTTGAGTGATAGTGAAAGTAGTCCTAGAACCCATTCTAGTTAAATTACTAGATGTTGCTCACATGAATAGCTGAAGGAGTATTGGAAAGGATAAAGAGGCTATGTTACAAGTTATTTGGTCCAGAGAGATAGGGAAAAAAAGGAATTGTTCTATTTTCCTTGAAAAACTAACAATACCAAAGGCTCTAGGAGGATGGTGGTTAGAGAATGTTTCCATTTTCTATAAGGCATTAACTACAAAGAATGTATGGCAATTAATTCAAGGTTATGGGTTATGGGCTCAATTCATCAACAACAAGTATATAATTTTGAATGTAATGGATTATTGGGTAGAAACCATATTAAGAGAATCCTAAATGCTTTATTTGTATGGAAAGTGATCATTACAACCTTTCCATTGGTTGGAAAATAGTCAATGTGGCATGTAGGAAAGGGAGACAAAGTCCAAATTGGGTTAATTCCATGGATAAGAACTAACGACTCCCATAGGTTACCTCCACAACTAGTTTTCAATCTAGATAACAAGGTATTTTATACACTTGGGAGATTTCTAGGTGGGGCAGGAAAATTGAACATGGTAGTAGACTTATTTATGTTGGAGAGAGATTAGTCTAAGGGAGGGTGATGTAGTTACATGGTATAGATACACTAAAATTTTAAAAGACTACCTTATTAGACTAAGAGATAAGTAGGATCGAATTAGTTGGTCATTGAATTCAATTGGGGATTATGTGACAAGCATTGGATATAAAGCATTAGTCATTCGAGAAAGAGAGAAAATATAGGTCTAGTAGTAGAAACAAGTCTGGAAATTTAAGTGTCCAACAAAATCCAAAATATTCATGTGCCTCTTTTGAATCACAAAGCCTTAACTTGGGATATTTTGTAGAAGGATAATTTTGTAAGACTTGGATGGTGTTTATTTTGCAAACAAGAGGAAGAAACAAAGTTACATATATTTTTGTTTCACAAAATTACAAATTAGGGTTGGAATGAGGTAGAATGAATGATAAGATTGAAAAATGCTTGGGATGGGAACATTATAGCAGATACCTCCAAACTGAGTGCATTAGTGAGGAAACCTATCCCTTTTTCTCTTACTCGGGGTGTATGGTTGGCTAGGAATTCAAAATTAATTAAATATATGGAGACTTTACTGATGAAATGTGCTTCCAAAGCTTAAATATACTATCTAAATTTCCTTAGCTCTAGGAAAAAATAACATAAGATAATCATTTTAAGAAGTAATTAATAAATATCTTCTATGGGATTTCTTTGATGGTGCTTCTCATTAAACCACTCTGAGAGGTGGGGTAGGAGGAAACTTACATCCTTCTACATTTATAGTATATCTTTCTGATGGATCTCCAATTTAGACACAAATTAAGGCCCATTTAACCATCCTTCGGCACATTCAACCTCTCTTTGTGCATTAGATGACATATTTTTAGCTTTAATATGTTCATTAGGATGGTTTAGAGATAATTGCATATTATGTGCCTAACATTATTTATTTTTGCGTAATATTGAGAGAATATGGAGTAAATTTTGAATGAGATAGTATACAGAATTTCTCCCTACTACAGGATGAACCAAGATTGGATAGTAATTGAATTGAATATCATGAAATTATTAATAAACTATAGAGCTCCACTAATTGAGAAAATCTAGGAATGTGTTCCTTGTCATTTAATGAAGATTCCTAGTGTTGGAGGGGAAAGTTGTCTCCTTTCAAGGAGAATGCTTCCTCGTCTATTTTTATAAGTAAAATTTTGAACTTTCCTTTAGAGACATGTATTTCTTAGTCTTCTTGTGGAGAAAATTTGTTATTTAGCATCTCCACTTTCATTTCTAGTAGGGATGTACTTGGATTGATTCAAATAATGAAGTTTGGCGCCATTTTTAGCTTCTAAAACTTGGTTTCCTTCATAGGAATCTGGTTTTCCTTGGGCTTTGCCATCCCAGGAGCCTCAGAGCTCTCTTGTATAATTTATTTATTTCCTTTGAATGTTTTTTTCACTTGCATATCTTATTATGCATCTACTATTCATGCTTCTTTTGTCGTAGGTCATATTGTTCAAAATAATTAAAGTGAGTTTTTTTGTAGGTTATCTACAGAGTCACAAGCATGATTCATCCTCAGAATAAATATGAAAATTCGTATTTATCATTGAGCTACTTGTATTGGTTTACTAGTTCACAAATCTAAAAAATTTGGAAGTCCCTTGTAGCAAAATAGTAGTAATTTTCTGTTATTTTTTAGAACGTGTTAATGAGTTTCATTTGAGTTTATTCCACTTGTATTGGGTCATCAAAAAATTCAAGTTAATAACAAAATTTACCCCATAGAATTTTCACTTGACTAGGTTAGGCATTTGGTAAGTTAACTAGCTCAATAGTTCTTGAATTTTTGGTTTTTAGATGAAGTAATTTTCTGATATTTTTTGGCACATGTTAACATGGGTATTTTGGAGTGATACCACTTGTAATGGAGTCCTAATACATCCTAATTAATAATAATAATAATTTACCATCTCATTTTCATTTGATTTACTTGGGAATTCGGAAAGTTATCTCGCTCCTATAGAAAAACAGGGCCTCTTGTAGCACCTTTTGTAGCACTCTTGTAGCACGTGTAAACTTAAACAGATCTACTCCAAAATATATATTTTTTGTCCCTTAGGCTTGAATAATGAACCCTAGTCTCCAAAAACATGATTGAGAAAGACAAAAAACCTCCTAAGACTTGCCTCTTCTCTATTTCAATTCACCTCTGCAGTTATGGTTAGTGGAAAAATTCATGACTTGAAGAACATAATAATGATTTTCATGATTAATACTTTATGAAGAACCTTGTGGTCTCTATTGAAAAAATCTACCTTGAATGCACTGATTGAAGAATGATTTCATTTTGTTTTATACATCTTAAGCTACAGTTTCCATTTCCAACATTGTTATTTCTATTGCATAGACTATGCTTCCTTTTGATATACCATTTACACCTTGAAAATAGGGTAATGTTTACATTTCTACAGATATTATTAACATTTGCATTCATGAAAAGTAGAATAGTCTTTCCTTTCTGCAAAAGTAACTTGGATTTCCTCTTTGCAAAAATAATTAGGTTTCCTTTATGCAAATAGAGTAACATTTCCATTTTTGCAATTAGTTTAGGCTTGGATTTTGTGGCATTCATTCCATTGCATTAGATCAATGAAATGAGTACACATTGCATGTTGCACATATAGTGTTGACACCTATTAATTTTGTATGAACCCCGAGTTGATAATTCAAGTTGGTAACCTTGGGTGTTGCAATATTGGGGCTCATCACTTTCAAAGATAAAGTTGGTCAAGCATAAAATAAATTATGTGAATTAACGGAATTCAAATTGGTTTTGATGTTGGCTTGGGAACATGGAGTAAAACATACTCAAAAATTTGGGGATTAACTCTTTCTTTCCTTTGAACTTCTAGACTAGAACAAAAAAAAGAGACAATATCTAACTTGTCAAAAGTAGGGTTAGATTTGGACAAAGGACTTCAAAGAGTATTTGAGAATTGTTAAGGACAATTTTGAATATTTGCATGATCCTTGAATATCAATTTTTACTCATGCAACATAGTCTTTTGGGTCACTTTTTGAGTATATCTCAAGGGTGGTGAATGAACCAAATAGGAAATAATAGTTGATATTTTTGTGTGGATAAAAAATGGAGATGTAATTATGAGAAAATTAGGAGGAAACAATTTTATAGGGAAGAGTTTAAAGTCATCATGTGAAGTTTTAGTTGTTCATATGTAAAGAGATATTTATTGGTTATTTTCACTACAGATTTTATGATGAAAACGATATTTCTTTACAACATCTAATGATCTAATTATGTTTATATGAAAATGATTACGTGAGTGTTTTCCTTGGAAAGATAAGAAGATTAAATTAAATATATATCGACAACAATGAAAATAAAAATAAGCTAAAGTTGCAACAACATGTTTTTTATGAATACCATCCTTGGTTTAGACATTACCTATGATTAAAATATACCTCAATTCCATGTGAATTTATATATTGTAATGAGAATAACACACTGAAATTTATTTAAATATTTGGATTACTTTTTAGCAGTTTGCCTCCAAGGGTGTTATTATCAAGGATGCATATGTTTGATTAATATAATGTTTCATTCTATAGGAATTTGTTTTAGGGAGTGACCGTATTTACTTTTCAATCCAAACACATACTTGTTATGTTTTTAGCTCTTCCTTGAAAACAAATCAATGTCTCAATTAGTATAAAATATTTTTTCACAAAAGTGGATTAAATTGCCTCAAATTATGAAATAAAAATGAGTTGAAATAGAAACATATATTTTACTCATTTATTAAGTGTCTCAATCATTAGATTAAAGGGTTATCTAAAGTGGTCAAGTTCTCGTTGCTAAATCACCTCTCTAATGGGAGGTCGCAAGATCAATTCTCCTCGATTCCCTTGGGGTTAGACTCTGCTAATAAGTTGGTGGGATGTGATCCCCTCACGTGGATCTTCCCAGACATTTCCTTTGAAAAAAAAAGGTGTATCAATCACTAAATATAATTTTTTGACAAAAATGAAAAATCACTTCCATATGTGAAATAAAAATGGGCTAAGGTAGCAATGTGTTTTTTAGAAAAATATCCTTTCATTTCCAATTACCATTAATCAAAATATATGTTCATTCTAAGTAATAGGATTATATTGTGATGATAATAACGTACACAAAGTTACTTAAGCATTTTGTCAAAAATACCATGCTTTCAAAGATATTGTATAGACTCCAGATACCCCTTAAAAATGTGTCAATTATATTCATATAATGATTTAAGGGTATCCATTAGACGCTGAGATAATGGACTCTCCATGAAATTAATTTCATTAGTATCAGGATGTGAGAGCATCTATGGGATGAGGAAAAAGATCATATATCCTCTTTACATTATATATTCTCTCTCATTATCAATCGACCAATGTTTTCAAACTCTAGGAGGCTTGGAATCAATAAATCCCATATTAGGGTGATGGGATCACTTTGGAATAAATAGGATGGGAGATAATGTTTGGGGCTTGTATGTAATTGTAAAGCATGGTACTTTCACATAAGAAAAACATAATAATCAATCATTCACACAAAAAAATTAAATATCAATACATCAATGTATTACATGGTTAAAACCCTCAAGAAGGGGAAAATCCACAACCCTAGCTAACGCGACCATTTGAGGAAATATATTAATGCAAAAAGAAAAAATATTACATATGAATTTCTCACAACCTATCATCAACAAATGACCCTCCATTATTGTTAAATTGAGACCATGGATCAATCAAGTGCTAAGCCACTAACTAATATAGTCATTAGTATCAAATAAAATATGAATCGTTGGATCACTTTATGTGTAGAGCATATTGTGACCATCAGATTACATAAATAGAAATGAATACTAAGGAAACACATAAAAGAAACATAACTTAACTAATATACATTAATACAAGTTTATTTTAACTGACTCCTACAAGTCTGACTATACTAACATCCCCCCTTAAGAACAACTCGGGACAGAATAGAAGGATCTACAAAATTGACACAATAAGAGAAGGAAGGACCTACATTAGTGCCTATAGTATGATAAATCATTACTTGGTTGGGGTTTGAGTAAGTGAATTGGCATGGGATTTTCAATGTTAAATAATATTCTACTTGGTACAACCACACAAGATCGATATTATAACCACCCTTTGCGGTATTTCCAGTCATTTTTGAGAAGTCATTAACCCATTGGTATCTAGTCTCCATTAATTTTAGGTTTTCTCAATTCCATGACTTATACCCTTACAATGCATGGAATTGTAATCACTTCTATTTTTCACCCCATTCTATTGACAACAATCCTACTCTTATCACTACTTTCGATACCAATAAGTTCAACTAATATGTTATCAACCATAAACATATAATGCAACCTTTTTCCTATCTCGTAAAAGGAGAGACCTAATAATCTACAAATTCTCTCATGTATTTTGTTACCTAGTAATATATTATTAACTCTTTCAATTCACTTTTTTTTTTTTTTTTTTTTTTTTTTCTAGTTTGTTTGTGATTTTTGAGATTAGCATTTGGCTAAGAAACCATGGCCTAGGGGCATCTACGCTGTCAAAAACACCTGGGGATCACACCTAGCCCAGGCCACACCAACCCTTAACATGGTTTCATTTTTTATACCCATGGGGTTTTGAATTGGAAACCTTCACACAAGGAGTCCCTTAATAGAGCATATTGTCACCGTATATTTTACATCTCATAGGTTAAAAGTTTTTTCCTTTGAAGAAATATATTTATATTCCATATGAGGAATGTGCATGTTTCAGTCCTCACTGTAATCTCAAACAATAAGGCTCAAATACATTACAAGGATATACTCATCATGAGCTCAACACGTCACAATGCAAGAATTGAACCTAGGTGGGGAGGATAACAATTTTTTTCCCAACGACATGAGCTACATATAGTTGAAATTTCCATTCCCACTCTTATCACCACTTCTAGTATGAATTAAGTCACTTACTATGTTATCAACCAAAATATTTAATATTAAATTTCCCTATCATGTTGGTGAGATACCTATAGTTTAACATTTCACTAATGTACTTGGTTATTTAGTCACGTTATATTGATTTTTCTAAGAAAAATGTTACTTGAGTATTTGGGTATCATTCACGTTATTATTTGCAATGTTCTTAGATCTTCGTTATAATTTGAATAACATGCTCAAAGTTACTTAAACAATTTTTCCAAAAATGATATGATGCCTTCAAATATGGATAATGTTCGAGTCAATTTTTTTTCATGACATTAAGTACACAGAGATAGGCATATGGTATTATATTACATATTCCTCCAAACACATGTCAATTTTGTTCATATCCTTAGCTAATCAAATGATAAGTTCCACATTAAGTGATTCTAGTCAATGATAGGAATTATAATACTATCTATGGGTTAACTATCAATATCATACCCTTTTGCATTATATCATCTTTTATTTCATGATGAATAGAGCATTGCTTGTAATTATGAATAGGCCATTGCTTGGAATTATTAAATCTTGCATTAGGGTGATGGGATTTCTATGTAATCAATAAGATAGGAGATCATTTTTTAGGTTAGTATGAAAAATAATTACTTACCATGGCCTTAAAATATTGAAGGATTAAAAAAATGTTACTATTTCATTGAAATGAGCCTTTTTTTTAAATGCATTATATTTGCTTTGAGGAAAAATTGCTACCTCTTTTTGGGAAAATAGGGTATTCCATATAGGATGAAAATCTTTAGTAACCACTCATATAACTAGATAAAATATAATAATGCCAATATTTTTTCATGGTTAAAACTCTCCAAGATAAAAGTAATTCATGGCCCTAGCGAGTGTGGTCATTTGTGGAAATTTTATTCATGCAAAAGAAAAAAAAATTACATAAGAGATTTCTTATATTAATTATTAGCCATGACCCTTCATGCTCTTTAAATGGAGATCATGGACCAATTGGGTGCCAAGCCACATGACTAACAACTATTAGTATCAAGGATAATATGAGCCATTAGATCACTCTATGTCTAGAACAGATCATGACCATCGGATTACAGTGCAACTAATGCATACTAAAGAAACACACTTTTACTTAATAGACACATTAGATAGATGGAACTTAATTAACTTATATGTGTCTAAATATCTTAAAATACCCCCTTAAGAAAAAATTGGGATAGGATTGAAGGATTTACAAAGGTGAAAAAATAGGATAAGGAATGAGGCATTAAAGCCTACTCCCCCTTAATGACAACTTCCTAAAATCATAACATAGATCAAATTTTAGAAAACTTTGCTTCTGTAATATATTTTGTGAAAATGCTTGCAACTTAATCATTTATAGGGAAAAATAGAACTTCAATAACTCGATCATGAATGAGCCTTTTAAAGAAGTGCATTTGTATCTCAATTTGCTTGTTATGCTAATGCTAAACTATATCTTCGGTAACATTGATGGCACTATGAGTGTCACATTAGAGGGTGGTTGGATGTTGCTACTAAAATATAAACTCTAAAAGGAAATTTAATACTTCTTAACTTGCATTAAATGTTGCTTGATACTCTTTTTTTTTTTTTTTAAGAGAAAGAAATGTCTTTTTGCTTCTTATAAATTCAAGTGATAGGTCCATAACCAAGACTGAAAACATAACCTACATTAGACTCTCGATCATCAAGGTTATTAGCCCAATATGAAAGAGTGAAACCAACCAAATAAGAAGTATCCCTTAAACTATAATGTATCACAAACCAAATTGTACCTTGAATATACCAAAGTATCATTCTTGTTTATTTCCAATGAATTTCATGGGGTGTTTGCATATACTAGGTATCATAACTAACAACAAAGGAAATATCAGGACAAGTATGAGTCAAATATAAGAGCCTAAGATCTAACTAATGGTACAATGTGGCATCAAATTTAGGTGTAGTGTAGGTGGTAGCAAGTTTGATTCCAAGCTTAAAGAGAGAAGGGGCTAGTTTATAATATTTCATGTGGAAACAACCAAGTTCACATACATACTTATATTAGGAAAGAGAAATTCCCTCATGTGTTTGTAATACTTGGAGGTAAAGGGAATAATGAAAATAGCCTAACCCTATCATTTCAAACTTCTTCTTAAGCTTTATTTCACATGGGTTAAGAGCTTAGGGTCACTACTAGTGAGGATAAGTTCATCAACATAAAGAACGAGTATTATTAGATTGCTTCCTACTTTCTTGGTGTAGACATTGGGGCTAGACTGACATTTAGAGAGGCCAGTGTTAATAAGAAATCTATCACTTTTTGCACAAGGTCTAGGATCTTGTTTAAGACCATAGAGAGATTTCCTAAATTGGAAAATAAGGTTGGAATCACCCTAAACGTAGATGGGAGGTTGTTCCATATATATTTATTCTTGTAGATCCCCATGAAAGAAGGAAAATAAAACATCCATCTAATGGACCTCTCATCCAGTCGAGGCAAGAGGGGCTATAACAAGGCAAATTGAATTCATTTTGGCAACAATGAAAAATGTTTCATTGTAGTAAAGTCCTTCAACTTGGGAGAAGCCTTTAACAAATAACCAAGCCATATGTCTTTCAACACTTTCATCTAATGCACACTTATTTCTATACACCCATTTACATCTAACAATTTTTTTTCCTTTTGGAAGAGGGACAAGTTCCCAAATATTGTTTTCCATTAAGGAACGATATTCTTCATTTATTGTTGTTTCCCAATCTGCATGGATTTTATCTTTTGCAAATGTTTCTAGATTTTCCAAAGCCACAATTCTTCTCGACTTGCATTATTCATTTATTGTTACTCTTATTTTGTTTAAGAAAAAAGAAATAACATGTTACTTCTTATAAGGCCAATTGATAGGTCTAGAACCAATATTGAAACATAGCCTACAGTACAATTTCAATCATCAAGGTTGTTATCCCAATGTGAATCATTGAAACCAACCAAAAAAGGAGTCCCCTTTAAACTGCAATGTATCACAAACTAAATTATACCTTGGATATAACAAAGCATCATTTTCATTTCTTTCTAATGACTTTCATGGGGTGTTTGTATATATGAGGTAACATGACCAACAACAAAGGAAATATTAGGATTGGTATGAGTCAAGTATAAGAGGCTACCAACTAACTGATGGTACAAAATGGCAACTTCAGGTGTAGTGCAAGTGGAAACAAGTTTAACTCCAGGATGAAAGAGAGAATGGGTTGGTTTACAATCTGCCATGCGAAAACAACGAAGAAGGTCACATACATACTTATATTAGGAAAGAGAAAGTCCTTCATGTGTTAGCAACACTTGGAGGTGAAGGAAATAATGCAAATAGCCTAAGTATATCATTTCAAACTTCTTCTTAAGTCTGATTTCACATGGGTTAAAATTTTAGGGTCACTATCAATGAGGATAAGGTCAGCAACATAAAGAAAAATATTATGAGATGGCTTCCTAGTTTCTTAGTGTTGATAGTTGGGTTACAATCACATTTAGAGAAGCTAGTGTTGAGAAGAAAGTTGTCATTTATTGCACGAGCTATAAGATATTTTTTAAGACGATAGAGAGATTCCGTAAGATGGAAAAAATGTTGGATTCACCCTAAACATAATCAATATATTGTTCCATGTATATTTATTCTTATATATCCTCATGTAAGAAGGAATTTTTAACATGCATCTAATGGACCTTGCATCCATGTGAGGAAATGAGGGTTATAACAAAGCAAATGGTTTTTTTTAAACAAGATCAAAGGTTTCATTATAAGCAATTCCTTCAACTTGAGAGAATCCTTTAACAACTAACTGAGTCTTATATCTTTCAACACTTTCATATAACACATACTTAGTTTTATACACCCATTTATATCCAACAGTTTGTTTTCACTTTGGAAGAGGAACAAGTTCCCAAGCATCATTTTCCATCAAGGAATGATATTTTTCATTTATTATTGTTTACCAATCTAGATGTCCTAAAGATTTTGAAAATGCTTCTAGATCACGAGTCTATGAACTTGAGCCAAAAGAAAGGATGTTTTCTATAATTGTGAAAGTGTACGACATTGGTATGTAGAATCATAAAAGAGATCACCAATTACTTCTTGTGAGTAATGAAACCATATGGGAAGTTGTGGGGCTAGTGCAGATTCATGTTCAATTGACTCATCCGGAGGAAGGTGATTATGCGAAGGTGGATTTTATCCTCATTGTCATCATCTGAAAAAGAAACTAGAATAGGCATAAAAGGTGCCATAAACATCAAAGATGGTTCGTGGGCTGAATAGGGCACAACCTCCAAATTAGGTTCACATACCAAGATATTTTTATCGAATTTAACATCTCTTCTAATAATTATTCCATTGGAATCATATTGAAGAAGTCTATTATCTTTGAATGCATATTTCCATAGTTGTAATTCACAGTGAAAAAGTAGTTTCATTAGGTCTGCTATCATCTTCACTAATTTGACTCGAAGCTTCTAAAAAATACGGTTCTTAGAAAGACAATACTCCCCATAATGGGCCAAAAATTTCAAATGCAAATTACCACAATTGTAATTCATAGTTGTTACACCATTTTTTGGTCATCTAACCTATTATCATCAGATGGACCCAAGTACACCATGTAAGACCAGTTTTACCCTAAGTAAAACTGCTTTCACTATGTTAAAACAGGAAACCCCAAAAGGAAATATTAAACAAACCCATATTTGTTTGATTTTTCTCATGGAATAATTAATTAAACCATAATTTAATTATTATTCCCAGTCATGTTTAACCCAAAATCAAAGAAATTAATTAGATAAACCTTTATTTATCTTATTATTTTCTAGGAATAATCATTTAAACCTTATTTAGATGATATTCCTTGTTAAATATGACCAAATCACTCACAAATAATTAAATAAATCACTATTTATTTAATTATCTTTCAACCACTTCCTTAAATAATTAAATAAATCATTATTTATTTGATTATCTTCTAACCGCTTCCTTAAAAAGATAAATAAATCATTTATTTATTTATTTTTCACTAATCAAGGGAGTTGACCCAAGTCAAATATCCTTTCCCTCCAACAAATATAATAAAATATTCCATAAAAGGTGGATCTAGATTTGGTTAACATTATTTTAATCATGCACCAAGATCTAGAATGACCCAATATTTTGTTATAAATAGGAGGGTTCTTCCCATCATTCCTCACCTTTTGTTGCCCACTAGATCACTCTGGATCTATACACTTGGTCTCATTTTTCATCATTTGCTCCCATTGAGCTTCATTTTTGCATTGGGTTTTCTACACCTACAAGAGAGAGAAAGCTTAGATCTGAAGTGCTGAGGACTACAAAGAACCCATCCCATTGAGGAGAGCCGGATACACCTTCTTGTTTTCCTCCCAGGTGCCCTGTAATATAAAAATTCTTTCAAAAAATTGTGTTCTTGTCTTGTCTGTTGGATGCATGGAGCAAACCCTTTATTTTACTGCTTAATGTCTTTCCATTTATAGATCTGGTTGTTGCAGCATTTTTATTACTAACCGCAGATCTGAAGATGTTTGGCAGCCACTATTGTTGTTAGGGCTATTAGTTATGCATAGCTAAAGTGGTCCTTTTTCGTACACTTCGACAAAGGATTCATACTAACAAATGGCGACTCCACACGGGTTTTAAATTACGACCGCCGTCGTTTTTCATATTCCTGCATATCCAGCTACTTCAGACCCTAGGGTTTCTTTTCAGCTGTTTATTTTTCCTATTTTTATGTTGTTTTTCTCACATAAAACCCTAAAACATTAAAATTTCTAACTTCCATGTGTTTCTGGCCCTATTGCGCAGGTAAGCGACACCAGCCGCAACTGAGACGGCAACTTTTCTAAAAATCTGCCGCCGCGACAACCGGAACAGGGGGTCGCACTTTTTGGCCCTAAACCTGAGACCTGGACCTCCAGGTCGCACTTTTCAACCTGTTTCCTGCGACCTGCACTGAAATCAGGTCAGAAACTGCGACCTGCCATTTTTTCAGCCATTTTTCTGCAATTTTTCTGGGTTTTGCTGCAGCTTCTGTCAGGGTCCTCCAGCCTCTGTCCCAGCATGTTTTGACCAAGTTCTGATCTGTTTTTACTCATCTAAGTGGGAACCCAGCCCCTTAGGGCTTTAGTACCCTCCACTTTTTGTGGAAGAGTTTTAAGCTATTTCAGCCGTCTGTTTTTTCAGAGCTTCAGCCTCCTTTTCCAGATCTGTTACCTCCCTTTCAGATCCTTTGAAATCAGCCTTTCTTCCTTTCAAATCATTTCCTGTCGTTTTGTTTGGACCTCCTTTGAAGGCCTCCGCCTTGCCCCCTCCGGTTTTTGTTGATTTCCTTCCTTTTTCCAGCCACCTTGCCTCTGTCTCTTGGCTCTGATCTGCACCTCTTTTTAGCAGCTTTATCCTTTAGATCTATTGGCCCCTTTTCCGTGTGTTTTACATATATTTTTCCCTTTCTTTTCAGAATAGTTTTGAGAGACCCACCTTCTTGGGTTAGATAGATGCACAAGTAGCTGTTATTTTTCTGTTATTTCAGCATTATATTCTGTTCTCTGTAGGTTTATTTTCAGCTACGCAGCACACTTTTTTCTTGCTCTCAAAATGGAAAGGGTTTAAAAATTAAAATTAACGCACGCCACACACTGACCCTAAGCGAAGAAGCGCTTGGTTAACACCGCCTGGCAAAGACTCTAAAATCAATTGTCACTGCACCTTTTCTGCCCTTGACCTTAATTGATTCTGTCCCTTTCTGCCCCTGTCGGTTTCCTTCTTCCTATCATCATTGCGCCCCCAAGGCGCTTATCCCGGAGACTTCTTGGCCTTCATCCTCAGTTTCCGGTCGATTGACCTGCTCTGCCCCACCGTCGTCGAGCCGCTCCCTAATTATTCGGGGTTCTCCTTCTCCTCCTGGTTCTCCCCCTGTCACCTTCATTATGTCTGGTCCAGGGCCTAACGCTAGCGGTTCTCCCGGCCCTAATGTTGGCCCTACTACTAGCGGAACCACCACAGGAACTACCTCGGCTTCACCCGTGCTCCCCTTCTTGGCAGGCCTCAGCATCCCCGATTTGGACCGGTTGATAAACGACCCTATACACCATGATGCTAGTTGGCCTGCTATGCTGACAAAGCTCCCTTCCGACATCCCAAAGTTTGAAGGTCGTGCTGGAGAAGATCCTTCAAATCATGTTCGATCTTTCCACATGTGGTGTTCATCTACCTCCATTACTGACCGATGACTCTGTTCGTCTTCGATTGTTCCAACGCACGCTTACAAGCGAAGCTTCTAAGTGGTATGTTGATCAACCCACTTCCTCCCATACCACCTTTGCAACTCTTGCCCGGGCTTTTTTATCTTACTTCCAGCTTCCCCTTCGTTATGACACTGGTATCGAACTCTTGAATTCCTTCAAGCAAACCTCTTCGACCTGCCTTTCTACCCATGTCCAGGAATGGCGAAGAAGATGGAGCCTATGTCAATATCCTACCTTCGAAGACCGTGTCTACATGGACTGGTTCCTTAGATCTCTCTTGTCCCCTATCGGGAAAGATGTCGCATCACATTTTCCTCAAACCGAAGAAGATGCCCTCCAAATGGCGTTAAAATATGACTTGATCTACGCTCAGACAGGTTATGATCATACTGTCCTACCTGATCTCCCCAAACTCGGTGATGCCTATACACGGGGGGCACCTCATACCGCCGACAGTATCGTTGGATCTATCTCTCATCCATCTGCTCAACCTCTCATGAGCTATGGTTTTCCTGGGGGAGGGGGCACCACTTCCCGCACTTCTCCCCCTCCCGGTAGCACGCATCCAGGATACGGCATGCCTCATCCTTTTGCCCAACCTCCTGCTTACCTCAATGTTGCCCAACCCAACCATTACCCTTATCCGCAGCCTGGTGCGCCAGCTCCTCCAGCATATGCGTTTTCACCGCCCCCTCAAGAGCAGGTGGATTCCCAGCAGGGATTCATGGCTACCCAACCACCTGACGGACATGTGGCCCCTCAACCTTCCCCTTCTGGTTCCTCCAATTACCAGATCCTCATGATGAACTCTGATCCATCCCCATCCGTCGATCTTCACCTTCAAACTCGGTCTCACCAGTACCTCAAGCCTCCCACTCAGTCTGCCCCCTAGCCCCCTCCTTCAAGTTCTATAGATCCTCTTTCGACATCCAATGGCCCCTTACATATCCCTCAACCCAGAGTTGAGGTTCACACCAAGATTCCTAAGGGACCATTACGTCGAAACGCTGTTTCCGGTCGAGCTGCCCATTCATATAGCATAGTAGATGATTTGGCGCAATCTCCTGCTGCCATTTCCACACTGGAACTCCTCCAGTCGTGCCCTTCCCAAAAGAAGGCTCTACTATCTGCCGTGGGCACTGTAGATCCTGCTGATGACCAAATGATTATTTTCGACGCCACTCAATCAGACCATCCTCCTCTTCCTCCTTCCGTCGCCTTCCAAATCCCCATCAAAATCCGGAATGCCAACGTGTCCCGGTGTATAATTGATGAGGGGGCATCCACCTGCGTGATGTCCTCTTCGGTTTGGAAGCAACTCGGATCCCCCGAGCTGGCCCCTTCCACGATCACCCTTCGAGCGTGGGACGGTCATGCCTCCCAGCCCATTGGCCTGTTTCGTAATTGTCCTATCACCCTCGCCGGTAAGACTGTTTGCGTTGACGTCGAAGTCATAGACGCCTCGCTAGACTACAACATTCTATTGGGGCGAAGCTACACCTATGCTATGTCTGCTGTCCCATCCGCGGTTTTTCGCAAGATGTCTTTCCCCCATAATGGAAAGATAGTCACCATTGACCAGTTGACATATCATGAGCCAAAATCTCAGACCTCACCCGAGACGACCATCTCTTCTGTAGCCAACAAGCAAACCGTCGACTCCTTGACCAGTGTCTCCCCCGGCGTTTACAAGGATTCCTCCCTGCTTGGAACTTTTCCTAGTCTCCCCCCTCCTCCTATCTCTGACCCCAGCTCATCGAATGTTTGCATGATGCAATCGTCTCGGGCTGCTCTCAAGCAACCCGCTTCGGCTAGTCAGCAACCTTGCCCTCCGCAACCTGCTCTTAGCCCTTCACCTGCAGTTGGTAGTCATGAGCCCCTTTATCCCCCTGGCATGGTTCCTCTAGGCCTTAGCCATTTAGGAGCCGTCCCACCTGGCCATGCCCCCTCTGGTCAGATACCGTTCCTAGCTCCCCCACCAGGAGTGCACACGGTACCAGTCATGGCCACCCTCTCTCTTCCTAACTTGACACTTGGGATTCCCGTTTGGTACCTCGATCCTCCAGCCCCCACCTTGCCTGGTCAACCCAAACCTTATATCGCTTTGACCCCGGTTCAACCTACTCTGCGTCTCTCCCACCGCATCGCGCCCGCCCACCCCAACAAAGAACCACACCTCCTATCATGACCGCTTCTAAGAAGGGCAAAGCCGTAAGGGGGCATCAAAGGACAGCGTTCTCTAGACAAAACCTCGCTCCTTCTCGGCCCTCCAAAGCATACCATCCGGGCGTGTGTTTTGTGACATATTTGGCCACGCCTCCCATACCGTCCCGCATCGTCTATCCTCAAGCCCATAAGAAGGTCAATGTTTCGCGTCCGCGGTCCCAGAAGCCTCTATTCCTTCCGCGACCGTGGCCAAGAACCCCAAGACTATTCACACCAACCACCCCTGTGCTTTGTGTGATCTCCATGGCCATTCCACCCATCTTTGTCCCCGCCTCACGGACTTCCGCACCTCTATCGCTGCGGTCCACCAATTCGAGGCCAAGCGCAATGAGTCCACCTCTCTCCTATTTGCGCATTCTGCTTCAGCAGAACTACCAGATATGACCGCTCCCATTGACATTCCCCCTCCTGATGTCGAGATGACGGAGCCTTCGTCCAACATTTTTTACCTATCATCATCCATGAGACCCTCGGGGAACATTCCATCTGAATCCTCCCCTGTTGTTTTGCTTGACCTTCCTTCAGCGATCATCTTGGGCTCAACATCGGTAGATCCTTTATCTACTTACTCTTCGGTCACCCCTTGTGACGATGCGCATGTGAACCTCTCTTCTCATGATGATGATTCCAGTCACTTCACCACGTCAGGTGGTCTTTCTTCCACCAGTCACCCCATCTTCTATCGCGATGACGACATTATGGAAAAAATCCCCACCCCTGACGTTATCTATTCCCCCTTACATCGAACCCATGCGTTCACACCACATCCACCTTGTGGCCATTACATTGAAACCCACTGTTTGGGTAAGGGGGAACCCACATTTGAGAGACCAAGAGAAGCAATTCTCCACAACTCTCCTAGTGTATCTGGTCGTGTTGACTTTAGTCCCAGTATTCTTCCACATTTAGAAGAACCTCTAGAGTCCCATATCACTTTAGATCACTCTAGGGATGATACCCCTTATCGTTCCCTCATCTTACATCAGCAACCCAGTCTCTTAGACATTATTGTTGACCAACCTATAGCTTTTCTACGAGAGCATCATTTCATTATCTCCAAATCCTCTTTTTGAGATAATGACACCAGGTATGCCAACTCGGAAACTTAAAGTCCATTTGATCCCTATATGCAGTACCAAAAGAGATTGGTAATCCTCCATTTCCTTTCTCAAACTGCATAACCATAACCAGCACAAATGGCACACCACATCATTACAATGTGTTTAGATTCCCCTTTTTCTAAATATATTTTGGCATGACCACACCATGCTCGGGGGCACCCATGCCCCTCAACCATAACCCTCCTCACCTCGTTTTTGGAGAGGAGGCTGTCTTACCAGTCGAGTGTGAAATCCCTTCCCTTTATCTGGCTGTTGAACTTCTCCCTGACACCCAACCTCTAGAACAACGACTTATCCTGCTCGAGCGTGCCTCTGAAGACCGCCGTGTTGCATTGCAAACCATAGAAGCGGCCAAGAAACACACCAAAGCTCCATAGGACCGAAAAGTCCAGCCTCGTCCTTTTCACAAAGGCAACCTTGTTCTAGTATATGACCAGGCCCATGATGTCCTTGGTCACGGGAAGTTCGACTCATTATGGCTAGGCCCTTACATCATCAGTAAGGGTCTTGGTAAGGGGACATACTTTTCAGAGGACTTCGAAGGCAATCCTCTTCCTAATCCTCGCAATGCACTCTATCTTAAGAAATATTACCCTTAGAATTTCCCTTCTGAGATGCGTGTGTTATGTTCTGTTAGATAGCCAGCATCCTTTTTTGTACTTTCATCCTTCACTAGGAGCTATTTTGTCCAAGAAGGATCACTTCACCTCTCCTTCAAATCGAACTTCCTCACTTACAACACTTGTACTTGGGGCACCATTTTGCCTCCTTACTTGTCTTTGTTCGTGTCGATTTTCGTCATGAGTTACCATCTTGTACTCATGTTTTCATGGTCCCCCATTGGACCTTTACTGTGTGGCAGCACCATCAAGCCGCCCTTGTTTAGAGCATCCAAGCTGAGTCATCATCGCATTCATGGAGTATATCCCAAGTCCCTTTGTACCCCGCTATAGCCCTCCATCCTTCATTGCTTGGTCTCTCTCTTGTGTTGCACATTATGACCTTCAGTCCCACTATCCCCTATCCCTTATGATATTGTGTCAGTCGCTGCCATGTCATTCATGCCCTTTATGCTCTAACAAGGGAAGTCGTCCATTCGCTACTCAGTCCTTTCCATTTCACCATCATCATTAGTGTCAGTCTGTCCGTCGCTCTACTATTTTCTCTCGTGCCTTAGTTGAGAATTTCTCATTGCCTCACTTATGGCGGACCTCCTTCTGTCGACATCAGATCATTCCTTCCAGAAGCCAGGTCTAGAGGGCGGTGTACCTTGGTTCCAGCTTCCACTCTTGTTCGGTGCCTCGGATCAGGCAAAGGGACCTCTTGTTTCCCTTTGACTTGTTTGTTTCTCCAGCTCCTTTCAGCATGATCGAGATCCGTATACTTGATGGTCCAGTGATCCAGCAGCAGCTCTTGATGATTCCTGGGTGTGTGTGAGATGTCTCAACCCTCATGCGGGGGTGGCCCTGCAGGTAGCCCCCCACATGCCCGGATGACCTATTCCTTGCAGCCTTCGATGCAGCTCCAGATATTTGATGATGTTGGCCGTAGCCACTTGCAGCGCCTCATCGACTTGCATGTATCAGTCAGATTTTGTGAGCCCTTCCCCATTTACAGGGGGCATTTGGGTTGTATTTGTATCTCATATACTCAGATATTATTGTACCAGTCCTGGCTGTTATCCCAGGCACAGCATGTATGTGGGATTCCTCATTGTATTTTTATCTGGCTCATGATTACGCCGGCTGTACTTTATGGTTCGGTCCCTTGTTTACTGGACACACTATTCTTTTGTACTTTGTCTCGGCGGGCATAGGTATGCCTCCCCCACCGCCTTCAGCACAGGTACCCTCTCATAAAAAGAGACTTGTTGCACCTGCGAGTCTCGTCTCCTCAGGGTCTAGTCCTTTAGCACACTATCTACCTCACATTTCTCTCTCTGACATCCCTTTTGTTGTCTAGTGATTGTGTTCTTACAACGTACTTCGGTCATACGATTTGCTCCCGACACTCGCACGCTGGGGGGCAATCTGTTACACCATTTTTTGGTCATCTAACTTATTATCATTAGATGGACCCAAGTACACCATGTAAGACCAGTTTTACCCTAAGTAAAATCGCTTTCACTATGTTAAAACAGGAAACCCCAAAAGGAAATATTAAACAAACCTATATTTGTTTGATTTTCCTCATGGAATAATTAATTAAACCATAATTTAATTATTATTCCCAGTCATGTTTAACCCAAAATCAAAGAAATTAATTAGATAAACCTTATTTATCTTATTATTTTCTAGGAATAATTATTTAAACCTTATTTAGATAATATTCCTTGTTAAATATGACCAAATCACCCACAAATAATTAAATAAATCATTATTTATTTAATTATCTTTCAACCACTTTCTTAAATAATTAAATAAATCATTATTTATTTGATTATCTTCTAACCGCTTCCTTAAAAAGATAAATAAATCATTTATTTATTTATTTTTCACTAATCAAGGGAGTTGACCCAAGTCAAATACCCTTTCCCTCCAACAAATCTAATAAAATATTCCATAAAAGGTGGATCTAGATTTGGTTAACATTATTTTAATCATGCACCAAGATCTAGAATGACCCAATATTTTGTTATAAATAGGAGGGTTCTTCCCCATCATTCCTCACCTTTTTTTGCCTACTAGATCACTCTGGATCTATACACTTGGTCTCATTTTTCATCATTTGCTCCCATTGAGCTTCATTTTTGCATTGGGTTTTCTACACCTACAAGAAAGAGAAAGCTTAGATCTGAAGTGCCGAGGACTACAAAGAACCCATCCCATTGAGGAGAGCTGGATACACCTTCTTGTTTTCCTCCCAGGTGCCCTGTAATATAAAAATTCTTTCAAAAAATTGTGTTCTTGTCTTGTCTGTTGGATGCATGGAGCAAACCCTTTATTTTACTGCTTAATGTCTTTCCATTTATAGATTTGGTTGTTGCAGCGTTTTTATTACTAACCGCAGATTTGAAGATATTTGGCAGCCACTATTGTTGTTAGGGCTATTAGTTATGCGTAGCTAAAGTGGTCCTTTTTCGTACACTTCGACGAAGGATTCATACTAACAATAGTGAAAAAGTAGATTTGTTAGGTTTTTTATCCTCTTCGCTAATTTGACATGAAGCTTCTCAAAAATATGGGTCTCGGAGAGATAATCCTCCACAATTTATTATCTTTTGCATCTTAATAGTATCCAACAAAAATATACTTTTCATTTTAAAGTTGTAAATGTTTTATTTTCTCATTAGGAATGTTAGCCCGTGCTACACCACCTAATACACAAAAGTGGATTACATCCAATATAATGTTTCTTTGTTCTTATTTTGATGTTATATTTTTTAAATTCTTTGTGGGAGTGCAACTTACTATGTAATTTGTACTATTGATTTCTTTTGTCTAATAATAAATACTTAAGCCCTTAAATTGAATCATACAATTGGCTATTTCCTTTATGATTTTGTCTTTCAGCAATACTATTTTGCTATGGTGTATATGGAACATTATGTTGCATTTGAATGCTCTGTGCAGTGTAATAAGTTGTGATTATCTATTATTAAATTTTTCATTTGATGTCCAAATTGATTTTTTGCAAGGGCCTTGTAAGCCAAGAACAAGTCGCAAACTTTACTAATAATTTTTAAGAAGAAAAATTAAGTGTGTCCAGAAAATTTATCAATGAAAGTTAAGTATTTGTACCCAAAGAAAGAAGGAGAAGAAAGTAGACTACACAAATCACTATAAAAAAGCCACAAAGGAGTTGAGGTGTGCTAAGAGGCATGTTTGTCAAAATCGTCTTGATGGTGTTTTCCAAAAATACAACCAATGGAAACACCATCTCTACAAGAAACTAAAGAATCCAGTCACCATATTTGATTGCATAGTTGTTGTAATCAGCAGTAGTTTAGATGACCAAATAGCTAGGGCCAAAGTTTCTCAAGTTATTCATTGTGAGAAATAAAAAATAAGAGAAAAGGTGATGACCCAAAGTTGTCAAACTTGTACAACCTGGTTATATCATCAACTATTCCAGTGGTAAGAACATGCTTAAAATCCTTTAAATCCTCAATTACAACTTGGTGACATGAAAACTCTATTGTTTTACCTTCACTTAAATGAGTGATCTGAAATACAAATAGAAGTTTATAGGAAAAACTTAGAACACAATACATAATTGAAATGACCATTATCTACTTGAATTGTTATGAGCCCTCCAACACTAAAACACCTCCAACAAAAACTTGGAATACATAATACATCATTAAAATGTCCATTATCTACTTAATTTTTTCTGAACCCTACAACACTAAGACATCTCCAACAAATATTTGTTTGGTGTTACAATAATTAAGAACATTAAAAATGACTTTATCCTTAACAATATAATGTAATACTCCAAAATAAATAAACCTCTAACAATATAATGTAATACTCCAAAATTAATAAACCGCTAACAATATAATGTAATACTCCAAAATCAATAAACCGCTAAGAGAAGTAAATCCTTTTAAGGGTGAGCACATATTTTTCTATAATTTAAAAATATATTGTTTGTTGTAGGCATGCTTAGCCAACATTTTCATATAATCTTAAAACCTAACTATTTTCTACGAAGTTGGATGGTGACACGATTTTTGCGTTGGACGGTGACACGCAGTGGTTTGTTTACACATCATTTTCAACCGTAACAGAAAAACACATTCCTTTTTCAAATTTATCTTCAAGGAAGTAAGAAGATATGACAAATAAATATATACAACTTGAGTGGGCCTAATGGTTAAGAGCATGTGTTTCCTCATAAGAGGTCATAGGTTCATAACCAGAAAGGGGTAGAGTATGTATGCCTTTGTAGACTTAGCAGTCAAAGGTAGGTTCATTGTCCCACAAACAAAGGGGTCTCATACACCAATTTAGTGTTTGCCTTCGATGTGACCTTAAAAATGGATAATAATTACACTCGATGTAGAATATTAAGCAGGTCCCTTGTCCCACAAAAAAGGGCATAATAAATACACTCGTCCCACAAACAAAGGGGTCTCATACACCAATTTAGTTTTTGACCTTAATGGATAATAATTACGACTGTGACTTTAAAATTGGATAATAATTACACTCAATGGGGTCTCATACACCAATTTGGTGTTTTGCTTAGTTGTGACCTTAAAATTAGATAACAATTACACTCAATGAGGTCTCATACACCAATTTGGTGTCTTGCTTCGCTGTAACCTTAAAATTAGATAATAAATACACTCAATATAGAACAAGCTAATCCCTTGTCCCACAAACAAAAAATTCTCATACACCACTATGATTATAACTTTAAAATTAAATAGTAATTACACTCAATGTAAAACATCTACATCGACGAGAAAGTAGCTATTCCTCCCTTCTTTGCATAAGGTATATGGATTTTCCCCATAATTCATTTATTCTTCGACAGGGAGTGTCGTGGGAGTTTTATTGGGGTTTGAAGGTTTGGCTGGTGGCAGAAATCACATCGTAAAGGTAAGGATATTCAAATGTCTACTATTGTTTAATGTTTGTAAATGGTCTGGTTGTTGCCGTATGTCTACATCTGTGTTTTCCCTCATAATTCTGCACAGATCCACATTTGGAAATCTGCAGCTGATGCTTAAAATTTAGGGTTTGAAAATGGTTTACTATGAAAATGCATGAATTCTACTGAAGTTCACAGCTGACTAGTGACAGAAATGATACTTCAAAGCTGACTAGTGACAGAAATGATGTCGTAAAGATAAAGAAGTTCACATTTCTATTAGTATTTAATGTTGGCAAATGGTATGGTTGTTTTAGTATGTCTATGTCTATATATGTTCCCTAATAATTCTGCACATACCCGCATTGTTTTATGTGTGTCTCTGTTTTGGCTTTCTTGGTTTGGAAATTTGTGCTGATGCAGAAAACTTAGGGTTTTGTGTTTTCCCGCATAATTCTGCACAAATCGGCATTATTTTAGGTGTGCCTCTGTGTTGGCTTTCTTCGTTTGGAAATTAGTGGTTGATGCAGAAAATTTAGGGTTATGTGTTTCCCTCATAATTCTGCACAGATCTGCATTTTTTTTTTTGTGCGCGTCTCTGTTTTAGCTTTGAAACTTTGTGGTTGATGCAGAAAATTTAGGGTGTGGAAATGGTTTTATTTTTTGAAAATGCACGGATTCTACTGAATTTTAGAGCGGGTACATGCTACTATTTTGTGGATCCTCATGTTGTACTCTAATTGCTTGCCTGGCTCTGGACAGCCAAAATTGGCCGGAATCTGGGCCAATTTTTTTTTTAAGAAATCCTACAGTAACAGTGTTTGAATCATGATTTTGATGGTGGAAATGGATTCAACACCATCAAAAACCTCTAGGGCACCCAAAATATTATTTGATAATTATAACGTGGATTTACAAAAATCCTTGCTTGATTTTCTTAAAATCTTACTAAAATTTCCATGATTTTTAGGGGGGGAAAGCAGTCTAGTTAGACTACTGCCTTTGAAAGTGTTTTAGGCTCATGATGTGAGATTTATTACACCCTTTTTATTTATGGTATTGTTTGAGTGTTAAATTTTACGCATCATTCAGAGTTTAGATCTGTTGACATTAAATTGGTGTATGAGACTTTCTTGTTTGTGGGACAAAGGACCCACCTCCCTCATAACTCTTCTCATTTAAATTTGAAACTCTTACTCTTAACCATTAAGCCCACTCTAATTATATAGAATCTTTTAATTCCATATTCAATCATAATTTGAATCTTCTAATTCCATATTCTATCATCATGCTGTGAAACACCACATTTCACTGGTATTTATTTGCCTTACTTCTTGCAGAATGAAAAACACATACTATGTAGAATTTTTTCGGAAATAATCACATTCAAATGAACATTGTCGACGTGTTTTGAACCAACCAGTGTGGTTCATCATCAGGACTAGGTGAGAGATCAGATCCAGACGTTGAGTTTTTAAATTAATTTAATTATTTACTTAATTATTAAATAAAATTATAATGGCTAGTTCTATTTAATTAATTTAAAAGTTTAATTATTTAATAAAATATATTTATAAATTTGTATATTTTAATTAATTTAGATAATTAATTGTTATTATTATTTCCTTATTATTTAATTATTTATTATCTATTATATTATAGTATTTTTATTTATTTAACTGTATGTAAATTTGCATTCCTATTATTCTCCTTTCTCTTAAAAATAAATAAATAAATAAATAAAAATAAAAATTTGACCATTAAAAATATAGGGCAGGGATCCAACACCTGCTTATATTTCAGTCGTCATCTCTATTGATATTTACGGGTCTTTTTTCAATTTCTAATGCCTCTCTTAACTTTCGATGATGGAAATGGTCAATCTTAGCTATGACCTTAGCCTCTTCAATGTAGATATGATGGTTAGTATTTTCTGCATGCTCAGCGAGGGCAGAGGTGCGGGGTCTTCCATGCTTAATGTCAACAGCATGTTCACTGATCCTTTGGTTAATAGATCGACCAGTTTCACCAATGTAAGGTGTCCCACAAGAACAAGGAATAATATAGACACATTTTCCATCCCTAGGGTTTACTGTATCTTTAACCAATTTAAGAGAGCTGCAAATCGTGCTAAGGGGCTTGAAGGAAGAAGAAACCTTATGCTTCTTAAGAATCCTAGCGATCCTATCAGTGGTTCCCTAAATGAAAGGAAGCCTTACATTGTAGGACCATTGATTAGGTTCATTTATATTTTTATTTTTAACTAAGGGACCTCTTTCTGCTTTAAGAAAAGCCTTAAGGCCTTGAGACTTACTATAACCATTTTTACAAGAGACACTAAGGAGATGGGTCTTTTCTCCCTCAAGGTGAGATTTATCAGAGATTCTCAATGCCCTAGTGGCTAAGGTGTTGAGGATGCCTAATTTTTTAGCAGGGAAATGATGAGAACCAGCGTGAAGATATTGCTTAGTATGGGTTTTCTTTCGAAAAACTTGATGGGAGAAAGAACCATTGTCCTTTCTAGAGATAAGAACGTCAAGGAAGGAAAGGCTACCATCCAACTCATAATCCATGGTGAATTTTATGGAGCAAGAATGACTATTAAGATAAACGAAGAAATGATCTAGCTCTTCCTCACCATGAGGCCAGACGACACAAATATCATCTACAAACCTTTTCCAAAGCTTTGGTTGGTACAGAGCAGAGGAAATAGCCTTGGATTCAAAGTCCTCCATAAAGAGATTAGCAACAATCGGGGAAAGGGGAGAGCCCATGGAAACACCACATGTTTTCTCATAGAACTCACCTTCAAAACTAAAGAAAGTAGATGTTAAGCAAATCCCGACTAAATGGGTCATATCTGGATCAGTGATGCGATTAATGACTACACTGGCCTCATTAATGGGGATATTGGTGAAAAGAGAGACAACATCAAAACTAACTAACCTATCTTCAGGACCCATTCTAACGTCCTTTAACTCATTAACAAAAGAGGAAGAATCTTTTACAAAAGAGTCGGTACGACCTACGAGAGGCTTAAGCTTAAGGGCCAAATACTTGGCTAGAAGATAAGTCGGACCACCAATGGTGTTAACAATGGGCCTAAGGGGAGCACCATCCTTATGAATTTTTGGAAGACCATAGATTCTTGGAGTAAGAGGGTTGCTTTCAATCAACTTCTTACTAAGAGAACTCACGGAGCTGCTTGATTTATGGCATCAGCCACTGCTCTTGAGACCTTTTTTAAGGTATTTTTAGAAAGTTTCTTGTAGCTCCCACTATTCTCCAAACGCTCTAACATTTTCTTCCTATAATCCTCTTTATTAAGAATTACAGCTGCACCTCCTTTGTTAGCCTTAAGAACAACAATATCCTTATTATTATTTAAGGATTTTAAGGCCTCAAACTCAGGCTTACTGGGGTTGCTCTTAGGGGGTTTGACTTTCCTTAAAATGACAGCACAATCCTGCCTAATAATGTCCTTGGAAGAATTTGGTAAGTCCCTAATGCCAAATTCAATGTCGCAAATGATATCTTGAACTGGGATTTTTCTAGGAGCTAGAGCAAAATTAAAGCCTTTCACTAGAAGACGATAAACCGACGAGTCAAAGGAGAAGCTTGAGAGATTAACTACTTTATTTCTAGAGTCATTCTTAGAGTTATTAATCTTATTATTGAAAGTGGTATTATTAAGATTACATCTACCCTCACAATTATTACTATCATTATTGTTTATAGAATTGTTATTATTGTTGATATTATTCTTAATCTTGTCATTATTAATAATATTATTCATACTAGAGTTATATTCATAATTACTATTCAGTTCATTAAATATCATTTTTTTAATATTAGGCCATTTTTCATTTATAGTGTTCGTATGATCTTTATTAATAATTAAATGTTTATTATTACTATTATCCATATTTAGATCTTTTAATTTAGTTTCATTACTTTCAATGTTAATTTCGATTTTACTGAGCAATATCTTCATGTTGGTTCTCATCATTTCCCTCCTCAAAAAATTAGGCGTCCTCAACACCTTAGCCACCAAGGCATTGAGAATCTCTAATAAATCTCACCTTGAGGGAGAAAAGACCCATCTCCCTAGTGTCTTTTGTAAAAATGGTTATAGTAAGTCTCAAGGCCTTAAGGCTTTTCTTAAAGCAAAAAGAGGTCCCTTAGTTAAAAATAAAAATATAAATGAACCTAATCAGTGGTCCTGCAATGTAAGGCTTCCTTTCATGCAGGGAACCACTGATAGGATTTCTAGGATCCTTAAGAAGCATAAGGTTTTTTCTTCCTTCAAGCTCCTTAGCACGATTCGCAGCTATCTTAAATCGATTAAAGATCTGGTAAACCCTAGGGATGGAAAAGGTGTATATACTATTCCTTGTTCTTGTGGGACACCTAACATTGGTGAAACTGGTCAATCTATTAACTAAAGGATCAGTGAACATGTTGTTGACATTAAGCATGGAATATCTCGCACCTCTGCCCTAGTTGAGCATGCGGAAAACGCTAACCATCATATCTGCATTGAAGACGCTAAGGTCATAGCTAGGATTGACCATTTCCATCATCGGAAGTTAAGGGAGGCATTAGAAATTGAAAAAAGACCCGTAAATCTCAATAGAGATGACGACTGGAATATAAGCAGGTGTTGGATCCCTTCCCTATATTCTTAATGGTCATAAAAAAAAAAAAAATTATTTATTTATTTATTTATTTTTAAGAGAAAGGAGAATAATAGGAATACAAATTTACATACAGTTTTTTTTTTTTTGGTTAAATTTCGTAGTACCTTTTCTATTTTCATGTTTTTAAAGGACAAATTGTCATACAAATTGTAACATTTACAGTGACCTCAACCTGCCCGAAGGAAACCAGGTCTGTTGACCACCGTAACGAGTTAAAAGCAAACCAAAACTGAAATTGTCTTTTCCATCTACTTACAGCCTTGATTACTTCAGTATGTCCATAATATTTGCAAATAAAACAGGTAGTAATATTAATATATGCCAAAACCATGGGAAAAAAACTAAGCTTCTAAGGAGAAACATCATCAGAAGAATCTACAGGTGCTGGGTCTTTGGCAGTGGTACCTAGCAACTGTTCACTGCGTTGAATATTTTGAAGTTGTCTCTCTATCTTTGCAATTATGTCATTTATCTGAATTTGAGCTTTAAACATCTCATGCATGTCTTGTTTCATTTGCTGAAGTTCAAACAGAATTGAAGAGTTAATATCCTTTTCTTCCTTGCTAGCCATTGCCTTTGCAAGAAGGTATTTCATTTTTCAGTATGTCTTCACTGATTGCTGAAAAAGGGATACAAAACCCGTGGTGCTTCCTGGATCTGTTATGAAATCCATTTTTGAAATACGTTCTTCCATATCTTCATCCTCACTATCAGTTTGTCGTTCCCAACCATGAATTTTGTTTCTGATTTGAACCAAGTTCTCAGATTCATACACCTTAGCTATATCCTGCAATACTTGTTCATTTGACTTCCTTCCTCTTCGACTCCGTCCTGCTTCTTGAGTGGTTTGTCTAGGGCGATTAGCCCTGCCAGCTTGCCCTTTAACCATGATAAACAAACAAATATTTGCGTCCCTAATTCTGGAAAGAAACCCTGTGTTGAAGTGAATTCATAAGCTGTCCCAATAAAACTGAGTAGGTCACCTTCGAACTCAACCAAATCCCCTGAGCCTTTCCGTTTGTGCATAGGATTACATAATAGTCAACATTGTAATTTAATGCAACCACATTACACCCATTGAAAATATGAGTGTTGCAGAGAAGAAAACTGTTGAAATGCCAAAGGCGGTTCCGCCACATAATTAGATAAAAATATCCTTGACTAGAATGACATAAAGAGAAGATGTCATTACCCCTTTTATGAAGAACAATATACCCATTAATATTCCTCATTACAGCGGCACCCCCAGCAAAATCGTAAAAGTAATGGATTTTATCAACTGTTACCATTTCCAACCAGAGAAAGACAGAAGACTAATGTTGAACAGAAAACAAACGATGTGGAAGAAATTGATGTGAAGTGCTCACAGTTAAATAAATAAAAATGCTTTAATATAATAGGTAATAAATAAATAAATAATAATAATAATAATTAACTAACTAAATTAAATCAAATATAAATATTTATAAATATATTTTATTAAATAATTAAACTTTTGAATTAATTAAAATAGAACTAATAGTTATTAAATTTCATAGTCAAACTGGGCATTATCCTAACGGCTAGTTTAGCCATTTCTGCATCTATTTAAATTCAATGCCCGGATTTGATCTCTCACTTAGTCTTGATGATGAACCACACTTGATGGTTCAAAACGCATCGAAATGCGTCGACAATGTTCATTTGAATGTGATTATTACCGAAAAAAATCTATATAAGTTTACAATGGATCACAGAAGTCAAAATTCTATAAATATAGAAACACATACTCTTAACCATTAAGCCCACTCAAATTATATAAAATCTTTTAATTCTATATTCTATCATCATTATTGTGCTGGGAAACACCACATTTCTTGATATTTATTTGCCCTTCTTCCTGGAGAATTGGTTGGCTTGCCTCAACCATCATTATAGGTTGTTTTATCGACATGATTTCCAGACAAAATTGAAGCAATTATGAAATCGCAATGCCTTGAGAGACTCTTCGTTGTGCCCAGCCTGTACAAATCTGGATATGCTTCTGCTTATATCTGATATAGTAGGAGCAGCAGTTTCTGTGTGAGCTATGATGTTTGTTGTAGCCTTTGTCACTTTCAGAGTTCTCACGGACATAAATTTTCCATGAAACCACATCATTTCCTTAAATTTTACCCTCGATAATTATGGCTCTGTCAAATGACACGTTTCTATTCAATTTCTCTCCTCGAACCTTTGGACTAGAGACGTCTTCCATCGTTTCTCTTAAATATTAAATATCAATATTTGTTTTGTGAGATGCAACATTTCTACTTCATTTGTGTTTAAACTTTATTGCAAGATAGGTTGCCATACAAATTTTTCTTTTAAATTTTAGTTTAGATAATTGTTATTTTGTGAAATGCAATTTTATTAATGGGTTTCTTTGTTAGTTTTTGAAATGCAATTTTATTACTGGATTTCTTTGTTATTTTTTGAAATGCAATTTTATTGCTTGATTTACTTTTTTGGCAAGATGTTTAAATGTTTTTGCATAAAACTGTTTCATTTCTCTTAGATTTTTGTTATTTTTTGAGATGCAATTTTATTACTACTTTTTTTTTTTTTTTTTTGAAATCTAACTTTATTGCTTGATTTACTTTTTTTTTTTAAAGATGTTTAAATGTTTTTGCATATAACTGTTTCATTTCTCTTAAATTTTATCCTTAATACTAGTTGATTTATAAAATACAATTTTTTTACTAAATTCTTTGAGATTTTCTTAAAAAGTGCACCATTTCTCTTAAAGCTTAACTTTAATAGTTATTTTTATGTAAAAGAAAAAATTTAAACTTTAGCTTAGATAATTAATATTTTGTGAAATGCAAAGTTTTTGCCAGATTTGTTAGTTAAGATATAGGAGTTATAAATGTTTTTCATGAAGGTGCACTAATTCTCTTAAATTTTAGTTTTGATTGTATCTATTGTGTAAAGTGCAATGTTTCTAAGAATTTTTTCTACTTAAAATGTCTTGTAAAGAGATGTTTCTATTAAATTGTGTTGTTTCTTTTGAAGTTTAGCTTTGATAGTTAGTATTTTGTGAAATTCTTAGTTGTTAATGGTATAGAATCAATGTTCCAAACATCATGTGGAAAAAAAAAATTATGGCCAAAATAAAAAAATAAAAAAATAAACCAAAAAAATAAACTTCATTTGTTTTTTTGGTAGAAGAATTTTTTCATGTGTCTAGAAACAATAACCCAATATTTATGATATTATCTTGATGTTTTCAACAACGAAATTATTTAATTATTTAGTGGTGATAATATTATTTAAATAAGAGGAATTTTATGAAGTTTTAATTTCATAATGATTTTTTTTTTAAATGTAGTGCATCACAAATCATTACTTACTCTTATATTGAAGAATTAAAAAATATTACTATTTAGTTGAAACAATTTGGTTAGGTAGCTGATTTCTAGAGTTTAAAAAAAGAAGAAAAAAACAATAAGTTTTTTTAAGAGAAAGAAATAAAGAAAACAATAAGCCCAGCATTGTCTAGATACCTTCTTGTAATAAGAAATGAAATGAAATAATGATGAGTTTGATTGAATAGTCATTCCCACCTAAACACAAAGAATTTGTTGCTTTACATTTAATCTTAAATGTCATTGCTAAAATAATGGGGTATAATCTGATCATCAAATTCGTAGAAAAATGTTACAATATAATGGGAGATTTATATGTGGTTTAAGAGAGAGAGAAAGCACTGAACCTGCTTTTGTCCTTACCCCGTCCTTACCCCCCTTTGATAAGAAACAAAATGAAATAACTGGGATTCTATGGCTAATTTGATTTTATGGTCATTCATACCTACCCATAAGGATTTTACTACTCCACATTCAATCTTAAATCCATTGTTAAAATAATGGGCACAAGTGAATAATCACATTTTTTGGAAAAAATGATTGACTTCATAATCTATCAACCGTGACTCACATTTCTTTAATGATGCATTGTATGGCTATGGTTTATTTTGTTTCCTATTGATTCATTTGACATGGGATTTCCGTAGTTGAATAACTTTCTAGGTATTGTCATCTTATCGATTTATCCCATCAAATCCAATCTAATTAGAACTAGCCAACCACATAGGATGGATAGTCTATCCATTCTATGTTGTATTGCTACTCATTTTGGAGTAGTTGTTGACCCACTAATTTCTAGTCATCAATTTTTAGTGTTTCATTCATCTTAAGTTCTATTGATTCCATAACTCATATCTCCATGATGCACGGCATTGGAATCACCCCTATAGTCCATTCCAATGATAATATCGTTGAAAATGGTTGTTATTGATGTTAAAGGTTGTACAAGTAAAAGAGAAATTTGCATGGTCAAATAACATATTTTGAAACTTTTCCAATTATATATGGCATGCCTTTTGGAAATATTGTTTTTGGATTATGATGCCCCATTTAGATACCCTATATCTGAATGCATTTTTACTCCAAATGCCTAGTTCAAGTGGGAGCATACTAGATATGGTTAGAAATATTATTCTGAGACCTTTCCAATGGTATATGGCACTCCCTCTAACTCCTCACCATGAGGAGAAATGATTTTTTGAATTTTCATTATACATTTTGTCAATTGCATAAGACAACCCAGTCTATACCCCAAATGTACTATAAATAGGTGTGATAAGGAGCATTTATAGCCACTCACTCAAGTAAATTGGTTATGTTCCAAGGTAGTGAAGGAGCAGATTTGGGGTTCATACTTCGTGAACCAAAGGGAAAAGAAGTAAACTTAAGTTCTATCTGAGTTGGAGGAATTTTTGTGGGATATATTCGCTACCCTAGCTGGGTTGTAAAAGGGTTTTTGGAACACTTTTTGGGAAGGTTTTTGGTTTTGGTTTGAAGGAAGCCGAACTTTGGTTTGATCTAGAGGTCGAGTTTCAACCCTGTTGGTGGTCGAGTTTTAATCATGTTGGAGGTCGAGTTTCATCCCTATTGGAGACTGAGTTCCAACCCTATTGGAAGCCGAGTTTCAATGTTGTTGAAGGTTGAGTTATAAACCTATTAGAGGATAAGTTGTAGTCCTAGTTAGAGGCTAAGTTATAGAACTATTAGAGGTTGAGTCCTGATTGGAGGCCAAGCTCTAGACTAAGTTGTGTACAAATTTCCAAGAGGGAAGAATTTCTTTGAATATATTCCAAGTGTAGATGTTGTGTCTTAAACAATTGTAAGTTGGTGCTCATTGAGGTTTTCTTTCCTCATCATCTTGACAAGTTAGAGCCTACAATTTTTGTAAGTTTTTGCTTATAGAAGGTTGGTGTCCTTACAAGTGATTGTAATAAGTTGAATATTGTTTGAAAACCATTCAAGTGTTTCTTCTTCAAATTTGGATTTGCACTTTAAAATCTGTGATCATGTTTAGTGTTGATGACAGATTATGTGATGATATTTCATACTAATAAAGTGAAAATTTGTTAAAAGTAATGAAATATTGATTCACCCCCTACACCCCCCCCCCCCCCAAGTATTTAAAATAATTGGTATTGGAGCAAGCTTCTTCAAGAACAATATAACAACTAGAAGAAAATCTTACAGGGGCCATGGCCAGTCGAGACATATCAATCAAAATTCCTTTCTTCGATGGAATATTTTTTTCCTTTTGGAAGATAAGAATGAGAAATAATTTGATGTCTCTTGGTGTTGAAGTTTGGTGCACTATTACAAATGGATGTAAGGTCCCATCTTCTCCTCCAACTGATCAAAATGGGAGAAAGGCTTATGTCTCCAATGAAAAAGCTACGAACTCCATTCTAAGTGGCTTGTCAAATTTATAATTTGTTACAGTTATGCATTGTGAATTAGCTAAAGAGATGTGGGACACGCTTGTAAGAAACTATGAAAGAGATGAAAAATTAAAGAAGGCAAAGCTTCAAACTTTATGGAGACAACTTGAAATCCTGAGAATGAATGATGAAGAAAATGTTTTTTCTTATTTTCTGAGTAGATGAATTGGTTAATGCTATCAAAGGACTTGGTGAAAAAGTTGAAGAAATAATAGTTCAAAAAATTTTGAGGTCTCTTCCTTTTCGTTTTGATGACAAAGTCTCTTCCATATAATAATCAAAGTATTTGGATAATCTAAAAATGGACAGGCTTATGGAATTCTCAATGCATACAAAATGAGTATGGGAAACTCATCACATAGGGAAGTACCATTTAAAGCATCTAAGAAGTCAAGAAAATGCAAGTTTGGTGACTACTCTAGTGATGAATTCAATATTAAAAATGCTCAACTAGTCAAAAAAATAAAGAAAAGATCAAAGTTCAAATGTAAATTACCTCTCATATGTATTAATTGTGGTAAGATAGGACATTTTTCTACTAAGTGTCATTTCATTGAAGATATTGATGATGAGGAAGAACACAGAAAAAGGGTCTTTAAAGGAAAATCTTCAAAAAAAGAAAAAACTATATTCTACAAAGAATAATGATTTTTGAAGAAGGAGAAGAAGAAGAATATTCTAATAATGATAGAAGAGAGATATTATTTTTTTCCACAAATGAAAAATCAAACATAGAAAAATCAAAGGAGCAAAAATAAAAAACAGAAGAAGAAGGTGTTGAAGGCATAGTGGATCTTGAAGTAGAACTTATCAAAGCATTATAAGAGATTGATAACCTTAGGAAGAAGAACAAAATACTATCCAAAGAAATAATGTTCATCGGGATTGAAAAAGAGGAAGCAAAAATAGTGGAAGAAGTGTTGAATAGTTACGGAAAAAAAAGGAAGAAAACTTTGAAAAGCTTGAAATGGAAATTTTCTCATTAAGGAAAGTGCTAGATAATCTCAACAAGAACATGCTAGATACTATTATCAAAAGTGAAATATCACCATATGACAAGCCTAGTCCTGGTTATATGGGTGAGACTTCATATAAAGAAGATGCAAACACCAAGAAAGTGTTGAGATTTTGGGGTGTTGGAGTAGCATTAGATGTGCTCTAGCTCCCAAACTTTGTGAAGGGACTATAGTGCATAAGATCTCCAAGACCCATAAAGCAATTTAAGAAATTCCATCATGTTTAAGACATATTCAATTAATTAATATGTTTAATTAAGGACCCTGATTCTAACTTAAGAAAATTAAAAGATTAAAGTTAATTAAATTAAACATGTGATGAATTGACATAAGTCACATGGATCAAGCATCATCTAATCTTAGCTGTCAATTCAATATTAGATCACGGTCATTGATGTTTCAACGAGAAAAGTATAAGAATAGGGCTTGGGGTCAGTTGGAGGACACACACAGTGGCAGAGCACTGAAACTAAGATGGAATTATATGGCGTGATTTGCTAAGAATTTCAGAAGTGTTTCAGCTGCAACGAGGGGAACTATTGGCTAGGGGGATGGTTTGATCCCAGGCCAAGAGTATAACGAGGGCAGAGAAGCAGCAACTACGCAGCTTAGCCAAGATCCCAGCAAGGGCAGCACAGAGGCATCAAGAGCTTCGTAGGCTTGACGCAAGCTCAGAAAGGGTAGTGCAGGGGTAGCAAGAGTCCAGCAGGGCTGGCACAGGCCTAGCCAAGGCAACATAACCCAGTCTGGGGTGACGCAGGGCCTTCCTAAGCAGCACAGGGGCTTACGCATGCCATCAAGGCTGACGTAGAGGGCTTTAGAGCAGTGTTGGGGTTTCTGCAGACTGGAAAAGGCTGAGTTCTGTAAATCTCATTTGAGGGTATGAATCAGTCAGGGTTAACTAGAATAGAGGTATAGCTGCATATTTTATTTCTTTGTTGGGTTAACCAGTTTGGTGCCCAAATTTTTTGTACTTAGATTCTTCTTAATAATAAAAACCCTCCAGCAGCCAAAAGACCGGTTTTCTTGCATTGGGTTTTCCCTGGACAATTGTCCAGAAAATCCTTGGTCACTTTTTCATTGTGCATGTTATTCAGTTTAGATCTATATGTGTAGGTTGTTAATGTATTTACTTTGATGTTAATGTTGAAGATTTAGATTAATAACTTAATGCATGTAGGAGAAGTAAATCGGAAATTTAATAGTAGGGTTTCTGTTTGAGCGTATTCAGAAATTTTCACATGGTATTAGGGCGATTGCAGATCTAGTTGAATCTCCAACAAGAAGGCTGAAGAATCTGTGTTGTAGAAAGCAACAGAGAAAGCAACAGCAACAGTGGATTACTTGGAGAGGGCAGCGTAGTAGCAGAAGGACGCAGAGGCAGCAGAGCCACGCAAAGGCCTGACGCAGTGCTTAATAGGTGACGCAGAGGCAGCGGAGAGCCACCCAGAGGGACGCAAGAGTAGCCTGCAATGCACAGAGGCTGGGTTGGGCCAGTTTGCTCATGTAAAGGCTAGCCAGTGTGATGCAGTCCCGAGGTTGATTGCTATGCAGAGTGCCATGATCTGAAAGTTGAAGCTGCATACCTTCAGCAGTTGCTGGTGGGGTAAAAATTCTGTCGGTAAGGAATTTAACCTAAGCTAAGTTGACAAAGAGCGGGAGAAGAACAACTTCTCAGAATATTTCCTGCCAAAGAAGTCTGAAGATCAATCAGAGGATCGAAGAGAGCTGATTCTTTGTGATTGGTAGGCTTCCAAGAGAGGGATTCAGTCATCAGAGGGAGAAAATAGTGCCTTTCTCACCAAGGACCCTAGATCTAAGTCTCTAGCAGAGAGAGGAGGATCAATTCCGACAAATATCTGAGCAGATGGTGCCACATGGACTGCGTGATCAGGATAGCTTGGACGGCTTGTCCAACTTTGCAATCTGGAAGGTCAGAATCTTGGTAGTCATGGAGGAATACAGCTTGAGGGAGCATGCAGTATTGGCTACACCAATCGATGCAAAACTCCTGGCAGAGCATAATGAAGCAACAACAGATGCCAAGCGCTTCATCATGGACAAGGTAATATATCATGTGGTACCACACAAAGCTGAGAAGGTGACAACTCATGAGATGTGGGTAGCCCTTACCACATTGTATGAAAGAAGGTCTGTCTAGAGAAAGATGTTGTTGGAGAATCAGCTGAGGTTATTCATGATCGCCAAGGGAGAAGGTATCGACCCTTTCCTATCCAGATTGTAGTTGATCTGAGATCAACGAACTGGCATGGGGGTGAAGGTGGATGATGATGTCATGATGAGGATGTTAGGTCCGTATAATACTAGTGTATCCCCTTATTTTTATTGTTAGTATAGCCACTTTATTGTCATTGTTTTGCCAATGTAGTCCCCATATTTTTATTATTATGCCCCATAGAAGCCCACTATTTTTATTTTTGTGCCCTTACATTGTTATTGTTATTTCGGCTAGGATTATATTATGACCCATTAGACTCCTATATATAGAAAGGAAGTTTTTTCATTTGTATCATCCAAGAATTGTTCATTTATGTAATGTAAATGAGGCTTCCCCCTCAAAGTGGCTGATTTTTAAGGCGTTGATCTCTCTTTTTTTCTATTTTTGGAGTTGGTTTCATAACATTTAGTATCAGAGCTTTGGATTCTAGGGTTTCGCTGCGTCAAACAGGTCATCGTGGAATTTTCGCTATAAAATTTTTTCTATGAAGGTTCAAAAGATAAATAAAAAACCCATTTGCGAAGAAATCCCGAGGAATTTCGTGTAAAAATTTCAAATCTTGGTTCGCAATATTTGTGGAGATATGATATGTGGAATTTAGGGTTTGTGCGGGCTCTCGAATTTCATCTCAAAGAGGTGACCTTGGGAAAATCATCATAACTCTCTTTCTGAGCATTTGATTGGAATTCTGTAAAAATTGGCCGAAATTACACAAACTGTAGTTTCATGTGTATCAATTTCAGAGTCGAAGGAGGATACAATGGCATGTCATACAAGTTCGCTCTACTGAACCAATCAATAATTAGGTCATTGTGGGAGATTGGGAATAACTTTTCCTTGAAGAATCCAAATCAGGTTAGACCTGTGGCATTGGAAAGAAGACTCAGAGGGCTACTATAGGACCGAAGATCAATTCTTGGGGATCTGAAATTACAGAGATACATTAGTTTCAATTTCGAGCTCCTTAAAAGCAAGAAAAAGGTGTATTTTTTTTTTTTAATTTCATAAGTCTTTTTTGACTAATCACTTTGAAGGGATTCTAAGGGCATATTGAAGCATATTGGGTTCCAAAATGGCCCCTAAAAAGAATTCAACACCCATTAAACCCTCAGAAGGCTCTACTATGACACATGAAGAGGAACAATTGGAGTATAATATATCAAAATTACGGTACCAAATGCAACAAATTTTGATCTTACAAAGAGAAACCAAAGATGGCATAGATGGTTTAAAAGTAGACATGGAGGCTAATTTGGATGGTTTGAAGATCAAATGAAAGCTAATATGGATGATAAAGCAATGGAAGATCACATCGAGCATCAACAACAATTTCTCCAACTCTCAAAGGATAACCTAACTTTGGTGCAGAATCAAATGAAAAAACGGGAAGATCAACATCGCAACGAAAGAAGTTCTGAAGCAATCACAGAAACGAGAACTCGACAACTATGAAATCGATAAATTTTAGAGTATCTTTGTAAGTGGAAGAACTTACCCGTTGAATATTCCACATGGGAGGATGAGAACTTTATACAAAAGCATCGAGAAATAATCAAGCATTGAGGACAACACTTGTTTGAAGGAGAGGAGCATGTTAGATCCATATAATACTAGTGTATCCCCTTATTGTTATTGTTAGTATAGCCCCCTTATTGTTATTGTTTTCCCCATGTAGTCCCCATATTTTTATTATTGTGACCCATGGAAGCCCACTATTTTTATTGTTAAGCCCTTACATTGTTATTGTTATGTCGGCTAGGATTATATTGTGACCCATTAGACTCCTATATATAGAAAGGTGGTTTTTTCATTTGTATCATCCAAAAATTGTTCATTTATGTAATGTAAAGGAGGTTTCCCACTCGAAGTGGTTGATTTCTAAGGCGTTGATCTCTCTTTTCTTCTATTTTTGGAGCTGGTTTCATAACATTTGGTATCAGTGCTTTGGATTCTAGGGTTTCGTTGCTTCCAACAGGTCATCGTGGAATTTTCGCTATAAATTTTTTTCTACGAAGGTTCAGAAGCTAAATAAAAAACCCATTTGCGAAGAAATCCTGAGGAATTTCGTATAAAAAAATCAGATCTTGGTTCACAATATTTTCGGAGATATCATGTGTGGAATTTAGGGTTTGTGCAGGCTCTTGAAGTTCATCTCAAAGAGGTGACCTTGGGAAAATCATCATTACTCTCTCTCTAAGAATCAGATTGGAAATTGGGAAAAAGTGGCCAAAATCACACGGGCTATAGTTTCTTGTGTATCAATTTCAGAGCCGAAGGAGTACATAGTAACATGTGGCACGTCATACAAGTTTGCTCTACTGAACTAGTCCATAATTAGGTCATTGTGGGAGATTGGGAATAGCTTTGTCTTCAAGAATCAAAATCAATTCAGACCTGCGGCATTGGAAAGAAGACTTAGAGGGCTACTACAGGACCGAATATCAATTCTTGGGGATATGAAATTATAGAGAAACATCAGTTTCAATATTGAGCTTCTCAAAATCAAGAAAAATGTGTATTTTTTATAAATTGCATAAGTCTTATTTGAAAAATCAATATGAAGGGATTCCATGGGAATATTGAAGCATAGATATCAATATTAAGTTCTAAAATGGCCCCTAAAAATAATTCAACATCCAGCAAGCCCTCAGAAAGCTCTACTATGACGCATGAAGAGGAACAATTGGAGTATGATATATCAAAATTATGGTACCAAATGCAACAAATTTTGATCTTACAAAGAGCAACCAAAGATAGCATAGATGGTTTAAAAGTAGACATGGAGGCTAATTTGGATGGTTTGAAGGATCAAATGAAAGCTAATATGGATGATAAAGAAATGGAAGATCACATCGAGCATCAACAAAAACTTCTCCAAGTCTCAGAGGATAACCTAACTTTGGTGCAGAATCAATTGAAACAACAAGAAGATCAACATCACAACAAAGGAAGTTTTGAAGCAGTCATAGAAAAAAGAACTCGACAACTACGAAATCGATCAATTTTAGAGTATCTCAGTAAGTGGAAGAACTTACCCGCTGAAGATCCCACATGGGAGGATGATAATTTCATACAAAAGCATCAAGAAATAATCAAGCATTGAGGACAACACTTGTTTGAAGGAGAGGGGCATGTTAGGTCCTTATAATACTAGTGTATCCCCTTATTGTTATTGTTAGTATAGCCCCCTTATTGTTATTGTTTTTCCTATGTAGTCCCCATATTGTTATTATTTTGCCCCATAGAAGCCCGCTATTATTATTGTTGTGCCCTTACATTGTTATTGTTATGTCGGCTAGGATTATATTATGACCCATTGGACTCTTATATATAGAAAGGAGGTTTTGTCATCTGTATCATCCAAGAATTGTTCATTTATGTAATGTAAAGGAGGTTTCCCCTCGAAGTGGTTGATTTCTAAGGCGTTGATCTCTCTTTTCTTCTATTTTTGGTGTTGGTTTCATAACATAGGACCACTCTCAATGTTGTCACAGAGGACTGGGAAAATTTTGTCGAAAGTATCTTGGGCAGAGAAGACCTTCCCAACTGGGACAATATGTGGGCTATTCTTCGACAAGAGGAAATCCGTCGAATGACCAAGAGGCAATACAACACAAGTTTGAGCAAGATAAAGGAGGAGGAAGAGGAAGATGCAGCATTGGCATCAAAGAGGCAGAAAGGGAAAAAGAAGCGTGATCTGTCGAAGATCAAATGTTTCAAGTGTGGCGAACTTAAAAATTTCACCAAAAATTGTCCCCAGAAGAAAAAGGATAAGGAAGGTTCTAGCTCCAAGGCTATTGTAGGAGACGATGGTTCCGAAGATGAAGTAGCCATGAGCGCTCATGAAGCACGAAAGTGTGGCGATCTTGATCTGTAGAGCAGCTACAGAGTGGTGGAGGGATCCTTGAGTAGCCCAACTCTTGGATCACATACGAGCTACGAGAGCCTTAAGAAGGTAGCGGAACAAGTGGAGCAGTGGGTGGAGAGGATCACAGATGAAGCAAAGGCTTAGGCTGACACACTGAGAGGGAGCATGGCAGTGCACATACAACAACGTAGGGTACATAGTGCAAATTTGCAGCAGCGCAGTAGCCTCCGAAGGACAACACAGAGCAACAGCCTATGGAGCTTCGGTGATGAGATGCAGCTCAACTGAATTGTCTGTCAAAGATTGGGCAAGAGTCCTTTAATTTCTTACTCTCAACAACTAATTTGCAGTGCAGCAATTAGCAGTAGCAGTGCTATGAGCAGCACGATGCAACAATTTGAGAGGGAGATGTAGTACAGATGTAGCAGTGGCAGTGGCAGTGTCATGGGAAGTAGTATAAAAGAGTAGCAGCAGTGCAATGATGAAGGGTAGCATTGTTAGGTCCCTATATTACTAGTATAGTCCCTTATTGTTATTATTTTAACCCCCTTATTGTTATTATTGTACCCTAGTAACCCCCATTTTGTTATTATTGTGCCCTTAAATTATTATTATTAGGTCGGATAGGATTACATTATGGCCACATGGACTCCTATATATAGAAAGGAGGTTTTGTAAATTGTATCATCCAAGAATTGTTCATTTATGTAATGTATTTGAGGTTTCCCCCTCGAAGTGGCTTATTTCTAAGGCGTTGATATCTCTTTTCTTCTATTTTTGGATCTGGTTACACAACATTTGGTATCAGAGGTTTGGATTCTAGGGTTTTGCTGCTTCAAATAGGTCATTGTGGCATGTTCGATATAACTTCTTTTCTACGAAGTTTCAGAAGTTTAAATTTTTAGGGTGTGAAGACAAAATCCTGAGGAACATCGTCAAAAAATTTTAGAGCTTTGTTCGCAATAGTTTTTGAGATATAATCTGCGGAAGTTAGGTCTTTTTTGAGGCTCCTAAACAGGTCATCGTGGCATTTGCGCTATAACTTTTACTCTACTAAATTTCAGAAGCTGAAATTTTTAGGGTGCCAATCTGAAATCCTAAGGAAAATTGTCAAAAAATTTCAGAGCTTGGTTCACAATATTTTTGGAGATATGATCTGTGGAAGGTAGTGCTTTTTCAGGCTCCAAAATTTCATCTCAAAGAGGTGATCGTGGGAAAATCTTCATAACTCTCTCTCTGAGCATCGGATTGGAGTGTCGTAAAAAGTGGTCGCAAGTACGTGGACTGTAGTTTCTTGGCTATCAATTTCAGAGATGAAGAACGAAACAGTGACATGTGGCAGGTCGTGCAAGTTCGCTCTACTAAACCAGTCCATAATTAGGTCATTGCGGGAGATTGGACACAACTTTGTCTTGGAGAATCCAAATCTGGTCAGAAATGTGGCATTCGAAAAATACTTCAGAGGGCTACATTGGTACCGAAATTCAAATATTGAAGTGCTGCAATCACAGATATAATCGAATTTCAATATCGAGCTCCTCAAAAGCAAGAAAAAGGTGTGTATTTTTTTTTCCCGAATTGCATAAGTCTTGTTTGAAGAACGAATTTAAATTGATTCCAAGGGCATATTGTAGATTAGAAATCAGTATTGGGTTCTAAAAGATGCCCCGTAAAAATAATTCAACACCCATTAAGCCTTCAGAAGGCTCTACCATGACTCATGAAGATGAAGAATTGCAACATGATCTATCAAAATTACAAGATCAAGTGCAACAAATTTCACTCTCGCAAAGAGCAACAAAAAATGAAATGGAAGTTTTGAAGAAAGGCATGGAAGCAAAGATGGATGGTATGAAGAAAGGAGTGGAAGCTAAGATGGATGGCATGGAAGCGGGCATGGAAGTTAAGATGGATGACATGAAAGACAACATGGAAAACATGAAGAATGATCTAAAAGTAGACATCGAAGGTTTGACAAAGTTGATACAAGAAATGTTTCCTAATGGTGAAAAGATAGTAGAAGAACCTCATGATGAGAACAAAATAAATGTTAATCGTGATTTAATAAACTCTAATGTTGGCGGGAAGAACCACCATATTCCAAAAATGGATATGAGGAAGTTTGATGGAAAGGATCCTGTAACATGGATACTATAGATGGAGCAATATTTTGATCTCCATAATGTGCAAAACACACAAAAGGTACGCATTGCAACTTTACATTTAGAACAAAACATATTTGTATGGTATCGATGGCTTTGCTCCCGTAAAATAATTGTCAGTTGATCAATTTTTACGGAGGAAATGATAGCACATTATGAGGATACAAAGAGCAACACCTTATTTAACCAATTGATAAATCTCAAACAAAAGGGTTTAGTGGGGCAGCACATTGAGGACTTCCAAAAATTGAATATAAGGGTAACTGATATTCCAGAGGCACACAGGATTGATCTCTTCATAGGCACTTTAAAGGATAACATCCAACATGAAGTTCGCGTTTTGGAACCGGATTCCTTGGAGAAGGCATTCAGGTTGGCAAGAAAAGTTGAATGTAAAATAATGGCGACAAAGAAGCCTACCACTCAATTCTATAAAGAAGGAAGTGTTGCTACGCCTAGATTTCCACAACCTACAAGGTTGACACCACAACAATTGGAAGAAAAAAGAGCAAAAGGGCTTTGCTACAGTTGTGATAGCAAATACACTAAAGGTCATAAGTGTGTCGAGAAGAAATTATTTTACATAGATTGTGAAGAGGAAGAAGAAAATGAACAAGAAGAGGATATACACCAGGAACCAACCCAAGAAGAGGAAGAAATGAGTCCGACCATATCGTGTAATGCATTGGCAGGAATTACCACTCCTCAAACTCTCAAGATAGAAGGACATATCAAGAAGAAAAGGTAATAGTGTTGATTGATTCAGGTAGCACCCATAATTTTATTCATTGTAAGGTAGCCAAGGAATTGAATTGTTTCCTATACCCAGCATCAGAATGTCAAGTGATGGTTGCAAATGGAGGAACTATAAATTGCTCTAGAAAATGCCATAATATCAAGCTAACCATGGGGGAATATGTATTGACTAGTCCAATGCTTTCCATTCCTGTGGGAGGTGTTGATGTTGTACTAGGAGTACAATGGTTACAATCTTTGGGGACGGTAGCTTTTGATTTTCAAGAACTTTTCTTGAATTTTTTTTCAGAAGGAAAGGAAGTCGAATTACGAGGTATTGTTGGGAAGCCGGGAAAGATAATAAGTTCTAATGTCATGAAAAAGCTTCTAAATAAAGAAAAACGAGGCGTAATTGCACAATTATGCTCACTAGAAGTTCCAACATCAAAATCATCTATTTCTGCAAATCTTCAACAAGTCTTGGACAATCATTCCAAGGTGTTTGAAACTCCCAAAGGACTCCCACCTATTCGTGATCATGATCATGCTATTCATTTGATTCCAGGAAGTGTTCCTCCAAACATCAGGCCTTATAGATATCCTTACTTCCAAAAGAGCGAAATTGAACGTATGATTGCATAAATGTTAGAGGCGGGTATAATTCAACCTAGTCAAAGTTCTTTCTCTGCTCCCGTAGTATTGGTACACAAGAAGGATGGATCATGGCAAATGTGTCCGGATTATAGGGAGCTCAATAAGCTCACCATTAAAGATAAATTTCCCATTCCTGTGATTGATGAATTATTGGATGAATTACATGGAACAATTTATTTTACCAAGTTGGATCTTCGTTCAGGATATCATCAAATTAGAATGAAGATTGAAGATATTCCAAAAAACAACATTTCGAACTCATGAGGGTCATTATGAATTTTTGGTCATGCCTTTTGGCCTTACCAATGCAACTTCTACATTTCAAGGGTTGATGAATTCCATTTTCAAACCCTTCCTTAGAAAATTTGTGCTAGTATTTTTTGATGATATACTAATCTACAGCAGGTCTTGGAAGGATCATGTTGGACATGTTGACAGGGTGCTCAAACTATTGCAGGAGAAACAATTATATGCAAAAACATCCAAATGTTTCTTTGGAGTACAAGAGGTGGAATATCTGGGTCATGTTGTATCTCACGAGGGTGTTAAAGTAGACCCTAACAAAATTAAAGCCATTAAGGAATGGAAAGTCCCCACAACCATAAAGTAGTTGAGAGGATTTCTCGGGTTAACAGGGTATTATCGCAAGTTTGTTAAGAATTATGGGAGAATAGCAGCACCTCTAACAACATTATTGAAGAAAGATGCATTTTCATGGACTCCTGAAGCAACTAAGGCCTTTGAACATCTTAAAGAGGCAATGTGTCTAACACCGGTCTTAGCTACGCCAGACTTCACAAAAACCTTTAATGTGGAATGTGATGCCTCATGAAATGGAATTGTTGTTGTTTTAATGCAGGAAGGAAGACCCATTTCTTTTGAAATTCATCTAATCAAAGGAAAGTATTTACAGAAACCTATTTATGAGAAGGAAATGTTAGCAATACTGCATGCACTAAAGAAATGGAGAACTTACCTAATGGGAAGACACTTCAAGGTAAAAACTAATCATGATAGTCTTAAACACTTTTTGGAACAAATAATATCTTCAGAAGAGCAGCAAAAATGGGTCACAAAGATGTTGGGTTACGACTTTGAAATAATCTACAAAAAGGGAAAGCTTAATGTTGTTGCAGATGCACTCTCAAGAAAGAATGAAGAGGTGGAAGCATTGCTTTGTGCCATTTCTATTATCCAACCAGATTGGATAACCAAAGCAAGAGATGAATGGAAGAAGGACAAAGATGTATGGACACTCATTCAAAATTTGCAGCAAGATCCTAGTACATCCGATACATTTAGTTGAAAAAATTATTCCATATGGTACAAAGATCGCTTATATCTTTGTAAGAATTCCCAACTAAAACAAAAGATTCTTCTGGAATTGCACACTTCTCCTTTAGGAGGACACTCAGGATTTTTAAAAACTTACCACAGGGTGAAGAAAGAATTTTTTTGGGATGGCCTTAAATCTGATATTCAAAATTTTGTGGTGGAATTTTTGGTTTGCCAACATAATAAAGTTGAGACAATTAAGACCCCGGGACTTCTACAACCTTTATCCATTCCAAGTCAACGTTGGGCGGAGATTTCAATGGATTTTATCACAGGTTTACCTAAGTCTGAAGGAAAGAGTGTCGTCATGGTGGTAGTTGATAGACTTACCAAGTATGCACACTTTTGTGCATTATCTCATCCATTTAAAGCAAATACAGTTGCTACAACATTTATGGATAGAATTCAAAAGCTACATGGAAGCCCAAGGGTTATTGTGAGCGACAAAGATCCCATTTTTACTGGAAATTTTTGGACTGAGTTATTTTCTTGTTTGGGTACTCAATTAGCTCATAGCTCATCTTATCATCCTCAATCTGATGGTCAAACTTAGATAGTAAATAAATGTTTGGAAGGATATCTTCGTTGTTTTGCATCTGATAAAAAAACACAATGGGTCAAGTGGTTACCTCTCGCTGAGTGGTGGTATAACACTTCCTTCCATACTACAGCAAAAATGACCCCATTTATGGAACTTTATGGATATCATCCACCATCCATCACATCATCTTTAAGGGAAAATTCGAAGGTTCAAACAGTGGAATATCACATCGAGCATCAGGAAGAAGTTCTCCAACTCTTAAAGGATAACCTGAATTTGGCACAAAATCGAATGAAACAACAGGCAGATCAACATCGCAGCGAGAGAAGTTTTGATGTAGGAGATTGGGTATTTTTACGACTACAACCATACAAACAAATGTCACTCAAGCAAGCTAAGAAGGATAATAAATTATCGCCAAAGTACTATGGTCCTTACAAGGTGTTGCAAAAGATTGGTACTATGGCATACAAATTGGAGCTTCCTGCTTCTTCGCGAGTACATCCAGTTTCCCATGTTTCATGCTTAAAGAAGGTTATAGGTGAAAATCTTCCAGTTCAAACAGTATTGCCAGAACTTGATGGGGAAGGGAAGATCATATTGGAACCTGAAGCAGTCATAGAAAAAAGAACTCGACAACTACGGAATCGATCAATTTCAGAGTATCTCATCAAGTGGAAGAACTTACCCACCGAAGATTCTACATGGGAGGATGAGAATTTTATACAGAAGCACCCAGAGCTACTCAAGTGTTGAGGACAACACTTTTTTGAAGGAGAGGGGCATGTTAGGTCCCTATATTACTAGTATAGTCCCTTATTGTTGTTATTGTAACCCCCTTATTTTTATTATTGTACCCTTGTAACCCCCATTTTATTATTATTGTGCCCTTAAATATTATTGTTAGGTTGGCTAGGATTACATTGTGGCCCACTAGGATTACATTATGGCCCCATGGACTCCTATATATAGAAAGGAGGTTTTGTAAATTGTATCATCCAAGAATTGTTCATTTATGTAATGTATTGGAGGTTGCCTCCTCGAAGTGGCTTATTTCTAAGGTGTTGATATCTCTTTTCTTCTATTTTTGGAGCTGGTTACACAACAAGCATGCCAAGCATCAGTGCAGAGACCCACACCAGAGATCAGTGCATAACTTAGGGTGGAGTGTTTTTCTAGAGCACATTCCTCGCTAAGAGGGAGTGTTGAGATTTTGGGGTGTTGGGTTAGCATCGGATGTGCTCTAGCTCCCAAAATTTGTGGAGGGACTAGAGTACATAAGATATACAAGACCCAGAAAGTGGCTTAAGAAATTCAATCATGTTTAAGAGATATTTAATTAATTAATATTTTTAATTAAGGACCCAAAGTCTAACTTAGGAAAATTAAAAAATTTAATTTAATTAAATTAAACATGTGATGAAAATGACTTAAGGCACACGGATCAAGCATCTTCTAATATTAGTCGTCGATTCAAGATTAGATCACAATCGTTGATGTTTCAATGAGAAAAGTATAAGAAGAGGGCTTGGGGTCATTTGGAGGACACACACAATGGTAGAGCACTGAAACTAAGCTAGAATTATGGGGCGTGGTTTGCTAAAAATTTCAGAATTGTTTCAGTTGCAACAAAGGGCAGTATTAGTGAGGGGGATGGTTTTATCCCAGTCCAAGAGTACAACGAGGGCAGAGAAGCAACAGAAAAATGCATTGTAGAAGCAGTAGCTACGCAGCTCATCTAAGAGCCCAGCAGGGGCAACGCCGAGGCACCAGGAGCTACGTAGGCTTGACATAGGCCCAAAAAGGGCAACGCAGGGGCAGTAGGAGGCCAACAAGGCTGACACAGGCCCAACCAGGGTAGCACAGGGGCAGCATAACCCAGTCTTGGGTGATGCGGGACCTTCTTGAGTAGTGCAGGGGCTAACGTGGGCCATCAGGGCTAACATAGAGGACTTAAGAGCAGTGTTGGGATTTTTGTAGACCGAAAAAAGCTGAGTTTTGTAAATCCCATTTGAGGGTGTGAATCGGTCAATTTTTTTGTCTCTAGAACAGAGGTCTATCTACATATTTTATTTCTCCGTTGAGTTAACCAGTTTCGTGCCCAGATCTATTGTACTTAGATTCTTCTTAATAATAAAAACCCTCCAACATCTAGAAGACTAGTTTTCCCGCATTGGGTTTTTCCAGGGATAGTTGTCTAGAAAATCCTTGAGTGACACTTTGTCATTGAGCATGTTAGTTAGTTTAGATCTGTATGTGTAGGCTCTTAATGTATTTACTTTGACATTAACGTTGAAGTGTTGGAGTAGGGTCCCTTAGCGGCACTTGTAGAACATTTTTATAATAATTTGTAATAATCTAGTCTAGTGCAGAGGCTTTGGGGTGGCTCAAAGTCCCCAATGAATTGTAATGGGTAACGGGGTAGACCAAGAGTCTTCAAACCATGGTTTGTGAACCATAGAATAGCGCAAGATAATATGCTATAAATAGATGGTTAACTCGAGTCTAGAGTAGGCTAAGTTTTGGGAAAAGGATTGAATACGAACTTGTGGATCTTTTGTGTTGATTTTCTGGGTAAGGGCTCATGCTTGCTGTGTGCGCGGAGACCCTGAGTCCTGTTGTGTGCGGGCTATTAGATAGAGTCTGTAAGTTTGATCTTAATGTTAATGAATGAGAATATTGTTTGGGATAGCTGAAGTGTTCTGAGTTATGATTATGAGTTGTGTTCTACATTATTTATATCTATTTGATGCATACTATTGATGTGCACGTGGATGCGATCATGTATAAGAAGATGAATGCATATATTTGGTTAAATTTGGTTTTTTTTCTTCTGATAACATGTTATTGAATGATTTATGAGGTTCGTTGAAGATATCCCGCCAATACATTGTTAAGGGTTTCTGTAATAGGGTTCTCCAGCGCGAGTTGATCTGAAGGAACCCCTTTAATTAACTTTCTCTCTCTCTCTCTCAGGGTGCGAAACCTGGTTCCAGCACCCTCCCATACTACTTCAGGTGAGACCTTGACTTGTGAAAGCAGGTCATCGCTGAAAGGGCCAATAGTACAGGGGTTTGTTGAAAAACCTTAAAATCGAACCTGGGTCAAGACCCCTCAAGCCAAAAAATGGTTCTATTGTCGGGACCAGAAGCATTTTGAGAGAGAGAGTGGGTAATGCCACGGGGTCATTGGCAGCCATTGCAACTAGAGCTTGAGGACTGGTTTGAGAAACAAATTCAGGATTTTTCCCTAAAAGAGAATAGAAGTAAGAAGCTATCTACCGAAGAGTGGAAGAACAAGTACATTTTCACAAAAATACACGAAATCTTCTTCGTATCCTTCACACATGAACTACAGTAGTGGCTGGTGTTATCACCCTAGTAATTCTTAGGTCGTGGGATTTTGGTTTATAGTTAAAGAAAACCAGGGGTAACCAATAACCTCTTTTATATTTCAGGATCCAGCCTTCCTGAATTCCAGAGAGGGATCTCTCCTTATGATTTAACTTTGTTTTTAGATTTATATTTTAGGCTAGATATGATTGGACAATTGGTTTTTTTGAAAAGTTTGGTGGGAAATAAGATTACTTGGAGACAAATTAAAGAGGGATCTACTAGTCCATTGGGCTATGGAGTCCAAATGTAGCAAGCAAGACTGAAAGGCGAGGCCAAAAGGATGCTAATATACTCAGGGCAAGGTAGATAACCCTCAGAGATTTGAATAGTTTGATTGGATGGGATGGCTTGCTTTAGGGATAAAGGGCAGTGAAGCATCCTTTGATCCGGAAATAGGGAGAAGGAGGCAGAGGTCAAATGGGACTCAGGAGCAACTAAGAATTCCTAGGTCTGAAAATTAGTAGAAAACATTGAAATGATCAATTAGTTAAGATAGAGAGTTTTTTACACTTATCCTGAAATAATACTCCTAATTAATCATTCAGATTTGAACACATATATGAAATTGAATGGAACTTCAGAAAAGGAAACAATGACATAAAGAAATCACTTTACTCATTAGCTTATCGCAAGAATCCTGAGTTATGAAGTCCAGTTAGCTGTTGTCCAGTCTGCTGCTATGCAATCAACACATGAGCCTCCAAAGCACCAACAAAAATATCTATAATAATATTAGCAACTTTTATTCCACCCTTAATACTTCAAAAATAGAAGTATTTATACAAATCGATTGTTTACAAAATATCTAAGAGATATGAGAATATCTCTAGGAAAAAATAAAGATTATTACATAGAAAGAGGGACAGCTGCAAAACAAACTGGCAAGCTATCCTCTTATCAACAAAAAATAGGACTAATTACCTTAACTTATTGCTTTGTTGTAGTTGCTTGCTGATACTTGTAAACAATATCTTGTTAGAAGATAGCTTGGAAGACACTCTTTCCAATTCACATTCTTTATCTTGTGTTTTATCTCTGATACTCTTTACGTTGTTTTCTTACTTCCTTACTGCTATAAAATAAGGAATAACCTGTAGTAAAAAGTGTTTTGACTGATACTCTTTGACTATGATCATTACCCTGATACACTTTACCTGCAAATCTTACGCTTTAGGCAACAGTAATATTCTATTTTTCATGTAATTTTCTGCTCTTGTTTACAATCCTCTATATCAAATCAGTGAATTCCTGCCATTTTTCTGCACTGGGAATTCTCATGTTCTTCAATTTCCTGTAGTGCTTATCTACCTCTGTGTACTTAGCAAAGTTGGGCTTGACAATGAAGATGTGTTTAATCTCATTTTGTAGAAAAAACAAGTTCTCCAAATATTCCAAAATAACTTTGCCAGTTGGGAAACTATAAATTTTTGTAGATGTTCTATGCTTGATGCAATTTCACTTTTATAACAACAATCACATAAATAGTTAAGTAAAATGATGATAGAACATACCAGTGGATCTATAGAAGAGAAACCAGAAACAGGAGAATGTGTTGGTGCGTTACGGCGATCAGCAGGATGCTTCAACCAACAAAGTCTTCTTGGTTGGCCAACCCAAAATGTGTCACAACAGTCCTCAAATCAATTATCCAGTCAACTCAAAGTCAACCCCAGAAAATTCAACGCAGGGAAGCAACAATAAAGTCAACACAGCTCCAACTTAGGTCAACCTTTTGATCTCGATTTTTGTGCAAATGAGTACGGCCTTCAAAAATCGAACTCTCCACAAAATTTTAGCTCAAACGGACCATGCGTTGGCCAAAGTCAACGTTGGTCAAACTTCCCCAGAAACCCTAACTGCAGAAAAATTGCTGCGGTAAATTTCGTCCTTTTGTTGCAGTAGATTTCGTCCTTCTTCTCACGTGGAATATGAAACTGCTTCTCAGATGCTCGTAGATAATCAGAGGAGAAGATGTGTGATGTTGAGTGAGTGAAATGCTCTCCAACGTTGACTGTATTTATATCCATCATTGAGGTGTGTGGCACATATGTTGGGGGTGTAAAACCTTAAGGCCGACCTGCACTTAATTTATTATAAATAATAAATCCAAAATAAATGTTCTACTCATCAGATTAAAATCAATTTTATATCGATTTTACACCTCTCCGAAAGAGGAATCCAATACAAATATTGGAATCTTCATCTGAGCATCACAAGATGGAGTTTGGACCTAGTTATCCAAATTTAACACTCCCTCTCAACTAGGGAGAACTCCATCCACCAGTGCTGCAATCAAACATGCGTGCGTCATCTCGCCAAGTAACTTGCTTCTCTTTGGCCTCTTTTATTTCAGAGACAAAAGTGGGTCGGTCACAAAGACATCATCCCCCTCATCACTCCCCGCTAGAGGTCCGAAAACCTCCCTAGGATCTATAATCAGGATTTCTTCAAATTAGTTCCTGTCGACCAAAAAGTCAGGAGGTCTGGGACCTCACTAGACTTTCTGAATCAAGTGGTTGGACCCTGCCATCCTAGATAGAGAGTACGGCAATCTCTGATGCGTCCATCAGTCTTTGCTAATAGTCTCTAACTTTTCCACACCTCATTGGCCAAATGAGAGGTACTTCCCATGAGCCCTGAAATCAATGGGTAGGATGCATACGGGGCACAGAAAATGAGAGGTGAACCAACTCAAAATCACAACGGTGGGGTCCAAGCACCTATGGGTTTCAGCCTTCCTTTCTGGTTTGCTCACCTGGCTCAGAATCTTTCCCCAAAACTTCCCCCCGAGCTCCTCGAGCTCATCGTCCCACGATAGCCCACATCATAGAATTCGTTATTCCACGATACCAAGTCTCTCACGGAAGGTTAGGAACTTGACCTTCCCCAGGGGCTTAGAGAGAATATCTGCGACCTGCTCATCAGTTCCTATATGATCGAGCCTTACGGCGCCTCACTGTACCATATCCCAGATGAAATGGTACCTGATATCAATATGCTTGGATCGGTCGTGGAACACAAGATTCTCGGTCAAGCGAATCCCACTCTAGTTATCACAGAGTATCACGGCGGTATCTAGCACATGTCCAAACAGCTCACTAAAGAGCTTTCGCAACCAAACTGCTTCACAACAGTCCATACTTGCTGCAATGTATTCGACCTCTGTGGTTCTCAAAGCCACCGACTTCTGCTTCCTGATCATCCATGAAATCGAAGCAGAACCAAGATTGAAGCAGCATCCCGATGTGCTCTTACGATCCACCACACTGCCAGCCCAATTGACATCAGTATATCCACGGAGTGTCACGCTCCCGGTAGTGTATCTCAACCCATGGTTTATTGTGCCCCGAAGGTATCTCAAAAGATTCTTGGCACCAACCCAGTGAAATTGATGAGGTTCAACCATCTGTTGACTCAAAGTGTTCACTGCAAAACATATATCTGGACGGGTGTTCACTAAGAACATTAGGGCCCCTACGAGTTGACGATACTCAGTAGGATTTTCCAATACGAGCCCAGCAACGCTGCCACTCAACTTCTTGAAGTTGAGTTCCATTGGTGTTGACACGGACTTGCAGTCCACCATACCAAATCTTTCTAGAAGTTTCACAATGTATTTTCCTTGAGAAAGGAAAATCTCTCCAGGTATCTGCCAAACCTCCAGGCCTAGGAAGTAGTGTATCATTCCTAAGTCCTTCATCTCGAACTCAGCAGCAAGCTTCCTCTTGCATTGATGAATGAGAGGGTTAGCACCTGTCAGGAAGAGGTCGTCCACATACAACACCAGAATGAGAGGCTTCCCCTGGACAACCTTGAAGTAAAGGTTCGGATCAGCATTACTTCAAGTGAAGCCCAGCTTCATCAAGTAGCTATCTATCCTCTCGTACCAAGCTCTGGGTGCTTGCTTCAACCCATAGAGGGATTTTTTCAACCTGCAAACATGTGTGTCCCGATCCTGGACTTCAAACCCCAGAGGTTGTTCTACATACACCTCTTCTTTTATTGCACTATGCAGAAAAGCGATCTTGACATCCATCTGATGAAGACTCCATCCTTGCGTAGCAACAAGGGCTATGATTGATTGAATGGTGGTATATCGTGCCACAGGTGCAAATATGTCATCATAGTCTATTCCTTCCTTTTGAGAGAAGCCACGGGCAACAAATCTTGCCTTGAACTTTTCAGCACTTCCATCAGATCCATGCTTGATCTTGTAGAGCCATTTCGTAGTGACAACTAATTTGTCCTTCGGTCTTGGAACCACATCCCAGACATCATTCTTCATTATGGACTCATATTATTTGTGCATAGCATCCTTCCAGACTTGATGCTTTACGGCTTCCTCAAAAGATCCAGGTTCATATTGTAAAAAAGTACTCATGGCAGCTAGATACCCTTGGTATCTACACGGCTTCTTGCTTTCTCGGAATGTCTTCCTTGGGGCAGCATGTCCCTCAGCATCTTCGAGGGTGTCCCTGAGCCATGATGGTCTCTTTCTCAGTGAAGGAGATGGATATATTGGGTCCATTGGTCCTTCAACATCAGGCATTGTCTCATCCTGCGGTTCTTCTTGATTTCCAGGCCTTGCTTCATGATTTTCCTCAGATCTCGGAAGGTCTACTACTTTCCTCAGGGAAGTATCTTCATCAAAGGTGACATCGTGGCATATCTCCACTTCCCTTTGACCAGGCACATAGACTCTATAGGCCTTCGAAGTTTCACTATAGCCCACAAACATTTCTTTCTTCCCAGAAGCATCCAGCTTGCTTCTCTTTTCTTTCGGCACATGAAAGTAAACAGGACATCCAAAAACTCCAAAATGTGAGACGTCAGGTTTCTTACCAGAGAAAACCTCTTCAGGTGTTTTGGAGTCTAGAGAGGAATGCGGACATCGGTTTTGAATGTATACAGCAGTATTCGCAGCTTCTCCCCACAGAAACTTCGGTAGACCCTGGTCACATAGCATGGCACAGGCAGCTTCCACAATGGTTCTGTTCTTTCGTTCAGCAATGCCATTCTACTCAGGAGTATAGGCAATAGTAGTCTCCCTCTTAATGCCAACTTCTCTGCAAAATTCCTTGAACTCATTTGACTCATATTTAGTGCCATTGTCGGTCCTCAAAATCTTGATCTTCTTCCCTTTCATATTTTCCACCAAGGCTTTGAAGGTACGTAACCACATGAAAGTCTCATCCTTCTTCTTCAAGAAGTATATCCAGGTTTTGCGGGAGAATTCATCAGTGAATGTCATATAGTAAGAACATCCTCCCAGGGATGTCACGGGTAGCATACCAGATATATCAGAATGGACCAGTTGCAAAATATCATATGTCTTTGTGACACTTGAGGGGAAAGGTCCCCTTGTATGATTTCCTTCGGCACAACCCTTACATACACCTTCATGATTATTTCCAAAATTGGGCATCCCTGTCACCACCTTCCTTGCTTCAGGAAGGGCCTTGTAATGAAGGTATCCAAACCTCTGGTGCCATAGTTCAGTTTGTCGAATAGTATCACATGTCATAGCTCCCAGTAGACTTCCTTCAACCTAGTAGAGTGTTCCAACTCTAATACCAATCACGATAGCTTCCTTGAGATTCTTTTTCCACATGCGCACCTTTCCATCAATGAATGCCACATTGAAACCTTTTTCATCCATGGCTGATATAGACACAAGGTTCTTCTTCAATTTTGGTACATAGAGTACATCCTACAAATGTAGGACTTGTCCTTGAGACAAGTGGAGGGTCATAGTCCATGTCCCTTTCACGGGATATGTGGCATTATCTCCAAGGATAATTTTCAGATTAGTATCCTTCTCAACCATGTCAGAGAGTGCTTCCTTGAACCCAGTGATGTGTCTTGAGGCACCACTATCTATCAGCCAGACATCCATAATGTCGGGCGGGGATGCAGCAGAGAGGGCAGATACAAGAATGTATTCATTTCTTTTATCAACAACATTTGACTCCTCATACCTGGAGTTTCTAGACCTTTTGAAAGGTTGATTGTTTCCGCCAGAGGGAGCCTTCCTCTTTCCTTTGGACCTGTTGTTTCTTTGATTTCCATTCCTCCAGTTGTTGTTGTTGTCATCACTATCGAGAGAATCCTTCTTGAAAGGACATTCTCTAGCATGATGACCTGGCCTATGACAAGTGAAACACTTGCCCTTCTTTCCTTGGGCCCCTGCTCTTCCTTTGTTCTTTCGACCACCAGAGTTCTTCTTTCTAGAATGAGCAGCGTAGGCAGCATTTCTGTCATTTTCGTATTCCTTCATTCTTGTCTCTTCTTGCATGCATCTTGACAGTAGCTCGTCAAAGTTAGGAATTGTATTATTATTGAGAATGGTAGAGTTGAATACTTGCCATTCATATGGGAGCCCTCCAAGTGCGGTGAGTACCATCTCACGATCAGATATTATCTCCCCAATAGCCAGCAAATTGTTCCTGATCTCAGTCAGTTTCAGAAAGTATATTTGGACAGATTCATACCTGCCTTTCTTCAGATTCTTCAATTGATTCTTGAAGAATAGCACCTGGTTTGTATTGTTTACTTTGAACATTTGCATCAGCTTATCATACATCTCTTTGGATGTGCCTAGCTTAGATATGTAGGCAACCAGACTTTTATGTATGGATTCCCTGATCATTAGCTTTGCTTTGATCTCCCCCTTCTTATACTTGGTTTTAGTAGCAGCAGTATCAGTGGATGGAGGTTCTTGTATATTACCCAGTACATAGTCCATGAGACCATGGTCTTCTAATTTGAGATCTAATATCATCTTCCAAGCATGTAAGTCATCCCTTCCAGTTAGATTGTCATCCTCCTTGAAGCCATAACTTGTGGAACTTATTTTTCTCAGTTGGTGATTGCTATAAGTTAGGGCTTGTCTTCACCTCAGCTCTGATACCATGTAAATTTTTTTAGATGTTCTATGCTTGATGAAATTTCACTTTTATAACAACAATCACATAAATAGTTAAGTAAAATGCTGATAGAACATACCGGTGGATCTATAGAAGACAAACCAGAAACAGGATAATGTGTTGGTGCGTTACGACGATCAGCAGGATGCTTCAACCAGCAAAGTCTTCTTGGTCGGCCAACCCAAAATGTGTCACAACAGTCCTCAAATCAATTATCCAGTCAACTCAAAGTCAACCCCAGAAAAGTCAACGCAGTCCAGAAAAAGTCAACACAGGGCAGCAACAATAAAGTCAACGCAACTCCAACTTCGGTCAACCTTTTGACCTCGATTTTTGTGCCAATGAGTACGACCTTCAAAAATCGAACTCTCCACAAAATTTCAGCTCAAACGGACCATGCGTTGACCAAAGTCAACGCTGGTCAAACTTGCCCAGAAACCCTAACTGCAGAAAATTTGCTGCGGTAAATTTCGTCCTTTAGCTGCAGTAGATTTCGTCCTTCTTCTCACATGGGAGATGAAACTGCTTCTCAGATGCTCGTAGATAATCAGAGGAGAAGATGTGTGATGTTGAGTGAGTGAAATGCTCTCCAACGTTGACTGTATTTATATCCATCATTGAGGTGTGTGACACATCTGTTGGGGGTGTAAAGCCTTAAGGCCGACCTGCACTTAAATTTATTATAAATAATAAATTCAAAATAAATGTTCTGCTCATCAGATTAAAATCAATTTTATATCGATTTTACACCTCTCCGAAAGAGGAATCCAATACAAATATTGGAATCTTCATCTGAGCATCACAAGATGGAGTTTAGACCTAGTTGTCCAAATTTAACAGAAACCTTGTGGCAGAGGCTTATTTACCTGTTCTTTGGCATATGCTCTTATCTTCTTGTCATACTCTGTCTGAACCATTAGTTTTTCATTGAAGCAATGAATGTCTGGAAGGCCTGCTTGTGTTAATATAGTGTATTTGGCCAAGAACTTTGTTATTGACAAGTTCATGTCTTTTCATCTTTCCTCCAAATTGTTCATCATATTCCTTTTGTTCGGGACTTTCTTGATTTATAGTATGCTCTCAGTCCTATCCTGAATTTTCAGCTCTTCAAGCTCTTCTCTGTTTTTGTTGTTTCAAAATGTAATTAGTTTCAAAGCTTGAGAAGGTTTGTCAGTCAGTTCTTCGTTTGTTTTCTGAATTTCTATTTGTTCTGCCTTGAGTAAATCCTTCTGTTCATAAATGATTTGGATTGAAGGCCACTGTAGATGTATGCCTTGAATTATATTGTTCCAAAGATAGTTCTTGATATATGATACATGTTCACTGAGATTGAATTGTTGTTGTGGAATCTTTACCTGCTCTTGAAGTCTGTTTTCTCTCTGCTCATTCCCTTAGATGTAATCAATGCATCTCTATTTGATGTTTCAAGATTTCGGATGGTGCCTTTCAAGTTGATTATCTTTTTATTCTTTAGGGACATGTCTTCGATAGCCTTTACTATGTCAGTTGTTTCACTTGTTTGATTTACTTGTGATGTAGATGATGAAGTGGCAGAAATATCTTTAGATGTAATAAACACTGCAGTTTCTAATACTCCTTTTGGTGCTAAATGTTCTGCCAATGTAAAAGGAACAACAATACTGATAGTTGGAATGACTATAGGAATGGAGACTTCATGTGCTTTTTTCAATGTTTCATTTTCCTTCATTAGAATTTCTATCTGATTCTCCATTTCTTTGATATGAGCCGTCATCTTTAAAACTAGCTGCATTAATTCATCTTTGTCTGTTTTCTCCTGAATAATTTCTTTAGCCTGTGGGTGTTCACTCTGTGGAAGTTTAAGTTGCTTTCTCAATGCAGCAATATCTTCATTCTTTTGCCTTATAAGAGTTTTAGCAACTCCAATATTGGAGGGATCCACTCCAATTTCTATCACCAAATCTTCTAAAGATTTGATTCTCAAATCCTTAGCATGTATAGATGTTTTATCTAATTTCATTGAGTTTGTAAATTAGATACAGTCTTTTGAATCATGGTAGCATTCATGGTTTTGTTAACTACCTTTGAATACAACATTTCTGAAGCGGTTCTATGAAACTCTACTTGGTCAAGTTCATGTATGGTATCTGCATTTACTTCAAGCTCTATTTTCCTGTAATCTGCAGCTGACTTTGGGTCTGTAACCATTGGTTGGAGGAAAGATATAATAATTTTATTTGTTGAATAAAAAAAAGATGTCACAAGTCTGTCTTTGTCTCCTGGTTTTTCTTTAAGGAGTTAGAATAGACCTCATTCTTAATTTCCTCATTTTTTTTCTCTGATCTGCTTGAACTTTTTCTGGATGTCAGAATCCATTTCTTCTTCTGCTCTAGAAGAGGAGGGAGCTTCTGTATTTATCTGTGTTTCAACCATTTCTTTGCCTTTTCCCTGTGATAGTACCTGCTCATTCTGAATTTCTTTAAGTGTTTCATTGACAATTATTGTGGCTTCATCATCTATTTGTTGCTCATTGTCATTTTCTTGATCTTCATTTTCATCAATCTCTATGGCCTTTTCTTCTTCTATAGTAATCATTCTAGCCTTCTTGCTGCAAATTGTCTTAAATTTATTTTCTATAATGGTTTCTGCTAAATAGCCTTTTTCTTTTCTGGGTCTTTTATTGGACACTTCTAGTTGTTTGCCAACTGTAATCACCTGTGTACTATCCATCTGTTTTTCCTGCATGTTATATGTTTGCATTTCCTGAATATCATCAATCAATGTGTTTGCAACCCATTCAATCTGATTAACATACTTTTCAATTTGTGGCTTTGAATCATGGAGAAATGGAGTTAACTTACACTTGACCCTGAGGTTACTTACAACACCTTGAGGGTCATAATTCCAGTGAAAGCTTTCTTGGAATTTAAATTCTGATGATTTGTTGATTATCTCTCTCAAAGCATCTCTGTTATTGACTATGAAGGGGCCAATTTGACTTTTTATCTTGAACTGTGCTTTCTTTTTGGAAGCTATGAAATTCACTGCATCTACATTCAAGATCTGTCTTAAATACTCCAAAGCAAAAACCTTGGTAGTTAGAAACTTGGGTAATTTGTAAGGAGCCAGGAATGCACCATACACTCTGATTTCTGTGTGATTTTCATACAAATACCAGTCTCCTACCTTACAGTTTTCAGACAACTGTAAAATTCTTTTGATGTCTTCATTAATCCTTGGTGGCTCTGCTTTGTTCAACAAACTCATGGCAGGTTTAATAAACAAATCATTGAAGTCCTTGTAGCCGTATTCACTGTTGTTTTTCTTGAGTAGAGAAGTCTAGAATATCACTGAAAGAGGTTTACCTTCCACATCCATCTTCTGTAATGCAATTGGAAAGTTATCTGCCTGAAAAAATAGGAAGAGATGTAACAGATAGGATGAATATATGAATACTCCTTTTTCAGGTAATTTAGTCAACTGATAATGCATATTATCAGCAATGAATTTGGCAAAGTTGAATACTAGTTTTGGATGTTGTCCTGGAGACAAGGTAGAGAGAAAACCTAGAATGGAGGCATCTGTAAACTCATCATTAGCATAGCCTAGAATGAATGAAAGCATGGAAATGATTTGTCTAGAGCCCTCAGGGAAATCAAAAGTGTCATAAGGTGGATTTACCTTAGGAAGGTTAACATGATTAGGCATGAAGTTTTGAAGGATCATAAACTTCCTAGGGAATTCCAAGTCTAAATACATTTGAGTTAAATCCTCAATGGACAATGATACTGCTCGTGGATCATGGCTCAGTTGCAGCATATCATTGATGGCTTCAGTAGTTATATAAAACATGAACTCATTATCTTTGTTTACCATACATCTCTGGTCAGGGATATAGTGTAACTGACATAACCTAATGAAATCTTGAGCTTGATGGGTGATGAGAATCACATATTTAGGCAAGTTGGAGTCCCATACAAGTATATCATTTTCCACTTTCTTCACAAATTTCTCATGACACCAGCTATGTACTTCAAGTAGATCGAACTCTAAGGTAGTATCAGCAATTATATAGTCTAAATCAATCAAGGGGATATTCTCTTCAGAGGTGACAGGTGGCTGCAAATGTCTAACTACTTCAGTGGAATCTATAGTTAGGGTAGGAGTAGGTTTATTGATGTTTGAAGGTTTAGGGTTTGGAAGCTTGCTGGAGGCATACTTTTGAGATTTGGGACCTCCAGTCCTAGGAGTGACCTATTTTTTTGTCATTTTGAATAAAACTGAGCAAGATTAGACTGTTTTCTTAGTTTCTTTTGGGAAATAGAAGGCTAATTGAGCTGCTTTAGGAAGAACTCGGAATTTGGGCGAGGGTTTTAGGATGAAAATGCAGATTTACAATGTGCAGAGGACTAGAAATGGATTTTTATGGATTTTTATGTAATTCAAATGGATTTTAACCGCAGAAATAGCTTTTGGATGGTCAAAAACTCTTTAAAATTGAATTAGGTGGAAGTGGCAAATTCTGAGAAAATTTTGACAGGGTTCCCCTTGTTTCTTCAAGGTTTGAATACTTTCATATGAGTAATTTCGGTTTATATATTCAAAGTGGTTTAATTTTGTTCTTTGAAATTAAGAATTTGCAAGTCAGATTACTGAAAAATACCTTGAACAGGTATGGTTGCGGTCGAAGAGGGTTTCCAGGTTTATACCAGTCTTCAAACTGGTCGCATTTTCTTGGTAGAAGGTGCGGAGAGTATTCGACGGTGAATTTCAGAGGGGAAATGGCTTTAGAATGAAAAATTGGTTCGAAAAAGGCTCTGCAATGGTGTCTGTGAGTGATTTCTCAAAGGATAAAGGTGTAAAGGTATGCAAATAATAAAAACTAAGGTTAAAATCTTAAGTTTTATCGATATGTAGAGTATTAATTACATGTCAAGTTCAAATGGCGGGAGTGGTTTTTTCATTGAAGGTGAAACCATTAGTGGTTATCGCATTGCTCCTGGGCGGTAAATGGTTTTTCACTTTTGGAATGCGATCCAGTAGAAGTGAGTCACGTAGCAAATGGTGGTTTCATGAAACAGCTTTTATCACATTATTTTTTACAAACTTTGTTTGATCACTTTTGCTATGCGATATGAGATCCACACCTTCGGATCTGACTCCGTGATGCGAACGGTCGGGATGCATCAGGAAGCTGCAGGACAAGGGAAAGTGGGACACGAGTTCAATATCATCCGTTGATTTTGATAGGGATGATCGATAGTTAAAAATTAACGCGATGGGAATGGTGGGGCATGAAGGTTGGTTGTCGCATTTAATTAGCTTCGTAGGATTAAAGAGATTAGGATGATCGGATGGTTGAGGTTGAACCCGAGGACGCTGCGAAAATGGAATGGATAATGGGTTTCTAATATATAAAATGAGTTTGTATATAGAATGGGGCGGGTTTAATAAAGGTTTAACCAAGGTTCAGAATTTATATGAAACATGAGATTTCACATATTATGAAGGGGAAAAGGCTTAAAGAAAAATAAGCTTGGGCTTCTAACCTTGGGTAAAGGGTAATCAAAAAAGGGAATAATGATGTAAGTATTTTTTGTGCGCTGTTTTAAACACACAAAATGTAAATAAAATGCGCCTTTTGTATTATTTTAACTTTATTATATAGTTTTAGACTACAGAGGGGTCTAAAAACCATAGGGGAAAGGGGTATATTTTTATAGGTATTTTTATGTCAAAGGGGTAATTTCTGGATGCTATTTCAACATGTGATTAATATCTTTGACACAAAAGCATATAATAAGGGGTTTTTTTGGGATATTAAATAAAAAGAAGTTATATTAATAGGACTAAGATATTTGATAGGGAGTTAATAAATTAGGTTAAGTGTTAATATGAAAAGGGATAATGAATACTCAAAATTTCATAAATAAAACTAAGGAAAGTGAAAATTAGAGTAAAGCTTCATTTTCATAATTCATTCACTTTTACTTAGTATATCATGTTTTTTTGAAGGTTTTATGCTTTGTAAAATGGGGGAAGTTAATTAAATAGACCTTTATGTAACTTTTAATTAAGAAAAGAGTTCTTACTTATGAAGTAAAATGGTGATGAGTGCATGGAGGGGTAAATGATGAAAATTTCCGGGATTAATATATAAACTTAACATTTTCAACTAGTCAGTCATTGAGCCTTGGGTCCGGTCCCAACAGAAGTCAAGGAAATGCCTTGAGCCTCTTTGACTGATAGTTTATAATATCAAATTGCTATGGGAAAGGGAAATTATTTATTTATAGCCTGGTGAAATATAATACAATGGATTTCCTGCCTTCTTCTACCTACCCAATCATATCTTCTAACATTGTTTCTTCTATTTTGATCAGGTGCATTTGAGCTAGCAACCTTACAACATTTTATTCTTTTGAAAACAGTAAAACTATCTAATTCTAACCTTATTTCATTCAGGAATCCAGATTAAACTGTTGGATTCTTTTATTCTCTATCTAATTACTGAATTGTCATGATTAAAATGTATGACAATTCTTTATTCACTATATACAACAAGTAAAATTGAAACATGACAAGTTAAGATTAAATTGTTCAACTCATCATGGATTATGGCATTTATTGACACTCTGCCATAATCAACTGCAAAAAGTAAAAGTAGTGGCATTTAGACTTGCACACTTTCATGTTTTATTCATCTTTTTTCTTTTGGGGTATATTATTTTTCTAAGTCCTTTGATTTTTCTTTTAGGACTTTTACCCTCTTTTTTATTTTTGATTTTTTTATTTTTTTTACAAAATATGGGAAAATAACTTGTAGAAAGCAAAGTTTGTACATATTTACAAGACTACCATCAGTCAAGTCAAAATTATGAATCCTATATTTATAGGTTACTAACATCGGCTTCACTTGGGGATGGCATTTCCTAATGGAATGTCAAGAACTCTAAGATCAGTAGCCTTCAAATTTAACCTTGGTGATCCTGTAATTGCCTTCTGATTTCTACAACAATTCATACTTATGACATTTTGTACTGCAAAGCTTAGGGCCTTCTCTTCGGGCTTCAACTTTGTAGATAAAATCTCCAATCTAATTTACACACTTGCAATGAATATTTACAATGATAAAAATAAATTAATCTAACTGATGACTGACTCAGAAGAATAGTAGTGTTTCAGCATCCTACCATTCACTTGTCCTTCTTGTAGTGTAGTTCCATCCAAATTCTTGATGAAAAAAGAATTGTTACCTCTGTAACCATATATCACATAAGGTCTTTGCCATAGAAAGTCAAACTTTCCATGTTTGCCTTTATCCTCTCTCCATGAATCCCATTTCAAAACATGATCTCCTATGAAAAAAATAATCTTCTTTAATCCTTTTGTCAAAAATATTTTTAATTTTATGTAAAACTTGTGATCTTTCATAAACTTCTTCCCTTGTTTGTTGGAGATGTATAGTTTCATTAATTCTTCGTTGAATATCATTTTTTTCCACCTGTGATTCCTGAATGATCTTCATGACTGGAACACGCAAGGAAGAGAGGAAAATTGCGTCCATTCCATAGACAATCTGATAAGGTGAAGTTCCAATAGACTTCTTTGTGGTAAGCCTATCAGCCCATAAGGCATAGACTAGCTTTTTGTTCCAGGTCTTTTTTTTTTCTTGAAGCAATTTTTTGATGATATTGATGAAGCTTTTGTTTGATGATTCGGCTAAACCATTACCTTGGGGATAATATGTAGTGGAATGACCTAAGATAATATGGTATTTATGACAGAAAGAAATCATTTTCTTGGATTTGAATGCAGCTACATTGTCAGTAATAATCTTATGTGGACATCCAAATCTTGATAAAATATTACTTTCTATAAATGAGATTATAACTGAATCAATGGCTTGCCTAGTAGGAATGGCTTCTATCCACTTGGTAAAATAATCTGTAGCAGTTAAAATCCATTTATGTTGGCCTAAGGATGAAGGGTGGATTTCACCAATGAAGTATAACCCCCATTGTTGAAATGGTTTTTCAGTAGATATAGGCTTAAGAGGTAAGGGCAATAGTTTATTTTTCCCTTCAAAAATTTGGCATTTGTGACAGGAGGTAACAAATTTTTTTACATCAGAAAATAAAGTTGGCCAGTAGAAACCAGCTCTCAGTATTTTTTCTATTGTACTCTTCCAATATAAGTGGCCTCCTCAGCCACCTACATGAAATTCCTCGAGAATTTTTTCAGCCTATGATTTTAATAAATAATTTAGTAAAATCCCACTACTTTCTTTCCAATAAAGTGTATTATTTAGTATACAAAACCTCATTGCTTTTTGTTTGATGAATCTAGCTTTGGTTTTAGTTAACCCAGGAGGAGCTTGTAAATGTGTGAGTACAAAGATAATATCAGAGTACCATGGTGAGTCTAGATAGGCCTCACTGATCAATGGAGTCGCCATATCCTCCTGGTCATCTATGTGTGCAATGAAATTTATATCTAAAGCATCACAATTGGATTTAGCCATCAATCTGGCTAAACCCTATCCTTTAATGAGCTTTGTTTGTTTGATTTCCAGATCGTATTCAAGGATAGTGGCAATCCACTTTCCTCTCCTACTATCATGTCCATCTTGTGTCAAAATATCTAGATTACAACATTGGGAACATATGCAATGATGTGGGAATGGAGTATGTAAACTCTGAAGTCCTTTATGGCTTTAACCAGGGCTAAAGCCTGCTTTTCCATTATATTGTATTTCAGAGGTGCATCTCTAAGGGCTTTACTAAAAAATGCAATTGGCTGTTCAAAACCTTGGTTGTTTTTCTGCAGAAGAACTGTAGCTATGGTATGTTCAGATGCAAAGGAAAAGATTATGAAATCCTTTGTATAATCTGGGCTGATGAGGACTGGTGCTTTTGTCAAGGCCTGTTTTATGGATTCAAAAGATTGTTTGGTTTTTACATTCCACTTTATTGCAGAGTCCTTTTTAAGCATATTGTTGAGTTCCTTTATGATTTCAGCCAGGTTAGAGATAAATCTTCTTAAAATTTTGATTTGACCCAAGAATGCTTGAAGTTCTTTTATGTTTCTTGGTGGTTGAATGTTCAAAATAGCTTCAATTCTTGTAGGGTCTATTCTAATGCCTTCCTTGGAGATTATGTGTTCTAATATTTTTCCTTCTTCTAGTCCGAAAAGAGTCTTTTTAGGATTTAGGGATATACCATATTTTCTACACTTGATAAAGACTTGTCTCAGGTGATCTAAGTGTTCATCATTTGTTCTTGAAAAGACAGTAATATCAAGATAGATAACTAAAAATTCATGGATCTCCTTAGCAAAGGCAATATCCAAGGCCCTCTGAAAAGTGGCTCCTACATTTTTGAATCCAAAAGGAATTTTCACATACATGAAAGTACCACAAGGAGTAGTAAATGAAGTTTTAGTTTAATCATATTTATGAACTAGAATTTGATTATAACCAGAGAAACTATCTAGTAAAGAAATTCTTGAAGAACCTGCCACTCTCTGCAAAATATGATCCATTTTAGGTAAGGGGTAATTGTCTTTCAAGGAATATTTATTGAGATTTCTAAAGTCTACATAGTCGAATTTCTCCTGTTTTCTTTCTGGTGGGCATTAAATTAGAAACCCAATCAGAATACCTGACTGGTGCAATTATTTGTGCATCAAACATTCTTTTAACCTCTTTATCGATTAAAGGTAACAAAATTGGATTAATCCTTCTTAATTTTTGTTGAAAAGGTTTTTGATTTTCTTTCAAAGGAATCTTATGTTGAATTATGTCTTTTTTGTAAGTTTTCAGATCTTCGTAACCCCATGCAAAAACATCCTGGTATTCTTTCAAAAGTTCTATATATTTAACCTTTTCTTCTGATGATAAGGACTTTGATAATTTGATCATTTTTGGTTTTTCATTTGTTCCTTTGTTATACTCTTCTATATCAGACTTGACTGGTTCCATTTTTGGCCTTTTGGGCACATCATTGGAATAAAACAAGTCTTCTAAGGGAGTTAAATCTCTAGGTAAAATGTTATGTTTTAAATCTATCAAATCTGGTTCATCTTCCATCATTTCCTCTATATCTACTTTTTCCAAGTCATATATGTCACTTTGAGTAAATATAGTAGGTCTATCAAAATTATGTACATCTAATTCATCTATTGGACAAAAAATTGAATCCATGTTACAAGATGAATCTATTTTACAATCATTATCAATTTGGAAATTCTGAAACTCTCCCTCATTGTTCAAAAAGTGATAAATTTTTTGATCTTCTAAAAAAAATTTCCAGTATTTTACATTATCTGGAACAATAGGTCTGTGTTTGATTTTAGCAGTGTATTTTTGTATTGGTGAAAATGGAAGTTTGCAGGTGATGGCAAAGGTTTCTAAACAATGGGCTTGTAAATTATGTTTTCTAGGAATAATAGCAAACATGCATTCTAACAAATCTTCAACCAAATATGTTGTTGTGTCCCTGTATCTGGCCAATCTGGGATTGTGAACAGAGCATTCTGCATTTATTTGTTTGATAACTAAATCTGAATCTCCCATGATCAATATTCTTTGACCTCCCAATTTTCTAATGATTTGAATACCTAAGATTAAAGCCTCATATTCAGCCATGTTATTGGTACACTTGAAATTCAATCTAAAGGCATGCCCTTGGGAATGGCTAGTTTCAATGTTTGTGATCCATACACCAGCTCCAGCTCTTGATTTATTTACTGATCCATCAAAATCCAAATGCCATAAAGTTTCATGACCAATGTAACCCTCCATTATTTTAGGCTTTATATCAGTGAGATCAGTTTGGATATTGTTATGATCAGAGTTACAGAGAATAAAAGAATCAAGATCAGTAGGAGTTGAATAGATTGGGTAATTGGTAGGTCTTTCGGCACAGCTAATAATAAACTTCATAAAGGTTTCTCTGTAAAGCTTTTTGGGTTGTCCAAATACCGAGATAGTGGCATAACTCATGTCAAGTTTAGAGATCCCTGCAACTTTTCTCCCCATGAGCGAGAAAGAAGCGTGCCATATTTTGGCGGGATATTAGCTACCACAACATCCATGATCACGCTTTTACCAAGATATTGGACCAAGTTTACACACAAATCTTTAATCAATCCTATGCATTGGACTTTACTTGAATCAAACGATAATAAATCTTTATATGGCTAGGTTATGTCTAGATTCAGGGTTTCCATTATTGCTTTGGGCATTACATTATGGGAAGCTCTAGTATCTAGCATTGCATTATGTAATATCTGATCATGGATAGTAAGAATTATGTAAAATGGAGGTACTGACCCATCTGAATGCTTACCATCTACATTTTTTCCAAAGATTAATTCAGGTCTATCATCACTCATATTAATTGTATCCCCATTTTCATTTACATTCAATATTTCAGTAATAATAGATCTGTACAAGTCATTTTTAGGCAATTCAATTAAGGGAACGGCTATCTTCAACTTAGATATTTCAGATTGAATGTTAAATTTTGACTGAGATTTGATAGCTTGAATTAATTCATCTTTTGGAATATTAGTTTGGGATGATTTTTCTTGAGTTTCAGCAGTTTTACCTTTAGCTTGAGATTTTCTTTTATCTTCTGTTTGAGTTTTCTGATTTCTGCTATCTTTGATTATTTTTTCAGGAACATTTTGAGTGTTAGCAGATGCTTTGTCAGATCTGGAATTTTTAGCAGAAGATTAAGGATTTGATGATTTTGAGTCAGCTGGATTCTTTTTTGGATCAGTAATTGTTGCTGAAGTGGTGGCCTTTGTGGTATTAGCCTTTTGGGCATGTTTGGAGGATTGAGCCACCTCATCAGTGATATCTACAATCTTAAGAATAAGTTGCTTTTTAGGACTGGGTGGGTTCGAATTTTGTTTATTTTCTCTGGGAAGAATCTGCAAAAGTTTCGTTTTGGGAGCCTCTATATTCTTTTTGTTTTGATTTTGTTGAGTTGGAGCATTGTTTTTTGTAGTAGGCTCATTTTTTTTCTTGCTCCTAAGGTTATATTGGCTGTGAATTTCATTGATTGCGAAGTCATAACCTTGCTTATAGTCAAAGGATTCACCAGATTCCACTTTGAACTGATGTAGCTCAAAGAGTTCCTGATTCTCTTGAGTGAGGAAAATTGTATTGCTTTCATCTATCCCCATTACTATGTTTATATCTTCCTCATCCTCAACATTGTTTTGAGAACTTTTAGCAAAGTTCTCTTGGAATGGGGGCTTAATGTTTTGATCTGGGGAGGGTTCTTTACCTTTCCCAGGATTGTTGTTTTTTCTGTAGTTAGGATTTCAGATTTGGGATTGATTATCCCATTGCGGATTCCTCTCAATGTGGTCTAATCTCTCAACTACTTTTTCTAAATTTTTGTTAATAAAATCAAATTTTCCATCTAAGCTTAAATTCTCTTCTTTGATGGTGACCCTCCTCTCATTTCTAAGTCTGGATTTTTTGGCAAGGATATTGATTTCTACACCAACAGCATTCAGTTGCATTTTTTCTAGGGTCTCTGCATCTCTTTCTCTAAGTTGGTAGGCCATGTCTACATCAAAACAATCAGGGAATTTGAGCAGCACGGAATATGGAGTGGTTTTAAGGTCTGTAGGAATAGAATTGTAGATATTGTTGTATTTAGTGCAAAAGTCTTGGACAGACTCAGTAGAAGTTCTTTTAATAGCATCAAACTCAGATAATATTTGTAGGGTATTCTCTTTCTTTTCCCATTTATTTAGGAAAGCTCTATGAAAGGCAACTAAGTTTGCTATACTACCAGCACCTAAATTTCTAAACCATGTTTTTACTTCTCCAGTTACACTTTGTGCAAACAACCTCATTCGAACATCAGATTCATCTATCTCATAAATTTCCCAAAAATCATTCATTCTGGTGATATGTTGTTGTGCAGTAATTTATGAACAATTATCAAATAATGGGATATCCTTTTGGTAATTTTGGGGCATGTCATGGAGGCTTTGAGGTAAGACCAGGGGAGCATATCTGGCTGCCATGGCTTGGATTTTTGCTAAACTGGGAGGTATAGTATTAGTGGCAGGGATAGTGCTGGTTATAACAGTAGATGTGTTGAAGTTTGTACTTGAAGAGCTTGGAAAAGGGGATGAAAAATAAGTGGTATGGCTAGGAAATACAGATGAAGTGCTTATGAAGCTAGTGGGTGCAGTGGTAGTGGATGTAGTGGACTGAGTAGATGATGGAAATACTATCCTAGGTTGCACAGGCAACTCAGGAATGAATGGTTCTGTGGATTAAGTTGCAGTGGATTGAGGGTATGATGAATATATGATCCTAGGCTACAAAGGCAACTCGGTACTAACAGGCTCTGGGGGTGAACTGATAGTGGAATCTATAAATGAAGTGGCAGAATACATAGTAGAATGTGCTAGTGGAAAAACTGTGGTGTATAGTTGAGAAACTGGAGGTTTAAATTGAGACAACAAATTAGCTAATTTAATAGCTTCATCAACATCTTTAATTCGTGTAACACTTACCCTTTCTACTGGACTTTGAATTTCAGGTTTGTCTGATTTTATAGATGCTGAAATAAATTTTTGTTTCTCATTCACAAAAGAAGTAAAAACAGGATCTATGACAGTTTCCTTTAAATAAGTTTCAAATTTATTTCTAAATAATGAATTTTCAAACTTGAAATCAAATTCAATATTTGATAAGCTTACTAATTCTTTGGGTAAGAAATTATCTTTTCTCAGGGGCACTTCAGTTTCTAAACTAACAGTTTATTTTTTTCTTTTTTCCTATCTGGTCCGGATTGTCTAATATATCTGCAGGGTTGGGATCAGGGTTGGATCTAGTATAATAGACTTTCTTGGGATCCAGAATGATTATTTTATAAATACCCACAACCTTTAAACTTAACCTTAAAGTAGAAACGATATTTTTTTAAAAATCTTCCTCTAAGATTAAACTTAAAACTGGAGAGTGGTTAGTTCCCCAGTATCGTCGCCAGTATCTTATCACCCTAGAAATTCTTAGGTCATGGAATTTTGGTTTATAGTTAAAGAAAACTAGGGGTAACCAAGAACCTCTTTTAGATTTCAGGATCTAGCCTTCCTGAATTCTGGAGAAAGATCTCTCCTTATGATTTAACTTTGTTTTTAGATTTATATTTTAGGCTAGATATGATTGGACAATTGGTTTGTTTGAAAATTTTGGTGGGAAATAATATTACTTGGAGACAAATTAAAGAGGTATCTACTATTCCATTGGGCTATGGAGTCAAAATGTAGCAAGCAAGACTGAAATGCAAGGCCAAAAGGATGCTAATATACTCAGGGCAAGGTAGATAACCCTCAGAGATTTGAATATTTTGATTGGATGGGATGGCTTGTTTTCGGGATAAAGGGCAGTGAAGGATCCTTTGATCCGGAAATAAGGAGGAGGCAGAGGTCAAACGGGACTCAGGAGCAACTAAGAATTCCTGGGACTGGAAATCAGCAGAAAACATTGAAATGATCAATCACTAGAAAATTTGGCTGAAATTCCGACGGCCAATTCGTCACTATTCCGACACATAGTCGTCGCAAGAGTGACAGTTCAAGGGCGGGAAAAACGTGGTTTACCATACCGTCGCAGTTCCGATGCAATTAAAAAGTGTCGCACTATCGACACCTTTTCCGTCGCTTCCAAACAAGCATCACTCTTCCGACGTTTCCCAATCCGTCGCACTTCCGACCTTTGTAAACTGTCGCACTTCCGACGAAATGTAGTCCAACATTTTGAACGTCACTCTTCCGATGTTTGTAAACTGTCACAATTACGACGAAATGTGGTCCGACATTTTGAACGTCGCTCTTCCAACGTTTGTAAACTATCGCAATTCCGATGCAATGTGGTCCGACGTTTTGGATGTCGCTCTTCCGACGGTTGTAAACTGTCACAATTCCAACGAAATGTGGTCCGATTTTTTGGACGTCGCTCTTCCGACGTTTGTAAACGGTCGCAATTCTGATGAAATGTGGTCCGACATTTTGAACATCGCTCGTCTGACGTTTTTATACTGTCGCTCTTCCGACTTTTCTAATCTGTCGCAATTCCGACGCTTACAAGGCGTCGGTATAGCAACGGCAGGTTCAATTTTAAAAAAAAAAATGAAACTTTAAAAGAGGAAAAACGTTGTTTTGAATATATTATATGAAGTAAAACAGTCCATGAAGTCATTACATTTTCACATCTGAAGATTGGAACCCAAATATCCATCCAAAAAAGTGGAAGTCCCACACCAGACAATGATAGAAAAATACCCCATGTCACATACAGGGACATGATATAAAACCCAGTAACGGTCCACATGGAGATTATCTACAAATCTGAGAAAGCATCCAAATATGCCCGAGGCATCTATAAGAAAGTGAAATAGCAGTATGTAGAATAGTAAAGCAACAGATAGAGTACCGACGTCCATTGTTCCAAATACAAATTAAAGTACCAAAAATCCTTGAACAGAGAAAAACGCTAATCATGTGAGGAGTGTGATATGTCCAAAAATAAAAATACCATCAGACCATATCAATAAACCAGCAACATAGACCAGCATCGCTAGTTTTGAAGGCAGAGTGATAAACATTAATCATTTTTTTTTCACAAGAGAAAAAACGTTCTTTTGAATATATTATATGAAGTAAAACAGTCCATGAAGTTATTACATTTTCACATCTAAATATTGGAACCCAAATATCCATCCAGAAAAGTGGAAGTCCCACCCCAGACAGTGATAGAAAAATACCCCATGTCACATACAGGGACTTGATATAAAACCCAGTAACGATCCACATGGAGATTATCGAAAAATCTGAGAAATCATCCAAATATTCCCGAGGCATCTATAAGAAAGTGAAATAGAGTATGTAGAATAGTAAAACAACAGATAGAGTACCGACGTCCATTGAAATTAAAGTACCCAAAATCCTTGAACAGAGAAAAACGCTAATCATGTG